>JAFIRS010001444.1:0-359064 GCA_018342105.1 Gonioctena quinquepunctata | reverse complement strand
CAACAGGCCCCACCACCGACCAATCACGGGCCCCCCTTCCCCCCTTTTCCCCCCCCCACATACAACCACCACCCCCCACCCTCCTTGAAACCGCCATTTTGTGGTGGGGGGGGGGAAAATTTATGGGGGAGTAACCGATGAGGAGGTGCGCTCGTAGTGACATAGCCCTACTACAAATATATATATATATAAATATATATATATATATATATATTATAAAAATATATATATAAATATATATATATATATATATATATATATATATAAAAAAACCGGGTGCCCCAGATTTTAAGGCCAAGATATCTATTTTTACAGAAAATTGAATTAAAAAAAATCGTCAGGAGACCATGCTCGTCCATGTAGATAAAACCCCCCAAAACAAGAGAAACCACCCAAACTTTGTTTTTTAAATTGACCCCTCATTTTTTCTTGTTTCAACTTACACCCCTTTTCATACCTTATTCATCGATATATAAATATGAGTTGTAAAGATAGTAAGTCGATAAAATTTAATTCGTTAGGGGGTCTTTTAAATTTGGGACTGAATGAATGGTTCCACGTTGTAGAACAAAAAAGTGGATGTTAAAAAAAAAGTCAATAAAATGTTAAATTTTTGTGCTTTTTTTTATTTCTACGGTATCTAGATGACAAATTGCGATCTCATATTGTTTTAAATATCAAAATGCCTTTAACCTTCCCCCAACAAAACGTTGATATGCTTCTAATTTTGGTTTGCCAAAGTTAATGCTGCGGGAGGTGGAGCAGCGCCCGATCGTCGACAACCAGGTCGCAATACGTTTTCGTATGTGAAAATCAATGCGCACATTTCCGGGGGAAAACATCGCAAAACCTCCCTATAGAACTGAGGTTTTATGAATGTGTTGGCCCGCCGAAACACCCTCATATTTTTGTTCTGAAGGGTGGAGATTGGGATCACTAAGTCGTTTGGGCCGAATTTTCAAACATCAGGTATCATCCCCTTTAAAATACATTTAAAACCCTTTGCTCACATTCAAGTTTTGTCCTGCGATAACTTCCTTGATCAAATCTTTTGGAGTGACGAATCCCGCTTCCATAATAATGGCACTGTTAACCGACATAACATGCACTATTGGTCATATAACAACCCTCACTGGATACGAGAAACCAATTTCCAAACAATGTGGGGTGTGAACGTGTGGTGTGGTTTGAATAATGGACGTCTCATCGGCCCTAATTTTTTTCAAGACTCTTTGACGGGCCACCGATATCTACATTTCTTGGAAAATTGCATTCCTGCATTACTAGAAGATATTCCAATTGAAGAACGACAACAAATGTGTTGGCAATAAGATGGTGCTCCTGCACATAACCATAATATAGTTACTACATTCCTCAATAATACCTTTCAAGACCGTTGGATTGGAAATAGTGGACCTGTTCGATGGCCTGCACGTTCTCCAGATCTCACGCCACTGGAGTTTTTTCTATGGGGATATTTGAAACGAGTTGTCTTCGAAACTCAACCAATAAATATTGAAGATTTAACCCAGAAAATTTTAGAGGCTTGTAATAGTTACTCCGGAAATGATTAGAGCTTCCTGTACTCGCACGCTGATTCGGCGACTTGATGCATGTGTGGCAAGTGCTGGCCAACATTCTGAATAATTTCTGTAGTATAATGTTTTATTCAAAATACAGATGAGCTTATACATTTTCATTTCATTTGTATTTTTATTTGCCATAATTCTGCATACCATTCTAGCTAATTCTAATAGTAATAATAATAATAATAATGATGAAGTCTCCTATAGTAAAACACTCCGGAAGCAAAATACCTCTCCATTCGGATTTCTGGGCGAGAGGTACTCGAGGGGACTCAACATTAAAGATTAATTTTTGCAACATCCGCGGACTCAACAAGAACATCAATGACGTCCACCATCACCTACAGACGAAAAAACCGGATATTCTGGCTCTAACAGAAACACAAGTAAACTCGTCCACCAACAAGGTCCATATGCTTTGTCCTGGTTACGAACTCCATTCTCGATTCAGGTTCAAAGGTGGAGTCTGCCTTTACGCTAAGGCTAACCTTTCATGCCAGCGTGAAGAGAGTTTGGAACCGAAAGAATTTGATGTGATGTGGTTCAAGCTATCTGATACCAAACTGACTAAGTTCCTCTGCTGCCTTTACCTATCACCTAATGAACCTTCATATAACGACCTCTTTGAGTTTTTATCACTCAAACTGGACTACATTCAGGAGAACCATCCAACAGCTGAAACCATAATCATGGGAGACTTTAATGTACATAACGCTGCCTGGCTCAAATTCTCTAACGAAACAGATGATGCGGGTCGTCAAGCCGAGGCCTTCGCCATCACTCATGGTCTAGAACAACTGGTCGAGCTACCAACCCGCATCCCTGATGTCAACAACCAGTCTGCCAATACACTAGATCTTTTCCTCACCACCAATCCTGACTCGTATAGAATAGAAGTTTGTGCCCCACTTGGAAACTCTGATCACACCCTCATCTCCACAACATGCTCTTTCCATTTACCATCGAGCTGCACAATACCACATCGTCTCATGTGGCATTACAATTCGGCCGACTGGGAAGGTCTTCGTATGTTTTTCTCAGCGTTTCCATGGAAGAGAGTTTGTTTCTCTTCAGTAGATCCAACACGATGTGCTGAGACAATTTCTGAAATCATCATGCTGGGGATGCAAACTTACATACCGAATACCGAAAGAAGAACATCATCCGATAAGACCTGGTTTAACAGAAACTGCTCTAGAGCTGTGGCTTCCAAACAGGCAGCATACCATCGATGGCTAAAAAATCCGGGCCCTGAGACCAGAGCAGCATATATCCAGGCTAGAGGCATATGCAAAGAGACAATAGAATGCTCAAAAGATGCCCACAATGCCAAAATAAGATCAAAACTTGCTGAATGTCCTAACGGATCCCGTTCATTTTGGTCTTCCGCCAAAGCTGTGTGAAGAAACTTCACTTCCAGCTCATTTCCTCCTCTAACCAAAGAAGATGGAACACTAGCAATTACTGCCCCGGAAAAAGCCAATATCTTTGCGCACCTATTTGCTGGAAATTCCACTCTGGATTCATCGGGAAAACTACCCCCGAACATTACACCTACTGACAGTCACATGCCCGAGATCACCTTTCGCCAACGTACTATCAGAAAGATTTTGCTGGGTCTCAACGCCAACAAAGCCTGTGGATCTGACGGAATCCCGCCGATTGTTCTCAAGAAATGTGCCCCCGAACTAACACCTGTTCTTTGCAAGTTGTTCAACCACTCTTACAATTTGGGGGTATTTCCGTCCAATTGGAAAATTGCAAGAGTACAGCCAGTCTCTAAAAAAGGCAAAAAGGCCCTACCTAGCAACTACAGACCTATCGCACTGCTATCTATTATTTCAAAGGTCATGGAAGAAGCCATCAACATCGAGCTCATGAAATATCTGGAAGACTCAGGAATTGTCAACGATAGGCAATATGGCTTCCGCCATCAGAGATCAACTGGTGACCTGCTCGCTTACGTCTCACATATATGACAGCTATCTATTGAAAGGTATGGAGAAACTTTAGCTGTGGCATTAGATATCTCCAAGGCGTTCGATCGAGTTTGGCACCAGGGACTCCTCGCCAAGCTTCCGTCTTATGGCTTGCCCCCTCAGCTGTGTTCTCTGTTTGCTAGTTTTCTCTCAAACAGGTCTCTCCATGTAGTGGTCGATGGAGTTTCATCTGACACTCTACTCATAAATGCTGGTGTTCCGCAAGGATCTATTCTCGCACCAACACTATTTTTACTTCACATCAACGACCTGTTGAAAGCAACTTCATGTCCAGTACACAGCTTTGCCGATGATAGTACCCCCCATACCGCTTTCTCTTCCAGGGCCCCTATATCAGCCCGTGAAACCAGAAATGAACGAGGAAGAAATGTTAATAATATAAATATGGACTTAGCAACAATTCTCGAGTGGGGATCTAATAACTTGGTAGAATTCAATGCAAACAAAATACAAGCATGTCTTTTCTCTAGAAAAGCCGATCTCACTGTGCCTAACATAACTTTGTCAGGAGTAACCATACCACTGAAGTCATCCATATCGATGCTTGGTATTACTATCAGCAATAACCTCTCCTGGGAAAATCACGTGAGGTCCATTGCCAAAAGTGCATCCCAAAAACTTGGTTTTTTGTTTCGTGCCAAGAGCTATTTCACCCCCACTCAGCTGCTTATGATCTATAAGGCACAGATCCGACCTGTCCTGGAATACTGTTCCCATATTTGGAGCGCGGCACCTAAACATATCCTGAGGCTATTGGATTCTGTCCAAAAAAGGGCAATTCGTCTCGTCGGTGATGCCTCGCTTACAAACTCGCTCACTTGTCTGGAACACCGTAGAAAAGTTGGCGATTTGTCTCTATTTTATAGATATTTTCATGGGCGATGCTCTTCTGAAATATCAACAATCGTTCCTGCTTTGGCAGTCTCTTCGAGACTAACCCGTCAAGTTCAGTCATCACACCCCTTCGTGTTCACTTTGGAGACCTGCAGAACATCACTTTCCAAAGACTCGTTCATCCAACGAACAGCGAGGCTTTGGAACTCATTGCCTAGGGAGGTGTTCCCCGAGGCATACAACCTCCAGAAATTTAAGAAGAACACCAACTCCTACCTTCTTTCCCTTGGTTCCCACGATGTTCTCTGAACATTACAGGATATCCCTTTTCGTGGGAACCAGAACATAAAAAAAAAGCTACCATGATACATTATTGAATGAGAAATGAAAAAGACTGTAAGTGGAACCAAAACAAACATGAGGGTGCAATTTGAAAAACAAAAGTTAGGGGTGGTTTCTCGGGGGTTGTTTGTCAGGGGGTGGATTTTCCTATGCTGCATGAACGAGCTTATGGTCTCCTATGACACGTATTTTTGTTTAATTTGTATTTCTGCAAATAACTGAAATATTTGCTGGCCTAAAAGCTCTGGGTCACCCGGTATATATATGTATATATATATATATATATATATATATATATATATATATATTTTCTTCAATTTTCCGGAATAAAGGTCTGATTCAATCAATTCATATAATTTCTCTTAACTACGTTTCGACATGGTATTTGTCATCATCAGGTTGAAACAAAATTATTTTATTTAAATCCTGCGTTCGCATCGTACGAACGTACAATAACGTTCGTACGATGCGAACGCAGAATTCAAATAAAATAATTTTGTTTCAACCTGATGATGACAAATACCATGTCGAAACGTAGTTAAGAGAAATCATATGAATTGATTGAATCAGACCTTTATTCCGAGAAATTGAAGAAAATATATATGTGGTCAAGAAACTAAAGAATATATATATATATATATATATATATGAATATATATTTAGGATGCAGTCAAAAACTGGGCCAAGTTAAAAAATACTCTGAGTTATATCGTTGAGCTTTCGGAAATGTTTAATTCCTTTATCAAGACATCTACAGAAGAAAAGAAGTTTGAGTCACGAAGTACTTCGAAATAGATAAGTACGTATTAACTTGAGATTATTGATAAAGTCACACACGTACATACTCCGGAACAGAACATTGAGTTGAAATAATTTTCGAAAACAAAACATACTATGATTTCAGTAGGGTAAAAAAACATAATACCAACTTCATCTTGCGGAAATTTTGAAAACTGAAAAGGTTTGCAAATAACTGTTGCTTTGAAAAAATATATTATAATAAACTAGATAAGTTAATTGTAATCGGAATATAAATGTTAGAAATATGCTTCTTCCATTGCACAATTTTCGATCCATATTCTAAGAAAATAGTTGTTTTTGTTCACCAGTGAAAAGCATTATATTTTTTCATTATCATACCATAAACGGTATCAATGAACACTTTACGCGATAGACACACCTCGTATCCCACACTTTCCACATCCTCTCCATTTGCGCACTACATTAAAATTGATAGATATGAGATATAGTCGCAACAAACCTCAAAGCCAAATGCCAAAGTGCAGACTCATCATATGGTAATATTTCCCGCATTTCAGCGAAAACTTCTGAATATTCATTTGGTAACAATTAAAATATTTTAATGAGGCGGCGACTTGCAATACAACAAACTTGAGTTTATACAAGTTCATAACCGGGTGCGTGTTATTGTATAATTATTCAAATTCGTTGTCAATTCTCGTTACAGACAACCCTTTCATTCCAAGGAACTTTTTCAATTATTGTTTCCGATTTAGGGGTAGGGACATGGCGCCAGAGCAACTACTAAATATCTTTTTACACAGGCTTTATTAGGTTCACCTGTATGTATGTGTGAATGTATGTAACGGCATTTTTTAAACTGATTTTTACCCACTTCCAGACGTCAGAATCATTTGAAATTTTGCACCCGATTTCAATACAATATTTTGATGACCTATTATTCTCACCAAGATCGTCAGAAAAAAGTCTAATTCACAAGATTTGGTGAATCCACTGGTAAAAATGCCTGATCGAAGATTTGGTGAATTCAATGCTATGTTCTTAGTACTTTCACCAAAAGTTATGTGGAAAAGGTTATGGATTGAGAAACGGAAAGGCTGGAGAGCCATATCGACTCCCCCCTATAATCGACTGACACCAAAATTTAGTGAAAACTTCTCATGTGGATGAATTAATAGAATACTTTTCTCCCATAGTTAGAAATAGTCTACTTCACAAGTTCAAAAACGTGTTAATTGGATTCGGAATGACGTCTAAAAAATGTATTGAAATGTTTTATTAGCAGATAGAAATTGAAAAAGTTATAAGCAAATGAAGATGAAAAAAATTTTTTTAGTTTTTCGCGAATAACTCAGAAGCTATGAGAGATAATCACAATCTAGAGAGAAGAAAATTTTCAATAACAAATTCTAACCTCTCGAACTCTCTCTCTATTGCTACTAATTTCAAATTAACGCTGAAAATAGGCCTACGCGGGACTATTTCGGGAAGCGCCAGCGACCTCTAAAGCGAGCACGTCACATAAAATATTGCTGTTTAAGTATTAAATATCAATTGGAAAATTCAAATAAATCATGGCTCAACACTTGAAGGAATAAGGACCCGTCAGAAAAATCAATCTAACTGAATTTTTCAACAAGTTAGGCGATTGTTAATAAAAAAAAAATTCTTAGACCTCCGTGTTGATTGAAGGCAATGGAAATTGTTTAAATAATTGACCTAAAACAATCTCACTTATTGGAGTTTTTCTTATATGTTTACTCAAGAAGATCACGTCAATTTTTTTTAAATTGATTATTTTCAAAAAGTTTTAATTTTTTTTTATTTTTACCTATGGTTTTGCCTTGTTGAAAAACATTTATTAACGTTAAAAAAAATTCACGCCATTTCTTTATATATTGTTTTTAAACAAATTGACTACTTTCATATTTTTTTTTTTTTACAATTTTTTGTATTAAAAATATTATGATTTGAAAAAAAAAATCTTGAAAACAATTTTAAATTGTTTATAATCGTTTTTTATATTTCTAATGTCAAAATAATTAGTAAGGGATTTTTTTTTATAATAATTGACAAGCCTCTATAAAGTAATAAACTGAAAAAAAAATCAACGACAATTCATTGTTTATTGACTTAACAATTTCTTATAAACAAATTTTGATAATCATATTTTTTTTGGTAAATCTTCGAAAAATTGCAAAAACAACCTTGTGCAACAATATATTGATAATTTATTTTCAAGCCTTTTTTAACATTACACGATACGGAAGTTGAAACGACGACTTTATTTTTCAACTAAAAAACTGAAATAACTTTTAAACTAATAAAGATACGACATTAACATTCGGGTCGTTTTTATGAAGGATCAATCAATCTTTGAAATGAGATGCTTCCCAAGTCTGTTTGGGGGAGAAATTTCTAGGTTCATCTAAATTTGGAACTGAACTGTCCACCATTTCTATAATTTTTTTTTATCAATATATTGTTGCATATGGTTGTTTTTGTAATTTTTCAAATATTTATCAAAAAATATTATGATTGTCAGAATTTGTTTATAATAAATTGTCGTTAATTTTTTTTTGTGCTTTACCTTATAGATGCTCGTTAATAATGATTGGAAAAAATTTATGTCTCAACTAACTATTTAAACATCAGAAATATAAAAAAACGGTAATAAACAATTGTTTTCAAGAAAAATATTTTTTTATAAATCATAATATTTTCAAGACAACAAAATTGTAAAAAAAAATTTTAAATATGAAAGTAGTCAATTTGTTTATAAACAATTTATAAACAAATGGCGTGAATTTTTTTTAACATTGATACATGCCTTTCGTCAATATAATATGGTAACAAATATAAAAAAAAATAACATTTTTGGGATTTTTAACTCTTTTGCAACTTATAAAAATTATTATAAACAAAATGATCAACTTTGAAAAAAATTACGTGATCTTCTTTTGTACACGTATAACAATCAACACGGAGGTCTCAGAAAATTTAGTTAATTAACAATCGCCTAACTTGTTGAAAAATTGAGTTATATCGATTTTTCCAAATGAACCTTATTTCTTCAAGTGTTGAAAACACACCATAATTTGTTTGAATTTTTCAATTGATATTTAATACTTAAAGAAAAATTATGTGATGTACTCGCTTTAGAGGTCGCGCGAGCATCCCGAAATAGCCACGCGGAGGCCTATTTTCAGCATTAATTTAAAATTATTAGCAATATAGATAAAGTTAGGGGAGTTGGGACTTTTTTATCGAAAATTTTCTTCTCTTTGAGAATCATTTCCTATCTCGATTATCTCTTATAGCTTCTGAGTTAATTGCAAAAAACTAAATGTCTTTTTTTTTCATCTTCATTTGTTTATAACTTTTTCAATTTTTTATCTGGTAATGAAACTTTTGAACACATTTTTCTAGACGTCGTTCCAAATCCAATGAACTATCACTCATATTTTCAGGAGCTATTACAAGAATCAACACGTTTTCGAACTTGTGAAGTAGACTAAAAGTTTAATAACACGCTATTATAGCAATATGAACTGAAAAGTTAAAAATAATAAAATTGAAGTCATTTACCAAAAAAAATGAGACAACTGATATCAAGTATCCCACTCTGTTTTTACATTAATCGTTATTTAATCAACTAGTGTATGGTGATTTCAATCACCATTTTAATATAAGAGTTGATTACAAAAAAATTCCGTTGACCTCGTTCCTTGGGTCAACGAAAAATGTTCGATATCCATTTGCTTTTACTAGGAAAAAACTTACAATATTTGGATTTTCAAATACATACATTTGACAGCGCGAAGGTAATATGATTTGACATTTGAATAGTATTTGAATTAGTGTATGTTTGGTTGCCTATACCACAATGTTGCATTAATAAAGAAATCGACCATAAGTAGGTTATTAATGGTCGATTTCGGTGTATGCTTGGCTGCATATATCACAATTATACATCAATAGAGAAATTGAACGTTAATAGGGGTCATTATCGATCGATTTAATGTAGATTAAACAGACTCGTTGATACGCGGTCGCCGGAAAATTTGATTTCTTGGTATGTCTTTATTCTCATTATTTTTAAACTGTTAGTTCATTGCTACAAAAGCGATATAATTTTTCTATAGCATTTCAAAGGAGCTAGTATGGCTTCTCCTCTTTTATATCACACATGACAAAAAAGAGCACGTGCAAGGGTCAAAATATCACCAGTACTTCATATAACTTTCAACAAGTTACAAAATGAAAACTATTTTTCTTTGATAACTTTTCAAGGTATATTGAAAATTAACCAAATTCTGGTGATTGACGAAACAAATGAGGTTTCATGCATGGGTCAATTGGTTTGCTACAAGGTCAGGAACGGACTGTCCCCAATGGTCCACACCACAAAACTTTGGAATGACTAAGATTTTTCAATATTTTTCAACAAAACAAGATTTCTTTGACAATTTTCGTAATAAAAGTACTCGTGTGTAAAGTCGATTGGTGCAACGATTTTTGATTGAAATGCACTTCTATTCGACGACATCCAACCTGAGATGTCCACCATTGTTTGAAAATATTTATTTTTAATGACAATAGAAATAGTGGGTGAAATCTTCATTTCAAATTTTGATTATGCAAATGTAACATTATTATTAATCGCAGTCTTCAATAGAAAACATAAATAAAAAATTCCATACAAAAACTGTTCTCAATACATTCTAGGAGTCTGCAAAGACACTCCCTCTGTGATTGAAATAGCGTTCCAAAACAATTTCGTATGGCTTCACAATGTAATGTTATTCTATTCAACAAGTCATCTCTTGTGCGAATAGGTGGAGCGTAAACAAGGCTTTTGGGATGCCCCCTCAGAAAAAATCCAATGGATTCAAATCCGGAGATCGAACTGTCCATTAATATGGCCCTCTTCTACCAATCCATCTATTGGTAAAAATATGGTTCAGGTGGTCCCGCACAATCAAACTAAAATGAGGAGGAGTGCCATCCTGCATAAATCTGCATTTATTCAGGTTTGCAACGAAACATGTTCCAAAAGTCCATTCAAATAGTTCTGAATTTACTCCAAATAACATTCTCCATTCAATCGATCATGTAGAACAAATGGTCCTATGATACCATCCCAAGCATTCATAATAGTTGGCAAAACTAGAAGTTTTTCTATCATTTTCAGTCGTTAAAATCAGAAAAGACCATATTTTTTTATATTTCGTCATCTTTTTCTTGTAACATTTCGAACTGAACATTCATTGAGGATTGGGAAATAACCCACAACATTGCCTGAGAATCACTACGAAGCTCAATTGAGAGGATATCTAGTGTTCAAATATCCCGAAGATATCGAATAAACGTGGATATGGTGACCTGAAAGATCTTTGAGACTCCGTTTCGATACAGACTTATGATCTTTCTATTAACCGATCAATTTTTTTGTGAACTATGGGCTATTTGGCATAACCTAGCATGTAAGGTATCAATTCCGATGGCATCGACTCTTCGAAATTAATTCATTATTTGGTACCCATCAGTGTGTTCTTAGGTTGGGGAAATGCCGCAAATTGCTAGAAGTTGTTGTTGGGTGATATATCGGTAATATCAATCGATTTGTAAACATTTTCCCTATGAATATACACACAGCATATTAGTATGGTTCCATACCTCCATTTTTTTACTCTATAACTTATTTATACCCTTGCGTCGATGGAGAGTTTGTTTGACGTCGCTACTCCATGTGTATTTATTTAATCAATAATACCCATACATTTTTACTGAGTGTGGCGATAGAGATCATTTGAACTGAGTGCTGCACTTTAGAGTGCTCAATTATATTGAGGAAGGCTGAGGATGAACAGACTCATTTTATTTTGAATTAGAACGATGTTTGGATACCATTCGGCTCAAGGTTCATGACATTCGTAAGAAATTATCATTTATCTTTTTTTAATTATATATTCCATTGATTGATAGAGAAAAACACAGAGATACGTGAGCATGCCACTCCCACGATTGCCTCTCATCCGATGGATGGTAAGAAAGAATCGTGGTATAATATTCGATATAGATTTCATGAATTTTCCAACAAATACCAAACGTAATTCAAATATATTCGTGAACCAAACGTGATACTTTGAGAACCATAAAATACAAACATATATAACTCTATGATGTTCTTGATACTTCTATCAAAAGCTCAGAATTCAAGCACATAGCTGCATTTTCACCGATATTGAAGTTCGTAACATATATATTGCTGGAAACCTATTTGAATAACCTTCAAAACATACTACTCATTCATAGTTATCGAATATGACTTTTTACAAGTGATCTCAGTGAATCGTCACCATGAAGACGGCTTCATATCCTCATCGATATTTTGGTGAAATTGCTTTTATTGAGAATATATGGATGATAGTTTTTTGGCTTTTCACTTCATAGCATGCCTACTTACATCCACAATACTGAATTCTATTTTCTTCCTATGTTTTATTTATGTGAAATACATTTCTATCATTATTATTCCATATGAACAAGGTAATCAACTACGATTGAAACACCCCTTTTCTGATTGATTTCCCTAATCTACATAATCAATTTCATTGAAATGCATCACTAATATATATTCGGACAACAGTAAACCCAATTAGGAGTACATACACCATTTCCAGTCCTTGGAATTAGGGATTTTTTGGTATAATTTCTTTCAATTCTTGTAGCAGATATATATCTCAATTTACTGAGAATTGTGCAAAACTCTGTTTGTTACACCATAGCATGTTAGTTATCAATTCTATGAGCGTGTTTTCTTGAGTTGAGTAAATGGTACTGATTGCTAGAGGTTGATGTGTGGTGATAATGCATTAATGTCGATCGATTTATGAAAAGAGCTGTCCCAAAGCAATGTGCTTAGTGCTCGTGGAAGCACTCAAAGCACTTTTGTGCTCGTAAACACTTTGCTCCCGAGCACTTTTTTCGAACCAGTGCTCAGTGCTTCGAGCATTTTACGAAAAGGCTTAGTGCTTAGTAATCCCCAAAAGTGCTCCTGAGCTTTTCCTTATCTTTGAATCTATAAATGTTTTCGAAATAAGAAAACGCGGCCAGCAGCACCTCAAGAACTACTGAACGCATTTGTGTCCTTATATTATACATATTCGAGAGATTACGAAATGTTTTGCGTTGCGAAATGAGTTTAGTTCTTAACTATTTTTCTCTGGATGCAGAAACTTAATGAATAAACTTTCCACACACGATAATATTATATTGAGAAATCTTTAGAACAGTAATAGGTAAGAGATCAAGTGGGTGAAAGATCAAGTATTGACTTGGATACAATCGGTTCAACATTGTCGGCCGACTATTTCTTTCCCTACGGACAGACGGCCGATTATATCGGCAAATATTAATAAACACAAGAGTATCCTGTTGACATTTGAAATTGTTCAGTCAATTAAAAAATGGTGTCTAATGGAATTCTGGTAGCTGCTGGTGTTTGTGCTGCATATTTAATTATAGAAAATGGTGGCAAAACATTATTTAATCTGTATTCGTAGAAATTTTTTTTGATTTCCTTCGATAAAATGTCACCCGATCTCGTTTTGTCTGCACCAAGTCGGCCGACTCAAGAGCAACAAAAAAAATACAGTCGGCCGATAATGTATCCAAGTCAGTACTTAGCGACTGTCTGTGACTGGGGCTTCTGACACAAAACCAGTCGTCAAATTGACAGCCAATTTCAATTATGTTTTATTATGATGTTGGCGGAGCTCTATGTGCTGAACTCTCTGCAGGCGCGTACTGGGGACCGGGAAACTGTTCCATGAGATTTTTTACAAAAATTTGTATAATTTTTAAAAAATATTTTTAGTTTTTATTTAATGTGCTGTGTTGATGTGTTTAGGGTCCGATTCTATTTTTAATTGGTATGTGGGAGTTTTTGGTAGCGGAGATCATTATTTTGTTAAAAACATTCAGGAATTCAAGATATGGCTGACGTGTGTTCTGTCATTGATTGTACGAATCTATTCAAAATTGCTATCTGGTGGTTTTTGGGGTCGCAGATTATGATTTTATTGTCAAAATTCAAGATGGAGGACCTAATATGGCGAACGAGATTTTTTATTTATCATCCGATTTCAATGAAAATTGGTACCTATGAAGGGGTTTTTGCGGTCAGAAATAATGATTTGTCAAAATTCGATCATTCAAATCAATCAAATTATTGCGTATTGAATAATTATTCTGTTTCCATTGCTGTTCTGGATTCAATTCGACTTGAAAAATACGAACCTTTTTTTTTATTTGGACCAAATTGTTTATTACAGCAATTCTATATCAAAAAGTAACTTAAGTGTCTAACAGTATCATCCTTTTGAAAAGTGCTTAGTGCTTAGTGCTCGCTGACTCCAATTACTTTCTGAAAGTGCTTAGTAATCGCGAGCATTTCAGAAATAAAAGTGCTTGATGTTCCAGACTCGGGAGCACTTTTCAAGAGTGCTTAGTGTTCGAAGCACTTTTCGTCAGTGCTCGGCACAGCTCTGTTTGGGAACATGGTTTTCCTTAGAGTATACATAATCATTTGAGTAAGTTGTTTTTACTTTCAGGGCTCTATTTTGATATAATCATATTTCGTAGCAAACTATATAGCAGCTGTTACAGAAAAACCGAATGAATCAATGAGTGCTTCTATTCTACATTGGGAATTTATGGATAATCTAGTCTGATAATTCCATCGATTTCATGTACATTATTCGTGATTGGGATGTGGTTGCATTAACTTTATGATCGAGATGGGATGGGAAATTATTTTTTTTATGTATCGCTCTCCGGTTACTCCCGCCACATGGCACCGCCACTGGTTTGTCACTGAGGTCTGAGACAGCTGAGAACGGGGGATCGTTTTGGAGCCCAACCTATAGGAAAAAACATGGCTGCCGCTAAGAGAAAAAAAACATGGCCGCCTATAATTGGAAAAAAACATGGCGGCTGTAGGTTAGGAATTTCAAGATGTCCGTTATAGAGGGGCCTTGCCTGAGATGTTTATCAGCATCGGGAGACTCTTACGGAGGTCTGAGATATGTGTGGAGATAACTGGAAGCATTATGGGGGTCCAATCATTCATAGGAAAAAAATATGGCGGTTGTAGGTTAGGCATTTCAAGATGTCTGTGGGAGACTCTCTTGAGGTATTTATCGGTATCAAGAGTCTCCCACAGAGGTCTGAGATGCATCAGAACGTTAAGGGGGCCCAATCGTTCATAGAAAAAATATATCGGTTGTAGGTTAGGAATTTCAAGATGGCCGTTATGGGGGCCGACTCTCTTGGGGTATTTATCGGTATCGGGAGACTCTTACGGAGGTCTGAGATATGTGTGAAAGCCGTATTGGGGTCCCAATAATTCGTAGAAAAAATATAGGGGTTGTAGGTTAAGTGCAGGAAAAAATATCTGTTATTGAGGCCGAGGAGCCTGTAGGATATTCAGCAGCCTCTGGAGGTTGCCACTAAGGCCTGCTGGCGTACGTTATGAAGGCATGTGGCCGTATTGGAGCTCGCAGTCATAGAGAAGAAAAAAGTATGATGGTTTTAGGTTAAAAATTTGATTATCCGTTATGGGGGCCGACCCGACAAAAAAGCGAATCAATATTGCATTTCCATTCAGTTCTAGGCTATGTTCAAAGTTTCAAGTCTCTAGCTCATCGGGAAGATAGTTTGAAATCGAATTATTCTCATTATCATTAATACATACAAACCAACAGACAGACGGACAAGAAAGCGAATTAATATTACATTTTCATTCAGTTCTGGGCTATGTTCAAAGTTTCAAGTCTATACTTTATCGGGAAGATAGTTTGAAATCGAATTATTCTCAATACTACTATTATCATTAATACAGACAAAACCAACAGACATACGGATAAGAATGTCAATTATCATTACATTTTCATTCAGTTCTGGGCTATGTTCAAAGTTTCAAGTCTCTAGTTCATCGGAAAGTTATACAGAAATTTATTTCTTCTCAATACTATTATTATTATCATTATTACAGACAAAACCAACAGACAGACGGACAAGAAAGGAGTTAATATTTCATTCCATTCTGGGCTATGTTCAAAGTTTCAAGTCTCTAGCTCATCGGAAAGTTATTCTGAAATTTATTGCTTCTTACTACTATTATTATTATCATTTATATAGGCAAACCAACAGACAGAAGGACAAGGAAGCGAATTAATATTGCATTTTCATTCAGTTCTGGGCTATATTCAAAGTTTCGAATCTATACTTAATCGGGAAGTTAGTTTGAAATGTATTGCTTCTCACTACTATTATTATCATTCATTGGAATTTGTTCATAATTCTCAGTCTCGCATTAATTCTTAGTTCATTTTGCAAATAGATTGTCCAATGCTGCAATGACGGTGGACGTCTAGGATTTCCAAACATACACCCTGTATAAGCACACCAAAAATTCATTGTAAATACCATAAATAAAATATCAGACTGATATGTTGAAAACCAAATACATTTTCATAGATCGCGTATACACATACAAAATTGATGGAAATCCATCATACTAAAAGATACGCTAGAAGAAAACACAAACCATTCTCCGATCATATCATTCAATAATACATACCTACTATATGCCATCTTTTTGAATAGGAATTACTGAAATATGCAGTTCAAAAATAAAGATTCAGCGATACAAATCTTTCCCATAAACAAACTACCTGCGATTCCATTCGGAAACCAATATTTGTTGTTGTTCTTTTCGAAGTTATATAAACAAATACTCGATTTCGATTACAACGATATCTCGAAAAAAACAAATAAAGAATTGATTGAATATTTTACACTCGCACAATATCATTGTTAGGAATAATTGTCGTAGTTTTATGTTTCTGTTCAATAATGGTATCATCATTCGAAATTTTCATAGTACAGTCAATCTCATTTTACATAGCGAATTTCCTTCATTTTTTTTCCCAATGACAAAGAGGTTGGATTTTTTCCATTTTATCTAAATATAGTTCTTGTATCATTCACTAGGTGGCGTCACTATTGTTCAACCTTACACCCTACCGATTTGTGTTTTTTGAGAAAATCGTAATTTTTTCCATCTTGTATTACTATATGGAAGCGCTCGTAAAAAAAAAATTACTTAAGTCTTTTGCCCTGTTCAATTGGCTCATTATTGTTCCGGACGCCAAAGAGATAAGACGTATATCTTCAGAGTAACTGTGTGATCAAGAAATATCACAAAATGTATGTTTCCTATACATGTACAGGATGTTGGCGATCGTTATGTTATTTCATTCTCTCAGATGGGGATATAGGAAAACCAAAATGCAGCGCTGTGACACATGTCAACGTATCACATTATGGATGATAAATGAAGAATAATCAATATGGGAAAAATGGACATTATTGTTTGGAATATAGAAGAAAGTAAAACATTGTAGAGTGTATTCTTTCAAATTAACCCAACCTAACCAAATGTTTGCGTCCAATGCTATTAAACAAAAGAATAAGTTCTGCAAACATTGAAAACCGACTATGGTGTGCTAAACACCTTCGAAAAAAAAAAACGAAATCCAAGGAAAAATTGAGCTGCTCCCAATTACAAAGGAAAATTACATTTCGTTTACTAAACATATCGAAGGAACAAACTTTCATTTAAGATTTATCGATTCTTTCCGTTTTCTAAATTCCTCTCTAGATAAATTAGCATCCTATCTATCAGATTTTCCGAGCCCTGGACTCGAACCAGGGCCCTCTAGATTATGAGTCTAACGCTCTACCAACTGAGCTATTTCGGCTTACAATCATATGCATACTACAAAGTATATAACGACAACCATTCATATGGCTTGCGACAAATGTTGAGTGACTATTAGCCTGAAAAGTTATGGGTGTGGGGGAACAAAATATAATTATTTCGAAAAATGTACCTGAAATCTAGGGAATTCTACCATAATCCTACTAAAACTCCCATAAGAGCCTGTGTATTAGAGAGAGGGAGATAGTGAATATTCTCTAGATCTAGGGAAAATCATCAAAATGGTCAACGTGGTAACTAACCTACCTCGACCATCATGGCTGAAGCTGAGCAACAACAACAACAAGAAGTGTCAGAACAACCCAAGGTAATTTGACCAAAAAATAATAAATCAGGTCCTTGCGGACCATCAATTTTTACAGACTCGAGTGAATATAACCGTAATTGACTATTAGCTTGGACTGGGAAGTTGACATCTGACCAATGCAATCCTACTCAATGAACGTCAAACAGGGTAAATACAAAAAAAAATCAACTTTTCGAAAGGACGACATTTGTGAGAGAGAGAGTTCGGGGATAGCCCCACGTTCGCCTGCAGATTTATTCTCCTCCAATACTCTAAAAATTCAATTTGTCCGCATCGACCTGTCTCGCGGATACCAACATCATTGACATGGATATGAGATTTCTTTGGGACAATTTCGAAAGATAGGTAAATATTGGACAATCCTCGAACATTGAACGATTCTGATATTATTCACCACTGACTCCCTCTAATATTCTCCTCCAATACTCTAAAAATTCAATTTGTCCGCATCGACCTGTCTCGCGGATACCAACATCATTGACATGGATATGAGATTTCTTTGAGACAATTTCGAAAGATAGGTAAATATTGGACAATCCTCGAACATTGAACGATTCTGATATTATTCACCACTGACTCCCTCTAATATTCTCCTCCAATACTCTAAAAATTCAATTTGTCCGCATCGACCTGTCTCGCGGATACCAACATCATTACATGGATATGAGATTTCTTTGGGACAATTTCGAAAGATAGGTAAATATTGGACAATCCTCGAACATTGAACGATTCTGATATTATTCACCACTGACTCCCTCTAATATTCTCCTCCAATACTCTAAAAATTCAATTTGTCCGCATCGACCTGTCTCGCGGATATCAACATCATTTACATGGATATGAGATTTCTTTGAGAGAATTTCGAAAGATAGGTAAATATTGGACAATCCTCGAACATTGAACGATTCCGATATTATTTACGGCTAATCCTCGAACACCAACATGAAGACTGGCGTCACAGCGATGACATCACTAGTATATAGTTATAGATTTCTAGCTGAGTGATATTGAGGTGATGCATGTACCTCTCCCCTGTACCACCCCCCTGTACCCCCCTGTACCCCCCTGTACCCCCATGTGTCCCCGAGGTGGACCGAGATAGGGAGATTTTTCTATAAACATGATTGATGTGGCAGTGAGTGTCAGTTGCAGTTCAGACGTCGAAGTGTAAACATGTTCATCCTACCTGATCCCGACTGTTATGGCATTACTTTGAACGGATTGAAGTATTTCATAGGCAGAGAACCTATAGAAATTGAAGGCAGTACATTGAAGCTGGGAAGTGATTCCTTCGAACTGACTGACGGGTTAAAAGAACTTCTGACTAAAAAGCAGCCCTCAAGTTTCACCAATCAAGATATTTTCAATTATAAGACCATTCTGATGCTAACTAATGCACACAAAAGATCCAACGGACAAATTAGAGGTAATAGGTCTTGGAAATCTAAGAACATAATATCCAAGATATTCCCACCGCAGAGAAAATTGAAATCGAGGAAGGGTAAAGGACTGAAAAGGATAGCCACCCAAGAGAAGATAAATAACGACCACCCTGTAGATTGCGATCAAAACATGGAGATCGTTCAGCAAGAGCACACGCTTCCCATCGAGAACTTTGACGTTTACGATGTGGGTCATAGAGGGGGCGGTGGTGATGGAGAGGGAAGTAAACATGGCAGCCTATTCCCAAATTCCTTCCGAGCTGTTATCTGTGGTCCTAGCGGATCAGGAAAACGAACCTTATGCTGTCGTTACTGATGCATAAAACGGACCCAAATTCGCAAATGTCTACGTCTATTCAAAATCCTTGTATCAGCCCAAGTATCAATTACTCGAAGAAGTGCTGAGCGGTATGGATGAAATTGACTATTTCCCATACAGAGACAACGATGAAATAATCTCTATGGAAGATGCTCGGTCTCACTCTATTTTCATCTTTGACGATGTGGCCTGTGATGGACAGCAGAAAATTCGCGAATATTTCTCAATGTGCAGACACAAACACATCGATGCCATCTATCTCTGTCAGACTTATTCGAAAGTACCCAAACAGCTGATACGTGACAATTGCAACATGATTGCGCTCTTCAAACAGGACGAAATCAACTTGCGACACGTTTTCGATGAGCACGTTTCCCCGACATGACTTTCGAACAATTCAAAAAGCTGTGTTCGGAATGTTGGTCTCAAAGCCAATACGATGCCCTCGTCATAGTCAAGGACTTTGACTTGAACAATGGCAGGTACCGCAAAAACTTTGACATGTACATAAAAGTATAGTTGTGTCAAGAGCGGGAGAAAAAAAAATGGTAGAAATTCGTCGACACCTATGGAAGAAGTAGCTGTTCCCAAAAATGGCAGACATTCGTTGCACCTGGCTCCTGGAACTTGGAAATTGCTCCAGACGATATGATATGTATTTAGTGATTATTTTCCATTATATAGAACAAGAATTGTAAATGATTTATGTTTTGAATAAAGAAGAAGAAGATTTTATTTTCTCTACATTCTTTCCTATTCTCAGGTGCAATGAGAAAACTACAGTTCTGGTCATAATGTGACATCACGGAGAGATTCCAAAGCATATTTTTCAACTATATTTTCAACTTATCCTGAAATTTAACGTCTGTCAAGTATTTTCTGTAGAATTCCCCTCCATTGAAGTAATGCACTTTTATTATTTTATTCACTCACTTACCTATTTCGTATTCAAAATGTCTGAAGGTAGGCACTCTTCTTTTGGTTCGAAACCATTGAATTCATCCAAATTGATCTTTGCAATGGAACATTCAATTTGTGAGACTCCAACTCATACTTGATTGTTTGATCATTTTTTGAAATATATTTGAATACTCAAGCTATAGGATAATTTTCATTTTAAATTTATGTTCTCGAGCATTAAATCTAATGAAATATTTTGACTGGATTTTGGTGAAATGCATGAAAGTAACTGCTGCTGGTATGACATCATTCAAGCTATATATGAATTTGTGTGTCATGAACCTTTTCTCAGAATCGTAAACAGATTCGTTTCCAACTTGTTCTTTGAATAATTATATACAATTTTGATACAATGCTTCATCTGTGATAATATTAGTTTCTATTTTTACTTGAAGTTAATGTAAAAGTGGGGTTATGTTTGGAAAAGTAGGGTTAGAATTCCCACCTCATGTGAAATTTGAGGTTATGGTTCCTCTGAAAGTGAGGTCACACACAAAGAACGCTGATGTTCGAGGGTGAGACTGAATGACGTCATCGTTTCTTCGACTTGTTCAGACAGGTTTAGACAAGTTTAAACTTGTCTGAACTTGTCTGGACTGGTCTCTCTATTCAGGAAACCATTGAATGAAGTGATGACACACAGCTGCCATCATTTTATTCTAGGTTCTGTATAATAAATAAAAATCAAAGTCGATATACACTCATTTTATTGACAGATATTTTTGAGTATGAACAATTGTTATATGTATGGATATAATAATAATGATTATGATTAAATTGAAATTAATAATAAAAGATAAAAATGATAGAATTGATTATAATAAAAATAAATGATAATGATATAAGGATAAAAATAATAATAATGAATATAATACAAAATTGGCTGATTCGATATATACAATGGCTATGTGAGAGAGAGAGTGATGGAGAAAAAAAAGCATTCATTTTTCGGTTATCACGCTAACACAATAAATGGAAATTTTGGAGAAAGATTATTAAATACAAGTTGGTTGGGGGGTGGAGGTTGGCTATTCATTCATTATGCTATAATGGCCCCAAGGAAGTGTATCGTTCGATCCGGGGATGAGTGTTCTTTTATCGTCGAATGGACTTAGAGCGATTTTGTTTTGTTCAACACTAAAACATTATGGGCATATGAACGGATGCATCGTTGACTAGTCGATTTTTCCTCTGATCCCTAAGACAATCGACATAGTCTTCGAAGGAAATTTTATTTTCTACAACATTATATCGGACTCCTTTGGATTTTTTAACACATTTTCCACCCTGAATTTTATAGGTGTATAATTTTGAACGGAGTCCGACGAAATCTGTCATGATGCACCCGTTCGCTTCATCTTTCATCAAACCTGAATTTTCTTGTTTACCTGCGGAATACCGTACGAGTTTTCGTCATGGGTAGTCGCTCGTATCGAATTTTTTCCAAGTTCTCCCTGATTAAATCTCTATACACATCATCGCATTTAATTTCGTATATGAGAGAATCCGTATCCGTGTACATCAACTTACACTGATTGGTCTCGAATTTTTTCAACATGAATTTATAGTGAAAATCGTAGACGCAAATTTTGGAAATATCTAAAATAGCCATACCGATATAGAGGGGTTTATTGAATATCAGTTCAGACTTGCTCATTTCGATAGCCATCAAGTTTTCATCGAAGATGGTTCGATTGTGGAATTTCGGGTTACTTATTAAATTTTTCGCCCCATACCTACCCTCCCATTTATTGACCATTTTCACCACTCTGTGCTTCCTAATGTTTTCCATGGTCTTTCCGAAAATACTGTTTATAGCCAATTTATAGTTGTTTTTTCCGAAAGTGGTTGTAGCTTGGGCGCGTAATTTTGTGTTTAATTCAATGTAGGGTTGCAGCCATGCTGATTGTTTGAACTGCAACACTCTGTGAACTTTTTTGAGGAGAAGGCCGTTTTCCAAAGCTTGTTTCAATATTCGATAATGTACGACATAGTTTTCCTTGTTGTACAGGGTGGTCAATAATTTTGGTAATTTTGAACCTGGAGGAGTTCGATGTTCTGCACAAAGTGGAAAATCTTTATGTTCATCGTGTATCGCTTCAGGGTATTCCAAATCGACTTCGAGGATATAGCCTGTATCAGAAGTATCCGACACCTCCAGAACGTTCAAATTATCGAAATTTTCGACCCATTTGAACCCTCCAGAGGGTAAATACTCTCTCATAGCCCATCCATAGAGGTTATTCACGTCCAGGTATAATAAATATTTGGAGGGTTGTTGAGGATCATACCTCTCCCCCATATATTTATTATTCGCTTGAGAGAATCGGTTACAACACTGACTTATACCGCCCCGAATCCCTTTTTCCACAAACAAAAGCATGTCGACATCTTTGATAATCTCCAGCTTACACTTTGTGTACTTCAACATGCATGACCACGAATAGCCAGGCATGGTATAGTACCAAGCGGGGTCGAGTCCATAAGTATCGTGACCCAATTGTCGGAAATTTTCAAAGACGTCACATAGCAATAAAATACCGGTTTTCATGTATAAGTCAGAGTAGTCGCCCAGTGTTGCCAAATCGAACGATTGCCACACCTTCTGGGCATGTTGGTATTCATGCTCGGAGATATCGCAATCGTTCAGCTGATTGTGGAATTTATCGATATCTGGCAACGCTGTAATCTCGAGTTTCTCCATGGAATCCACAAAGTCGTAGGGGAATACCCCTTTGCGCGTGATTAGTGAAAATTGTTGATCGTTTAAATTTTGAAATTCGCGCTTTGTATTACAGAGATCTTCCACTCTGAGCGTGCGCACCAACTCATCCAGGCTAGCGCCCATGAATCGAAAAGAATCAATGAAACGGAATTTAATGTCTGTCTGTTCGTCGTATTGTGTGAAGGATATATATTTCTCTTTGTTTATTGGAAGAAGACTCACCCTACCTCGTCTCGCAATATCTCGAATAATGAAATGACTATCATAGCCGCTAAGATTATGGAAAACAATAGGAACCACAAAGGATTTTTGGTAGTTGATGTTGCATGGAGCATTATGGGCCCAACCTCTAAATGCACCTGTGAAATGATTATGGTCAGCTACAATTTTTTGGTCTTTTTCAATGGGTTTCTCACAAATATGGCATATGGAATCTGTACGAATGGGATTGACAGACATGGGGACGATTTTTAAAATTTTTCCCTCAACGAATTGGGCTATGGTTTTCAATTGTTCCGCGAACCATTCCATCGAATCCAAACCTCGATGGCTATCGTAATATGACAAAGTGTCATCATAATTGCATTTGAAATAAAAGCCTGCGCTATAGGGAATGTGTTTTTGGTATTTAGCCGTTTTGGACTTGGTTTCATCATCAGTGAACGGTTCCAAAATCGATTCAAAATCGGCATATATCACAAATGGAACCATTTCTTTGTGTACAAAGTCCTTGAACTCGACATGGTCATATTTTGGGAAGGAAATTTTGTAATGATTGGCTTTTTCACAATCAACAGTATGATTGTCTAATTTCTCCAGACTACCAAAATAATTTAAACATCTGTCACAAATGTAATTTTTATGTCCGTGTTTACTGATTTGTGAGCTAACCAATCGGGAAAGGTCTTTAATCCAGCAGTAGTGGAATTCAAGGTCTGTCTGTTCGTCGTCTTCGTCAATTTCCGGCGGTGCCTCGTAATCATTTAATTTTACAGAGTATTTATTTTGAATCATGAGTAGGTTGACATGTCGAGCCAATTTTTCTTTGTAAGTCTCGTCGGTACAGATGTGAAAAATGTATGTCCGTCGTCATCGTTTTTCGCTGATGATTTAACCAACTCCAAAATATAAACATTCACCGATATACCGTTAAGTTTTTCAAATTTTGATATTTGACTGAGAGTTATGGGAAATTCCAACCCCTCCATATTCAGAACGGTCGACCAATGAGGGTATTTTGATGTACGCTGTGCATGTTTTTCAACGGGATACAGAGCTGACACGACTGCCCATCCGAAACATTCGTTGTCGTCGGTATTTCGCACGTTAATACAAGCCTTTTTTGTAGCAATGGCTTGTGGAAGTTCGATGAAAGATGAACCCCCTTTGCCCAAACCTGATTGATTGATATTTACTTCCAAATTTACGATTTTTTGTAATGCCCACCCGCTTTCTTTCCCACAAAATTCCTCCAATTTATTGTCCAATTTATCTACAACAAATTCCTCGAACCACCCCTGTAAATCTGTTGCCCTATCAATCACTTCATTTTTAGTATTGAGATATTTTAAATCGATTTGTTCCTCATCTAAGCCCATTTTAACGAATTCCCCGCAAAAACATGTATTCACCTTCAGCATGGGGAATTTTTTCAACATGTTATTGATTCTACGTTTGAAAAGGCTGAAGGCGTCTTTGAAAAATTGATTCGTGTTTTTGTGAGCCAAATTTATGATTACTCCTGTGCGAACTCGTCCCCGGAACGTGGACTTTAAATCTTCCCAAACAACTCGGCTTTTTAGATTTTTTCTGGCGGCCAACCCCAGGCCTTCCACCCCTAAATTTTTAATGAAATTACGACATGTTTTTGCGGGGAATTCGTCAAAATGGGCTTAGATGAGGAACAAATCGATTTAAAATATCTCAATACTAAAAATGAAGTGATTGATAGGGCAACAGATTTACAGGGGTGGTTCGAGGAATTTGTTGTAGATAAATTGGACAATAAATTGGAGGAATTTTGTGGGAAAGAAAGCGGGTGGGCTTTCCAAAAAAATTTAAAAAAAGTATTCCTTTGAAGCAAAATTTGGAAAATCAAATACAAAAAATAAAATGAAATAAACTTACGTTTTTAGATGTTTGGTAGATGCACACACACACACAAACTCAGAGAGCAAGAAAGAGAGCACTGAATAGAACAATGTTTACAGTTCAGAGGACAGATGATGAATGAACCTGACGCCTATGAACAGTCACCCACATCAATTCCCTACTGCGTAATTTAAAACCTGATGACTCAGCAGAATTCTTGGAACTGATGTAATATTGCGCAATATAATGCATGCATATGATGTCATATGCACTCACAAACAGATCTAAACCTGTTCATTCCTGTCTCAGTCACCAGAATGGTACAGGAAATTCTTAGCGGTGGATTTCAGACAAATTCATATTTGTTTCTGACAGTGAATAATACTCAGACAATATAAATTTTTTCAATTGGAAATTAGTTGGAAATTTTGGTTCACGCTGTAAAATCTCAATGTATATTGTGCGAGTGTAAAATATTCAATCAATTCTTTATTTGTTTTTTCGAGATATCGTTGTAATCGAAATCGAGTATTTGTTTATATAACTTCGAAAAGAACAACAACAAATATTGGTTTCCGAATGGAATCGCAGGTAGTTTGTTTATGGGAAAGATTTGTATCGCTGAATCTTTATTTTGAACTGCATATTTCAGTAATTCCTATTCAAAAAGATGGCATATAGTAGGTATGTATTATTGAATGATATGATCGGAGAATGGTTTGTGTTTTCTTCTAGCGTATCTTTTAGTATGATGGATTTCCATCAATTTTTGTATGTGTATACGCGATCTATGAAAATGTATTTGGTTTTCAACATATCAGTCTGATATTTTATTTATGGTATTTACAATGAATTTTTGGTGTGCTTATACAGGGTGTATGTTTGGAAATCCTAGACGTCCACCGTCATTGCAGCATTGGACAATCTATTTGCAAAATGAACTAAGAATTAATGCGAGACTGAGAATTATGAACAAATTCCAATGAATGATAATAATAGTAGTAAGAAGCAATAAATTTCAGAATAACTTTCCGATGAGCTAGAGACTTGAAACTTTGAACATAGCCCAGAATGGAATGAAATATTAACTCGCATTCTTGTCCGTATGTCTGTTGGTTTTGTCTGTATTAATGATAATAGTAGTATTGAGAATAATTCGATTTCAAACTATCTTCCCGATAAAGACTTGAAACTTTGAACATAGCTCAGAACTAAATGGAAATGCAATATAATTCGCTTTCCTGTCCGTCTGTCGGTTGGTTTGTCTGTAATGATGATAATAATAATAGTAGTAAGGAGCAATAAATTTCAGAATAACTCTCCGATGAGCTAGAGACTTGAAATATTGAACATAGTCCAGAACTGAATGAAAATGTAATGATAATTGACATTCTTATCCGTATGTCTGTTGGTTTTGTCTGTATTAATGATGATAGTAGTATTGAGAATAATTCGATTTCAAACTATCTTCCGATAAAGTATAGACTTGAAACTTTGAACATAGCCCAGAACTGAATGAAAATGTAATATTAATTCGCTTTCTTGTCCGTCTGTCTGTTGGTTTGTATGTATTAATGATAATGAGAATAATTCGATTTCAAACTATCTTCCCGATGAGCTAGAGACTTGAAACTTTGAACATAGCCTAGAACTGAATGGAAATGCAATATTGATTCGCTTTTTTGTCGGGTCGGCCCCCATAACGGATAATCAAATTTTTAACCTAAAACCATCATACTTTTTTCTTCTCTATGACTGCGAGCTCCAATACGGCCACATGCCTTCATAACGTACGCCAGCAGGCCTTAGTGGCAACCTCCAGAGGCTGCTGAATATCCTACAGGCTCCTCGGCCTCAATAACAGATATTTTTTCCTGCACTTAACCTACAACCGCTATATTTTTTCTACGAATTATTGGGACCCCAATACGGCTTTCACACATATCTCAGACCTCCGTAAGAGTCTCCCGATACCGATAAATACCCCAAGAGAGTCGGCCCCCATAACGGCCATCTTGAAGGGCCCCCTTAACGTTCTGGCCTTCAGACCTCTGTGGGAGACTCTTGATACCGATAAATACCTCAAGAGAGTCTCCCACAGACATCTTGAAATGCCTAACCTACAACCGACATATTTTTTTCCTATGAATGATTGGACCCCCCTTTAACGTTCTCATACATCTCAGACCTCCGTGAGAGACTCTCGATACCGCTGAAGAACCCAGTCGTTGCCCCCCATAACGGCCATCTTGAAATTCCTAACCTATAGTCGCTATATTTTTTCTACACATATCTGGGCCCCCATGCGGCTTCCAGTTGTCACAGGCCTCCGTGGCAACCTCCAGATACCGCTGAAGAACCAGTCGATACTCCCCATAACGGACATCTTGAAATTCTTGACCTACAACCGCCATATTTTTTTTCTATACATGGCTGGGGCCCCCCATAATGTCTCCAGATATCTCCACACATATCTCAGACCTCCGTGGTAGTCTACCGATGTTGATAAACACGCCCAGACCCCCATATAACGGACATCTTGAAATTCCCAACCTACACCCGCCATGTTTTTTTTTTCCAATGATAGGCGGCCATGTTTTTTTCTCTTAGCGGCAGCCATGTTTTTTCTATATATGGCTGGGCCCCCCAAAACGATTCCCCCGTTCCCAGCTGTCTCAGACCTCAGTGCCCCAAAGGGTGCGGGGCCATGTGGCGGAGTAACCGGAGAGTGTGGAGCTATGTCACTACGAGCGCAGATGGAACTGCGCTCGTAGTGACATAGCATATCTACTATCGTTCTTACCTTGTGCGTTATCCCAAACACCAAAGAGCTTTAAATATATCCCTGATAAACGTCCAATCATATATTATTTTCCATCATAGTTCACTGAAGCGATCTGAATCAGAAACTTACATGGAATTTTCAACGAACAACTGTGAAATGCTCAATCAGCCCAAACCCAAATACCATAAAAGAAATATTTGTATTCTCATTCCATTCATATGTATGGAAACATTATAATACATTCAGCGATTAGTCTAGTTCCATTCCTTAAATACCGTATTTTTCACCCAACTGTCTGCGCCCTATTCCATGATGAATGTTTTTCATCATTGCAATGACATTTGAATAATTCATGACCGTCAATGAGATCTAAACCCCTAGAAATACTATCATCCTGAGTGGAATACTCTAGATTTATACCTGTGCATGTCTCAGAGAATCAAAGATTCTATATTGTAAAATCTATTATCTACATCTGAACAGAATATATCCCATCCTGAAAAAAGGTCATATACTATATTCGATGTTAACATGTTCACAATTTGAATCTATATATGAGGTCAACAGTATATAGCTCGTATATAGCTTTCGATATGGAAAAGGGAACAATATCTTAATTTCAGTACTTTTATCTCGAACTGGTCTTTACTCATCATCTATGCTTTCCAAAGATGAGGAATGTTCTTACGTGAGTTGGATAAAGATATAATGACATCCTTCACATCCGATGACCAGGTAGCTCATAAATATCAGTGTCATAAGCACACTATATCAAGTATTTCCAATATAGCCATATGTAATACACTCAACTGAAGAATGCCATTATAATAAATCAATTTTCGTTCGAAATCAAAGGCGGTCGAATTAATAGTAAAATAATATAACAACTCATAAAGTCGACACTTCCCCTATCACTTGCGTCGGCCCATCAAACGGATCTCCAACTATATTTTCAGACATTCATAACTAATAGTGCGTCGCGACAGATGAATGACCCGCGGTCTTTTGGAAGCGATAATAGGCGTGGTGATATATTATGGCGGTGTGTCAACTCAAAGTTGAGACGGGGTACTCGCCGACACATAAATAATATTTTATTGTTTTTGGGCGGTATCGTTCGAATACCGAACGCTATATATATAAGATTCTCCCTAACAGCAGAACAATTCATTCAGAATCCAGTCGTCGATCGAGAGTCAGTACAGAGCAAGTTCTCCTTCATTATGAAGCGAATAAAAGTAAAGTTTAATTTCAATTAGAGAAAATGCAGTCTCATCTTCCTACGCGAAATAAGCGTAGACTCCGTAAAGTTTATCTGAAGTAGCAAATTAATCAACCATATACAGAATCATAGTGAAAGTGTAACCATCAGAAATCATCTCAGTAACAACTAAATAAATAAAATAAATATTTGTCAGGAAGCTGAATAATCATATTGCAACAAGTGAACGCGTAATATAATTCGGTAATAAAACAGAATAATTAAGTCAGTAGTCCTTCAATTGAGGGTAAGCGAATAAAACTGTTTATTTGGCAAGGTATATATGTATAGTATAATAAGAAAATATTTCACTACTGTTTTCATAGTGGAAGAAATTATTGATTTGATAAAAGTAAAAATATTATCAATTGTTAAAATAACTGAAGAACAGTTATTTTAATTGTCATCCTATATATTGTTTCTCATTTCAAGTTATTGTTTATTCAATTTCATTTTTGACTTTCTATACATTTTCTCAGTAAATTATACCAGGTGTATCAATAGTTGTTTTTATATTTTAGAAAATATATATATATATATTATTACAAGTCCTAATTGTATTATTATTTCGAAACAATCTGAGATTGGTCATTGTACTGTCAAATTTAGTCCCCCGCTTCATTAAATACTGGATGAAACAAAATCTCAAGCCGCTCTGGGATATTGTTCCGTTATTGGTCAATAGACTGATAACACTCAGTATGGTTAAGGCATAGCTTTGACAAAAATACGAGCGATCGTAAGACTGGTGGCTCTGACGAGGGGTATATAAATACCCCCCTCAGGGACCAGTTGTATCATCAGCATAATATACAACGTTCAATACAGTTCGGATAAAGTGTTTTCAATCAGCTCAATGAAGAATTCACCCGCTAATGAGTTGAACACGTTCAAGTATCATATTGGTTGGAAATTTCACTAGAATCGTGGATGATGTAAGTATTTGAGACATATACCCCTTTGGAAAAAATTATATATGAATTTACCTCTCAATTATACTTTGTATGACATTGAGAACGCGAGGGAACGTGCAGTTGAAATATGCATATCAACCCCATTTCTTCACATATAAATAGGGTAGAGAGGAGAATGTGCGATAAATATATCTATCTTCAATGCCATTCATTATGTCCAAATACCTGAGTTCTACTACTCCTATTGAATCATCCTTCCATGTTCCATTTTTTCTATTCGAAATGATCGGTTCACCCGCAAATTCTGCTATAATCACTTCCATTGGGTAACAATTGAGAAACTACCGCAATATTGAATATATGAATGAGTGGGCTATTGATTATACTCAAGTGGCGGGAATGACATGAAGGATTGGTACTACTTACATTCTCTTCGCAATCGAAAATATTGTTTGCCGGTGTTTTATTCCTTTTTTTTCGTGCGTCAGAATAACAAATAGATATCAGTTGTGTCGAGAGCATGGTTGGTTGAAAGCTGACGGGCCAGAGACAGGGTTGGCACTTAGCTTCCCTTGACACTGCGACTAGCTGGGGTCTATTGTATCACTCTGTCGTCCGTGGTTCCTCATTCAAACAGGTTTGTGCCTTTAATTAGGTTTAGAAGCCTGTTGATAAGGTTCTTCGGATTCATGCCTGTTTCCGGGCTGATCTCTCCAAAGGTTCTGTGTCGCCTACTACTTAGGGCGTCACAATATCTTGTTGTTCCATCGAACCATTCACACGTGTATCTCAAGTGCTCCGTTTAAAATTCGCAAAAAAGTGGTGTAAAGTTGAAATTGCAATTTTATATTGCAATCGCCACGGTGTGCACATCGACGGTATGCTTTGTGAGACTTTAGTTCAACATATTAAATGAATATTGAATACGTGCAAGATATCATTTCAAAAGGACTGAAGTAAGAAGGAAGATACTGTTTTCGCCGATAGATTACTCGCAAGAAGTGATAGGTGTTAAGTTTTTATTACCCTTTGTTCCTGATAAGATTTCAACTTGCTCTAATAATAGAACCAGTGGCGTACCAAAACTAATTTCATCATCGAATAATGGAAGTTTACTTTAAATGTTGCAAAACAAAGAAACACAAAACTTATATTGTATAGTATGCTTGAAGTGTTTCATCGTGCCTGTATAGAAAAAAGAAATCCTGTGAAGAACTGGGTGGTGGCAAGTTATACTGTTCGTTAAAGTGCGAAAAAAAAGGTAATTCCCATAAAGTAGAACTCGACAAGGCACTAGAAAAAGTTGCTGTGATGAAAAAGGAAATATACGAAAGGGACTTACTGCTACAAAAGAATGAAGATGATACAAATGAAGAAGTTGTAAGACTTAATTCGGTAATTGACCAATTGAAACAAACAATAGAAGAAAATAATAACTATATCAAACGTCAGAATAGAAGAACAAGAGATTTTGAAGATGAGGCAATGGAGAGAGATGTAAAAGACCATTCAATGTTGAAGGAACAGAATAGTATTATAGAAGCACTGAACAAAAAAATTATTGGAATCAGAGAGACAAAGCAGTCTTATGAAAATGACTTGAAAATTAGGAATGACGAACTTAAATTGTTAGAAGTAGAGCTCAATCGAATGGAGGAAATCAACAGAAGCATGGTGGACTCCAATTAGAATTTTAGAACAGGAAAATACAAGATACAGCAGGAGAATTGACTGAACTAAAAGGACAGACAGATGTAATTCATCCCCAGACAAAGTTAGTAGCGGATACAAAGACTATCATGAAAGAAATCATGAACATATCTGTGTAGATAATAAAGAAGAAAAAGCAGTGGAAGGTAACAAAAATAAGATTTTGATATTATGTGATGAAGGAGGTAGGAAGGTAGGAAACTTATTGCGTAGGGATCTAGGACAAAAATATATTGTACAAAGTATAATCAAATCAGGTGCTAGTTTGAGATATGTTATTGAAGACATAGTACAGTTAACACAATCATTCACAATGAACGATTTCGTGATTACACAAGCTGGTTTTAATGATTTTTCAGTAAGAGTTAACCCTTCATTCAAAATGTTGAATAACAATTTGAAACAATGTCTCAATAATACAAATGTAATCTTGACTACAGTTCCTCTCAAAGTATTACAACTGAATTTTTTCATTAACAAATTCAATGACAAACTTGGTAAGTACATTACCAGGTTGGACTTTGAAAAATACTTACCAAATAACAATTTTTCCAGCGTGTATGCAAGTATTGAATTTGATGATGTTATTGTTGAAATGATGATATTAAAATGTCGAATACTCTTAATGAATACTATGTCAAAGCATTAACCAGATCACCAATTCAATTAATGTACCCCAAATCGAAACTCCTATCATAGTAAGGCATGTTTCACACAAATTGAGATACTTCAAAATGATTACTATTGCGAATCTCAAGGAAATAATATTTTCAATGACTAATAAAAATAGTACAGATGAAATATCAACAAAGTTGTTGAAGGAATGTTTCTCAACTATCCTAGCCACTATTGAATATTATAAATTATTCTTTTGAAACTAATGAAGTACCTGACGAAATTAAAACTGCTACAATTTTACCAATCCTAAAGTCGCAAATACGAATAAAGCATGTGAGCTGAGACCAATAAATATGATATCAGTTGTAGGCAAAGTACTGGAAAAATCGGTATACAATCAAATTGTGGATCACTTGGAACGCAATAAGGCTATCACATGTGTTCAGTCAGGGTTCCGTAATAACATAGTTGTGAAACCTGCTTTGCAATGTGTCCTCCATGATTGGAAGAACACTTTGGAAAAAATTTAATGACAGTGACAGTTTTCTTGATTTGCAAAGGGCGTTCGAGACTATTGACAGAACCAGATTATTGAAAAAATTGGAAGCTGTCGGAATTGTAGATGCAGCATTACAATGGATTGCGTACTATTTGGATAATCGGAAACAAAAGTTACGACTTAACCATGTTACATCTAGCATAATCGATATCAATATAGGTGTACCTCAAGGTAGTGTTCTGGGTCCTTTATTGTTTCTAGTGTATATAAATGATATGGTTGAGGTAGTGAATGGATGTTGTATACACCTATTTGCTGATGACGCTGTTATTTATTGTACTGGAAATAACCGTTCGATATGCTTCAATACAATTAATGAAAATTTAGAAGCTATACACAATTATTGCTGTGGAAATTTGTTGAAAATAAATACAAACAAAACTAAATGGATGTTGATCAGTAGAGACAAAATGTATAAGGAAGTGATGAAGACAGCACCGAAATTGTCTATTGGTGGTGTCCAGATAGAGATTGGTTGAGAATTTAAATATTTAGGGGTATTAGTTGATCGTCAACTGTACTTTAATGATCATGCAAAAAATGTGATAAAAATAATTGCCATGAAAATCAACTACTTGAGGAGATGTTCTCAGCATCTTACCCAATGGAGTAAAATAATAATTTACAATACTCTTATACTCCCTCATTTCAACTACTGTGCCACTGTGCTTTATATGGTGAATCAAAATGTGCTAAACCGATTACAGAAATTACAAAATCGAGCCATGCGAATTATTCTTTGTTGTGCACGAGATACGTCGATAAATTCAATGCTAGATACCCTCAATTGGTTACCGGTTAAGATTTATCTATTATATCACTCCCTCATATTCATTCATAAGATTAAAACCGGTATGACGCCAGAGTATTTGCAGAATATTTTAATCCTCAATCAGGAAGTTCATGAGCACCACACTAGATATAGAGGCAACCTTCGTGTTCCCCTGGTTAGCAGAACATATAGCCAGAATTCTATTTTTGTCAAAGGTGTAACCATGTACAACAGAATTCCAATTGATGTGAAAAATTCTGGAAGTCTTGATATTTTTAAAATTAGGCTGAAGAAGCACCTCTGTACAAACATATTGTGATATAATTTTTTTTTTATTTTTTTTTTTGTGTTACTCATTGTACCTACTTGATATTAGTTATATGACTAAATAAACGATTTATATATATATACAGTCGAAGATAATATGAGAGGCTGTTTCCTCCTCTTCATTACACTCCACGGTTTCCCATGGTGTTTAGGTGTTTTCTTAGGCCGCAGTGTCCAGTCAACAGACCTATTATTATACGAGCCTTCGTTCTGTTCAGGTTCAGAAGGTCAGCGGTCAGGGTCCGGTTTGGATGCCCTACCATGACTTTGCTCTGTAATTTGCTGTGTATTTGCCCGACAGTTTGATCCCAATATTGTTGGTGTCTTCTTTTTATCCACTCGTCGATCAGGGTCCTGCATCGGTTTTTGCTAATCACATGTGCAGGTTCTGGCTCTGTGAATAGCGTTTCAGATGCTTGTCTAGCTAGCTGGTCCACTTTGACGTTGCCTTCAATGCCTCTATGACCTGGCACCCACATCAAGGTGACCTTGTTGTGTTTTGCCAGCTCGATGAGGTTCTGGAGGCAGTCCCAGACCGGTTTGGACTTTATCTGTATAGAGTTGAGTGCTTTGATAGCACTTTGACAGTCAGATAGAATGTAGATGTGTTTTTTCCTATAACCACTTTCTAGATTCTTCTGAATGCATAGCATGTGTTTCAGCTTGGAATATCGTGGAGCATTTGCCAAGTGGTATTATGTAATCCCTTCTTGGCCTTACCCCATGTATTCCTGCTCCCGTTCCTTCAACTGTCTTTGAACCGTCTGTATACCAGACTATGTCCGCAGCTGATTGTGATTCTATACTCGGGGCCCATCCAGATCCATCAATTCGTGTTTCGAATGGTTTTTCGAATGAGTATAGGGGTTGCATGTAGTCTGAAATCATTTCGAATTCTTCGATGTTGATTACATGAGTGATTCTGGTATGTCCAGTTGTTCGGATTCTCCAGTTTTTTGTTGATTTCAGTCTGTATGCACTCATCCTGGCCTCTCCAATGACATGTGAGTCAGGGGGTTCGAAGTTTAGGATGATTTCCATTGCAGCTGTTGGAGTGCTATTCATTGCACCCGTGATACAGAGACAGGCAAGCCTCTGGATTTTCCCAAGGTTGGTATTTGCCTGCCTTTGATTTGTTTTTGGCCACCATAAGAGTGAGCCATAAGTTATTCTTGGTCTTATTATCGCTGTGTAAAGCCAGTGCATGGCTTTTGATTTAAGCCCCCAGGTTTTCCCAAAAGCTCTCCTGCACATCATGAAGGTTACCTTGCTTTTATTGGTTACATGTTGAAGATGCGGGTTCCAGGTTGGTTTCTTGTCAAGAATCAGCCCTAGATATTTCACCTGCTCTACTACTTGTAATGTTTCACCGAATAGTCTGGAAGGTATAAGATCTCCCATGTTTCTTCTCCGGGTGAAGGGAATTAGTGTTGTTTTGTTCGGATTTGCCCTCGGGCTCTCTCTGTTACACTATTCCTCTACTGTCCTCAGTGCATTTTGCATTAGCTCTGAGGTTGTTCGAGTATTCTTTCCCTTGATGAGGATGACCGAGTCATCTGCATATCCTTGAGAGTAATACCCTCGGTTATTCAGAGAAATTAGCAGTTCATCTACAACCATGTCCCACAGAAGGGGGGAGAGTATGCCCCCCTGTGGGGTACCTCTAGAAATTTCAACCTGCTCTGTTTCCTCGAACATGTTGGCTTGGACCAGTCTATTGTGAAGCATTGACCTGCAGGTGGTTTCGTCAATGCCTCTTCGAGTGGCCGCAGAGACCATACTTTCAAAGGAGGTGTTGTCGAAGGCTCCTTCGAGGTCTAGAAAAGTGCATAGTGCAATTTCTTTGTTTGCTAGAGACTCTTCAAGCCTTGAAACGAGCTGATGAAGTGCTGTCCCGCATGATTTTCCTGTTAGATAGGCATGTTGGATTTGATGTAAAGGCCGTTCTACAAGAGCGGTTTCCCTTATGTCTCTATCTATCAGTTTTTCTAAGCCTTTCAGAAGAGATGACGATAGGCTTATTGGTCTGTATGCCTTTGCCTGGTCGTATGAGTCCCGTCCAGGTTTTGGAATAAAGACCACGTTTACAGTTTTCCAGGTTTGAGGTAGCCATCCCAATGCTAGGCTCAGCCTGTACAGTCTGCACAGTTCTGGTGCTAGATATTCAACTCCGCTCTGAAGTAGTATGGGAAATACTCCATCTGGGTCCGGAGACTCGTAAGGCTTGAATGAGTTTATTGCCCACACTACTTTTGAATGAGTTACCGTTCGTTAAGCCACTTCCCAGTCTGCCCTTTTTGTCCTCAAATGAAGGTTTGCAGGGTTTTCATATCTGTGGTTTTGATTTGTGGTGACAGTGGATCCTGTGACAGTGGAGCATGGAAACATTCCTACATATATGTTCATGGTACCTATTTGCAGCAAATATTCATCTTTTTCGAAATATGTACTCAAGAGTATACATTATCTCACTCATTTCATTGTCGACTACATCTTATGTCAATGTCCTATATCAGCCATTGGAAATATGCCCACAACAATCTTTTTATTTACATTCATATGATTTTTATATTTTGCATTTGCCTTTGGTAAATAATTCAAACCCCTCAAGAGCATGAAAACATCCCACATCGTCGATCTGGAGCAGACATTCATCATTTTCAAAAAACCTCTGTTGGTTGTACCTACCCCCGAATATGATTTATACCCTTTATTTTCCCTTTGTCATCTATATATAATACCAATATTTCGCTAAAGTCACCATTGCCTGAGTTTTTTCTACTTCCATCGAATAATCCATTCATGTTAACATTGTCTCATTTAAAGTGATCTCTTCAGTCAAGTCAAAGTCAAAAGTTTTTTATTTCTTTTTGGACAATAGACATTGTATAAGAAAAAGTCAGTGTAAAAGTGTATATAGGCGAGTAAAATTACTAATTACTAATACTTATATAAAAAGACAAATGAAATATTGTCAAATCTGTTTAAAAAAAAAAAAGACAAAAAAGAAAATCACTGCTTTCCAATGAAAAATTCATTCATGTTATATGGACATAAGTTTGTTAGATAGCTCTTCAACTGATATTTGAACGTCTTTTCACCTTCAATATTTTTTATAGATAGTGGGATATGGTTGAAATTTTTTGGGCCAATTCGTTCAGGAGCGTTATATGTGATATTCACACGGCTCTTGGGCAGATGCAGATCATTTTTATTTCGGGTATTATACTGGTGTAGATCCTTATTTTAACAAAACATGACATCACAATTTTTCAATTAGTTATTCAATAGTTAATTAATAATTTTTTTCTGCTTGAACATGAACATTGCAAGTGTGATAATTGTTAAACTATAAATTTAAGATTTTTTTCCCCTCTTGTAGCAATTCGTGAGAGGCTTCAGAATAGAACCCCGTAGGAAAAATTAAAAAATTTTCATTTTTCAGTTTTTTATTAATAATTTTCGTTGTTGCAAAATTAAAAACTTAAATTATTCATTGAAAAAAATGTTTTTTTTCAAATATTATTAACGATTATTATGTTATCAGAAACTGCATTGGAATAATTTTTAATTTTTTTATCTCTAATTGTTTAAAAAATTGTTATAAACAAATGCGTTGTTTATAAGATAATTGTTTTTTTTTATGGAATTCCAATCTTTGATACAAATAATGATTTTTAAAAGAAAAATTGTACCATAAAAAAATTTTTTTATTGCTTTAAAACGCATTTGTTAATTAACAATTACTTTCTCCAACTTCTAATTATTATTAAGGAACCATTTTTTCTTTAAAAATCATTATTTGTTTTTTTTTTATATAAAAAAGCCATCAATTTAGCGACTCTACCACCTACGTCAACAGCATTGAGTTATCATTCATACCGAGTGTATTACCAAGTTCAATATTGGCTTGGTAACAACGATCTCAATCCGGAAAATTGGGGCTGGATAAAGACAGAAACAATGTTCTTGCCAGTTCGAACAACTGATAAATTAGCTCCTGATGAACTCTTAAAATTAGTTCACTGTAATCGCCTCAAAAATTGTTCAAAAAGATGCGGATGCAGGAAGGCTGGTCTTCCATGTTCGTCTCTCTGCAAGCATTGCAAAGGAGAGAGTTGCGATAATTGCAAAAAGATAGCGATGGAAGATGATAATGACGAATTCGGCGATGTTGATGAAGAAAACGCTTTACAAAATGAGAATGAAGACGATAGTGCCTGTGCTGATTATGCCGTCTCTATTGGACAACTTGTGGAAACTTTGCTGGGGGACGAAGAGAACGATGGAAACATAAGACAAGAAGAAACTGTAGACTACGAGCCACCATAAAAAAAACGTTCAAAAAAATAAACGGAATGTAAAATAAAATGTAAAAAAAAAATATTATAAATGTCAATAACTACTTATAAATAAATTTTGTCAAATGAAAAACAATGTAAAGATCATTCTTCCTTTCTAATATGCTTAGGCTAATGAACTCTGCTAAACATTTTTGTTTACATAGTAATATTCAGAGTTCAAAGTATAATTAAGTGATATTGAAATGTAAAAGGTAAAAATGTTGAGTAATGAACAATAATCGATAAGATACTTAAATGAGATAGTCATATTTTTAATAGTTGATAAGATTTTTGAGCATTAAGCAAAAAAAAAATTTCTCCCCAAGTATTTTTCATCAACAATTGCTATAAATTTAATAAACAAACAAGTAACAACTGAACTTTTCAGCTAAATTTGTTATTTATCCAATGGAGAATAAATAAGTCCTGGGTATTTTTATCGTATCTCGATTAGTTTATAAATTATAATAATTTTAAGGATGAAAAACCAGGTAAGAATGACGAAGTTACAGAGAACTTATATTTAAAAATTAAGCAAATTATAATAAAAAAAAAATAAATCATGTCTGTTTTTGTGACAGAAAGTAGAATAGAAAAAAAATATAAGGTAAAAATTTATTTGTTTATAACAAATTGTTTATTGCATAAACAATGAAAAATTAAATAAAATGTTTTTTTTATATTAGAAAGAAAAACAAATAATGATTTTTGGAGAAAAACAACAACGCATTTGTTTATAACAATTTTTTGAACAATCATTGATAAAAAAAAATTAAAATCATTTCTATGCAGTTCCTGATAACATAAACACGGACCGTTAATAATATTTGAAAAAAAACATTTTTTTCAATGATTAATTTGAGTATTTAATTTTGCAACAACGAAAATTATTAATAAAAAACTGAAAAATGAAATTTTTTCAATTTTTCCAACGGGGTTCTATTCTGAAGCCTTCCAAGAATCGCTCCGAAAGAGGAAAAAAATTTTAAATTTATAGTTTAACAATTATCACACTTGCAATGTTCATGTTCAAGCAGAAAAAAATTATTAATTAACTATTGAATAACTAATTGAAAAATTGTGATAAAAAATTTTTTTTCGAACGGATTATTGTTGATGCATCTGTTCAGTTAGTGTCTGAATTTTTTCAATTTTTTATTTTCATATTTAGTATGCTTAAATACTTTTTATTGTTAAAGTGTCCAAACTGAGCGCGGCTTGCCCAAGCCAGAGTACCAGTTTTCGGCCGTATTTTCTGGGAAAATTATAAATATTGATCCTACAATTCCGGGAATCAGAATTTTTGTTATGAAATTTCCTCTCCTTCTCGAACCTTTTTTCAGATTTGACAAATATTCATTAGTTTTTGAGATATTTGCAAAAAACCAAAGCCCCCTTTTTTTTTAGTTAATTGTTAATAACTTTACAATTTTTGCAAGCAGAACTTCATTTTTTTCAAAAATCATCTAGATGTCATTTCGAATCGAATGACACCCCGATCATAATTTTCGGAGACTGCTGAAAAAAGTTGGTCCAAAAAGAACTTGTTAACTAGACTAAATACTCTCCTAGCTATGGGAAATCCGAACACTGATAGACAATTGACGAGAATGCAGTAGGATATTTTGGACAAAAAAGACCAGACTCGATCTTGGAAATCCTTATTTGAATTAACATGGTAAATTAGGTGATTTTGGGTCAAAACCGGCCTAGCACAACAACTGATACAGATACTCGCTTTTAAAATAAAATATAATATGATATAATGGCAATAAAAAGAAGAACATCGAAAACTCAACTATCGATTTATATTGATTATTTAAGTGAGCATAAAATGCTAATGGTCTACGGAAAGCTGCAGGCCTATAATTCCCCTGATGATTTGAAGAATTTGTGGGAGAAATTAACTAAAAGTTTAAATTCTTGTATGGATGGTCCAGTAAGGACACTGCTAGAGTGCAAAAAGGTATTGGAATATTTTGAATATGAATGTATTGAAGCACTCTATACTCAGTTATATATGTGATGTGATCACCAGTGAATTTAATAATTTATTGGTTTCTAGGTTTTTACAGAATGGAAATGTTTGATGGGGAAGAAGGTCACAGAAATGAGATCCTTAAATGATGTGGAAACAAAATTTATCAACTTAACAGGGTCTGCTGCGGTTGATGAAATGAATGTTGAGGAGTTTGGGATACATGGGATAATTAGTTTCAGTTGAAAGTAAACAGAATCAATTACGTTTCGCTGAATAGCTGAATAATTAAATAAATAAATAAAAAAACAAGTTAGAACTCCTCAATGATTTCAAAAAGGAAATGCCAATAATCGTCATCATATTCATATTTTGTAGGCTGACTTGGTTGATCCTGAAGAAAAAATGGAAGGAGAGATTGAAGGAGCCATCGAAAAAGGCACAGGTTGTTAGCGACGGAACAAAAAAAAAAGCATTTGCTATTTGTGAAATTATTTCGTAATGTGCTTGTGTTAGCATTTTAGTCATGAATGTTATTTTAATATCTGTATAGGGGCACTAAAATTACTGTTTACTGATATTGTCCTATTAGGAGTAAGATGACCTTTTTTGTGGCGAGCCTGCAAGCCACCATAACTAATTTCAACGCCATGTCATGCATTTATGACATTTGGAAAAAGAAATGTATTTTTTTCTCCAGGTACCCGAAAAACGACAAACTATGTTCCGACAAATGCGTACCAAAATCCAAGTAGTGAGCAGGCTGAAGGCCTCAATCATATAGCGGATGCTATATTAGAAGTTGCGAAGGCCATAAACAGGTACTGTGATATCTGCGAGAATATATTGGAAGAAACCAAATGCAATTTGGAAGATATGCCATAATTATACATACAGTGCGCGTCAAAATTATGGAATAAATTCGATATTTTGCAAGCCATGTGCTTTTGACAAAAATCCTGAAATAGATCGATTTTTATTTTAAAATGCCGATTTTTTTATGTATATTCTAAAGAGGTTATGTCACTGGTTTTGACATGGTGACGTAATCCGTAATTTTTTTATATTGGAATAGATGTCTTGTGATACCCCATCTGAAACGCCTTCCAATACTGCATCCAATGATAATAATTAATTAGATATTTTTTTACAGGGTGAACAAAAATTAATATTTTATTTCAATGAGAGAATAACTTCATATCCAACAAAATAGAACAGTTAAATAAGATGTTCGAAATGCCATCCACCAGTCTCTTGACAATAAGCAAATCTATGGACACATTCCTCTTGCACATTGCGAATAACTTCCGGAGTAATTCTGTTAATTTTGATCCTAATTCGATTTTCAACTCTTGTAGATTTTGCGGCCTATCTACATAGACCTTCGATTTCAAATAACCCCACAGGAAAAAATCCAGGGGCGTGAGATCTGGAGATCTTAGGGGCCACTCTATCGGTCCGCGTCTACCAATCCACCTCCTAGGAAAACAGTTATTCAAAAACTCGCGAACATCACGTGCATAGTGCGGGAGTGCACCATCTTGTTGCAACCAAATACTTTCATTTGGTGAGTTAGGATTGTTGGCGTTTGGAAAAATATATTTTTATTATTATTATATTATGATTATGAAATTCTTGTATTGTCATCGGTCCTTGATATGTGTGACAACTTTCAGATTATTCATAAGATTGGAAGTGGGTGAATATTTACTTCCAAGATTCTATTACATTGTGGGTTATTTAGTTACAAGTAAAGATAATAAGAGCGTGTTAAAAAATGCAAAATTTTACTTTTTTGAGCCAAGGCTCTAATCCCTTAGACTGCCCTGGCAGACTAGTGAGTCAGTGCTCTACTACACCAATGGATCCTTACCGAATATTAATAGTTAGCTATTTCCTAGTCTAAAATGGAAACAAAAGACAATCACAAATTGATGCCATAATAGGCAAGTTAGTGTCAAATAAATGTCAGTTGAAATATCAACAAATATTCTCCACAAATTCCAAGTGAAAAGGTTCTAAAAATAAACTATGGCTACTTTAAGTGAAACCCAACGCATAGAAATTTTAATTTTTATTGGATGCGGAGATAGAACCAGAACTCAGCAAGAGGTATGCGACTTGTTCAATGCGAAGTATCCAAATAGACCTATCAGTCGTTCAACAGTCAGTAAGATTGAGAAAAAATTTAGAGAAACTGGTCATGTCAAACATATTCCGGATGCTGGGCATCCTAAAATAGAAGAAAACGTGAAACTTGATATTCTATTGGGTGTAGAGAATAATCCTCACAATACTCCACGACAAATTGCAGCAGACCTTGACATATCCCAAAGTTCTGTATGACGTATTCTGAAAGCAGAAAAGTACCATCCATACAAAGTACAGCTACATCAACAACTCAATGATGATGATCCCGATCGCCGTGTGGAGTTCTGTGAAATAATGCAGGATTTGTGTAACCGCAATCCACGTTTTATAAAACAAATTCTGTTTTCCGATGAGGCTACGTTTTGCCTAAATGGTTCACTAAATCGTCAGAATTGCAGATATTGGAGTAGGGATAATCCTCACTGGATGATGGACGGGCATACTCAATACCCTCAGAAAGTCAATGTTTGGGCAGGGATAATAAACGACAGGATTATTGGCCCGTATTTCTTCGAAGGAAATCTCACAGGGGAGCGTTACTTGGAATTTTTAAGAAATGAACTCATACCTAGCCTTGCCGACATTTTTCCAAACGCCAACAATCCTAACTCACCAAATGAAAGTATTTGGTTGCAACAAGATGGTGCACCCCCGCACTATGCACGTGATGTTCGCGAGTTTTTGAATAACTGTTTTCCTAGGAGGTGGATTGGTAGACGCGGACCGATAGAGTGGCCCCCAAGATCTGCAGATCTTACGCCCCTGGATTTTTTCTTGTGGGGTTATTTGAAATCGAAGGTCTATGTAGATAGGCCGCAAAATCTACAAGAGTTGAAAAATCGAATTAGGATCGAAATTAACAGAATTACTCCGGAAGTTATTCGCAATGTGCAAGAGGAATGTGTCCGTAGATTTGCTTATTGTCAAAAAACTGGTGGATTACATTCCGAACATCTTATTCAACTGTTCTATTTTGTTGGATATAAAGTTATTCTCTTATTGAAATAAAATATTAATTTTTGTTCACCCTGTAAAAAATATCTTATTAATTATTATCGTTGAATGCAGTATTGAAAGGCCTTTCAGATGAGGTATCACAAGACATCTATTCCAATTTAAAAAAATTACCGATTACGTCACCATGTCAAAACCAGTGACATATCCTCTTTTGAATATACATAAAAAAATCGGAATTTCAAAATAAAAATCAACCTATTTCAGGATTTTTATCAAAAGTACATGGCTTGCGAAATATCGAATTTGTTCCATAATTTTGACCCGCACTGTATGTTAAAATATAATTATTTTGTTAATTTAATTTTTGGGGGGATGAAAGGTCAATTACATAATGAAATATTACGTGTTTGGGTATAAAAGTGTATTGGCCTAGTAGTCCAGATATTTTTATTTATTGTAAAAATGTTTTAATTTTGATGAAATTATATTTTTTTACCTACGAAGACTTTTAAGTTTTATTATACTATTTTTTCAGATTCAAATCATGTTGGGTACTTGCGGTATGAAATGTATATAAATTACTTTACTCAAAAACGCGATGATTTCGAGGTTCTATGTGATCAACTAAATACAAGTGGAGGGTCAGGCAAAAGTGTGAAGCAATGGCAAACGGTATTACTGAAATTTCTCAACACATAATTCACCATGGTTTTTTTAATGGATCTGCCTAGAAAAATATGCATAATAATAAAACTTTATTTAGTAGAGAAACAATTCTATAAACATCCAAAATCTAATATATTTACCCTTGTTACTAATAATACATATATCCAGCGTGCAAGCTGTGATCTCTTTAACTGAAAAAAACCTAAACCTTTTGCTATTAGCAGTTGCCCTTGATCATAAGTTGATCAACATCTGGTGTTTCGAAAAGATCATTACCACTTTCATTTCATATTACAGTGTTTCTGGAACTGGAACTGGATATGGTATAAACAGTATGGAAAAAATTATTGTTAAAAATATTGGGACAAATATGTGTAGAGGGAGAGAAAGTGAGAGAGTTGGCATTATTCGAGATCCAACAGCAGTCATCCCATTTCAAGGTATATTTATATCACCAGTGAATGACCAAGCTGTTAAAGGTTATACCATATCTCAGAGAAACTGGAGTATATTGCAAATCATAAGAAATGAAAAAGAAAATAATACCACACACTTACTATGATCTTAAAAAAATTTTCTTTATCCTAGTAAACTTTGCTAGTTCGATCCAAAACCAATAATATTGAAATTGCTATGATTTCTTATGTATGCCAATTTAAAGAATCAATGATTCCTCAAAACAGTAATGAATACTCTAAGAGCATTAAATTAGTTTGATAGTTTCGAAGAGAATAATCCAATTCAAACTGTTCACTCAAACTTACTATATCCACAGATATACAGAGCCATAATTTTCCACTCTCCCCATTTTCAGAAGCCAGCCAGGAATTTCAAGCAACAAATTGAATTACGTTCCGTAAAAAAAATTTAAAAATGGAATCTGAAAAAAAAATCTGACTATATACAATTCAGGTTACAGGATAAAAAGGTCTTCTGGAAATGTGGTGGAAGCTGTTCAGACCCTTGCAAATGCTTCAGTTAGACTTGCAGGAAAATAACAGATACTTGAATATGTAATTTTTTCGGAATAAAAAAATTACAAAATCTTGAAATAGTTATTGATTAATCGTCCACGAATCAGCAATCCTTTATTCAGAAGATTATGAGCGTTATGATGGAAGCCATTATTTATATTATTTTCATACATATTTCCACCAATTTCTTCGTAATCTCTTCGATAAATGCAAATATTATATAGTACTGCACAGGCGTTGATTATTCTTGCGGCCTTTTCTGGCTCATAATGCAATGCCCTTCCTGAGAAAAAGCATCTAAATTTTGATTTAAATATGCCATTGAATCTTTCCACAATATTTCTGACTGATCTATGAGCTCTATTATAATTGGTCACATGTATGTCACGAACTGAACCTGGATAACAAGCTTTTATCGCCAACAGCTTCAAATTGGCACCAACAATAAATTGGGTATTTATACTGTAGAATTGTTTCTATTGTAAAATAATGTTCATGGTCAATTTTTGGCGAGTGAATTCTTATTTGCGTGCAATGATCCCAGGAAATACATTAGGCCTTCCATGGCTCTTTCCCTATGTGTTCCTGGAAATGAGATAACATGTCCAAAATTATCGTTTAATATATTTGTCACCAGTTCTATGGAATTACAGATGCTTGGCACATCGGAATATTAATATTGTGTCCTACCGATTTTTGATAGCAATCTTGTCCATACACGTGGAGAGCCCAACAAATTGTTCGGCAGAACAATTTCTTCTCTCTGCCTTTGTTGTATAAAAAGGGTGATTTCAGTTATTAGAAAATGTAATGTTTCTCTATGGACTTTATAAAGTTCTCTGAATCTTTCTTCTGGCATGGCCAATGGGTTTGAGGTATCCCTAATCTCACGTTTTAGTATTCTATAGTTCGTTCTGAAAATAATTCATGGAACACATTTTGAATAATACAATAAATCAAAATCTCACTGTTGTTGCTCATTGAGGAGGGATTTTAGTAACAATATAAAGTTCACGTCCATTTTCAATTCTCAATAACCAATGCAATTACTACTAAAATTATTCAATTTTCAATGACTTTTATTGAAATGAGTTAAGGTCACAATAATACCATTAATTGAATATATTTCAATTCCTGAAAATATTTTAGACAATGTTGATTATTGAAATTTTGAAGGTACACCTCAATTGAAATGGATACCATTATTGAATATTTCTCAATAATCTAGTTGTATTCAAGAATCAATGGTATACTATAATAGTGCTGAATATTAATTGACAATTAATATTTTTAAATACGTACAGCACATAAACAAATCAATATCACACACTTTCACTACAAAATTCAAGACACTCCGAGCTATCTATGAAGATAAGTATATCTATATGCCAAAACACCTGCATGAGTGGGACAACGGATGTTCTTTGTGCGTAAAAAACATTTTGTTAGAAATTTTACTCTCATCCCGTCCAGAGAAGTTTCATTTAAAAAAACACTGTTCAACTGGAAAAACTGGAATCATTTTATATAACAAATCTAGCCCCAATTTTCCTCTATACAATGACGCCAACTACACATCTCCTTTTTGTTGGGATTTCATCATTTCGATAATCAAATTTGATCGAACCCACTATTCAATTACTGCAATGTGACCAACCCCTGCAGATTTCTTGGAGGTCTGAAAGTATCCTTCCTCTCAACCCTTTTTTCGATAGCCATAGCTCTGCTGATGAGTCCCAAACTTTGTGTGTGCGAACCACTCGTAAAATATCGAGCTAGCACCGTGCGTATACTGTAATTGACTATACCACTGCAATTGCCTTGGAAAAGCAAACATTCCATCGTGATAATTCCATTAAGAAATGAACTGAGCCAAGTGCTTTTGACGGAACGCAGAGCGCGTATAATTTGTAAGTCAAACAAATGTGCCGGTCTTGTAACTCCATCAGAAAGCTGGAGAGATTGTGTACACACACTGGGAGGTTCATCCACGCGAGAATCTATGCTAATGTATCACTTAATATTTTTGAATAAGGGAGTCTGAGCTTAAACAAATATGTTTCGCTCTTAGCTATTTTTAAGCTACGCGGGAAGCGATTATCATTTTGTCTGAATACAATTTTTATGAACAGGGAGTGTTCATGGATTGGAACCACAACATCAGAAGGTGTTAATAGAAAAATGTATTACTAGAATCCCGTCCAGTATTCGCTTATAAAAATTATGTATAGGCAAATACGAGAATCAACAAAATTTCGCCACTTTATTGGAAAGCCAATAGTCGAATCAATGAACCAAAAAAATCTTTAAAACTTCTAAACTACCAAAACAACTCCGATTGTGATGAATTTTATATTCAATTATTCATAATCAGAAAAATAAGTTCCGCATTCCTCGATATATTGGAATGTCGATTTTTTGGCAATCACTTTGCTGTTTCATTATTAATGATCACTGAATTGTTCACAGATATATTTATTTATTTCAACCATCATACATATGAACTCACATTAACACTTAACAAGACAAGTAACATATGACACCTTTTACAAGGTTGACTGATGCTATTATGTTTAAGGGTAGGTTTGCATATAGAATTGTCCTCTAATACTTCCTCCCAATTCTACAATGATGGAAGTACATAAATTCAACTATTATAAGTAAACAAAGTAGAGTTTGGATACCAGTCATATCATATTCAGTGGCTTTCGAAACAACGCAAATTTATTAGCACTTAAAGCTTTTGTGAAAATATCTGCAACATGTTCATCTGTAGAAATATATTCTATTTGAATTCTTTTTTATTACTCAGATCCTTTGTAAAATTAAGTTTGACATTATCATGTTCTGATCTTTAAGTTTCATAAGTATTTGCCACTTCAATTGTAGATTGGTTATCCTCATAGATTTCAATAGGATATACACCATAATTAATTAAGTCATATAGTAGTTGTCCTAAAAACAAACACTCAGTTATACAGGAAGCTAACGCTACACATTCTGCTTCAGAACTTGATAAAGCAACAAGTCATCGCTTCTTTGAATTCCAGAATACGGTATTGGCATTTATTTCTAGGAAAAAACCGGTTAAACTTTGTCTATCGTTCAAATCACTTGTATAATCTGAATCTACAAAGGCAGATATATTAATTTCTTTGGGAATTTTTATAGTAGGTCAAGCCTACATCTTTGTTACCTTTAAGATATTCCAGGACATTTTTGAGATACTGCCAGTGATTTTCATTATAACAATTTTTATATTTACTAAAATATCATACGGCGAAACATGAATCTGAACGTGTTTGTTACATCACGTACATAAGACTGCCAATCAATTCTTTATAAGGAACTTTCAAATTATTATTATTTTGTAAATTCAATTTGGGTTGTGAAGGAGTTTTGGAAATCTTACTGCCTGTCATGTTAGAATGATGGAAAACTTTTTCAATAAGAAGTTTTTGAGACATGAAGATACAATTATTTTGTCTCTCAATCTCAATAAAAATTTAATTTTTCCACCTTTTTTTGTCAAGTATCTTATTTAAAATTTTGAAGAAACTGTATCTATTATTTGGTTCACCTCATCGACAAATAAAAATACATTTTGTAAAATAAAGACATGGATCAGATTTAGAGCGTACACAATTGAGGTTCAATAAAAAGTCATTTATAAAATCATTCCAACATTTAGGGCTTCGTCTAAGACCATAAAGTGCCTTTTTCAATTCACATACCTGACCTGGTGTGCAACTAGTTGAACCGTCTGCTGGTTTCATATAAACTGCCTCATTCAGATTACTTTTCAAGAAAGCTGACCTTACATCTAACCGATAGTTAAATCATTTCCTACTGCTAGGGCAAGTAACACTCTAAGGCCCAGTATTTTCACCTCCGGTTATACTAGGAATAAATTAACCAATGGTTAGAATGTGCTTTTGCATTATCAATAAACGTTAAACAAAAGCATATTCTAACCGTTGATTAATTTATTCCTAGTATAATCGGAGGTGAAAATACCGGGCCTAAGTGTCATCATGCCTGCTTCTGGTGCATAAACTTTGTCTTCTAACGATGGTTGCTGATAGCCTCTGGCTACCAACCTGACCTTCTTCTTCAATTTCCCATCTACCATTTTCTCACAGAATACCCACTTAGACCTCCATTGGGAGGTGGTGAAATTATTTTCCAAGTAAAATTTTGTTCCAATGACTTCAATTTTTCATTTATTGCTATATGCCATTCGTTTTGCATTTGCAAACTTCATTATTACTTTTAGGAATTTCGTGGGGTAAGTTAGCAGCTGATGAAGCTGCCATTGATTTCATTTCACTGTTCAAATTATAATCAAGTAAATGTATTAGCAGTTTTATATTTGTTGGGTTTCTACGAACGTTCGTACTGTCCTCATCGGTTTCATTATAGGAGTTGATAGTATTCATACCATCTTCACATCTTTCCTTTATCCTCTTTCTCATTTTGTTCCTCAGTTTCTATAGATTGTACTTTTGGATTTTTTGTGTCTCAAATATGCCTGTTTTCATAAAAAATAACACATTTTGCTACAACCACTATTTTTTGTTCAATATCATACAATTTATACCCATTATTGCAGTAACCAATGATTATAATTTTTTTCGATTATGATTCCAACTTGCCTAAACGATTCTCTTCTGGTATATGAGCATATGATACACAACCAAAATCTCCGATTTTATTCAGATCAGGATCATATCCATACCTCAGTTTCAATGGAGTAGAGTTTTTGAGAATATTCGATTATTCCAGAAGATAAAGTAAAAATACCGCTGCACAAAGAGCATCACTCCAAAATATTTATCCAAATTTGAATGGAAAATTAAGCAATGTGATTTATATAGAAAAGTTCTATTGAATCTCTCCGCAATTCCATCGTGTTCTGGATTCCTTGGTATTGTATATTGAATCAGTATATCCTTTTTCTTACAAATATTTTGGAATTCTCCAGAACTATACTATCCTCCATTATCACAACGCAATCTTAATATTCTTTAATTTAATATTGCACATAATAGAACTTCATACTCTTTTCTGATTTGTCAATGACTTCAGACTTATTCTTCATCAGATAAACATGTGCGAAATGTGTGAAATGATCTATGAAACTCACATAATATGGCATGCCATCCCGAATTGGAGGTGAAAGGGGTCCTGAAATATCAGATGGAATTATTTCCAGAACTCGCCTTGCTTTCCGTTCATCAGGTAGGGATTTAAATTTTCCGCGGGACTGTTTTGCTCCCAAAGAAATTTCAAAATAGTTTTTGATGGATATTTAGATGAATGACCCATTCTTCTATGCATCGAGGCCTGATTTGCACTAAAAAGTCTAGGTCCTAAACAAATAATATACCGATTTCCTCTGAGACTGCCTTCCATCAATATTTCATTGCTGTCTTCTCTTCATATTTCTACTTTTCCATCTTCGAAGACTAATTTGAATCCTCCCTTTTCTATTCGCTTTACTGACAATAGATCCTAGTTTAAATCGTCACTTTGAAATACATCCTTTAAATTGAACTTTCTTCCTTCTGTGTCTTCGACTTGTAAGTTTCCACACGTAAAGAATCCTTTTTGACAACATTGATGTTAAAATCAACAGATTTTATGTATGTCAGATAAAAACACCTGCTTGTTTGTTTACCAAATGATTTGTTGCAACCGAGTCAACAATGAAGGTTAGAATTTCATCTGAGAAATGTTATTTCATCAGGAACAGTATTGTCACAATCAGCTACGTTTGTAATGTCTCTGCATTCATTTCATTTGTGTCCTGGTTCGCCACACTTATCACATTCAAAGGGAAATTTTGATACAGTATGTATGATACATACTGTCCTCGACCTGTGCGTCGCATACAAAAAGAAACATATTCATTTCCTTGATCATTGTTTCCTTGTCGTATTTCTTCTTGCAGTTGGCAACTTGCTTTAAACAAACCGCACAGTAACATCTTTGGGATTTGTACTGAAAATTAAATCAAAGCTTGATAACTGTCTGACATTGCTGCTAATAATTGACAAATCATTTCAGGTTCTTCTAGTTTACTTCCACTAGCTTTCAGATATGTGCCAGCTTTTTCAAATTAATCTATGAACTCACTTAGACTTCCCTCAGTATATTTCATGTTTCTCAGCTTCTTTTGAGAATTTACTTGCATTGACAATACTTTACGAATGTAAGTCTCTTTCAATGTTTCATACATTTCTTAGGCTGTATTCTTGTTCTCCACTGTTACCCTATTTATAGCTTTTACATCTTTTTTCCTGAACTCTACCAGTTCATTTCGTTTGGTGGGGACGTCTACTACTTTTCCTTCAGCCCACAATGCATGGCAAGACTATACTAACCTCTCTTTAACCTCTAGGATAGGAATAGAACCCTAGATAAAAAACTCACTTGGAATTTATCTCTAGAAAAAACATTGACTAAGCCAGGAAGTACCTCTGGAATTGCTTAAAGGTCTGCGACTAATCCTGGGAAATGAATACAAAATAAAAATACTGAATATATCACTCTGTGATTATTCTGACAATCCAGGAGCTCCATCGAAGAGGGGGAGAAAGACTTGCTGGCCTCCAGCGTTTAGCTTGCTTGACCATTACGTGGACCATGCACTTCACACCGAGAGCGGCCCTGGAAAAACTTCTGAATATTTCTCCTTTCTATATCCTTGAAAATGTTCCACTGAATACTGTCGTCGGTGGAGTGAGTAACTGATTGGGGAGAGACCGTGATATTATTCAGGTATGTTGAGAGCTTCGGATACAAGTCGGAATGACCTCCAACGTCCCTTTTCCAGAGATATATGATTAGTCAGAGGAGAATGTACTCCTGACCAGGAGTGATACGCTTTATATACCGACGGCTCAGATAATCACGGTTGGGAGAAGACCAAGAGTTTCAAGGCAGAGGTATTTATCATAGAACTGTGCGCGAGAGAGCTGATCAGGCGACGTTTGGAATCAAATATCCGGGTTTAACCCATACAAAGGCAATGATAATCAACCCATCGAAATGCAAGACAGCGCGAATCTTGGTATGGAGCAGCAATAACCTTCGCATTTTTACAGAACTGCTAACGTGATTCCGGCGAGAGAGATACCACATGCAAATTACAGTGCTAGCCCATCTAACTGTCGTTTCTGCAGCGTATGAGACGAATCAGCAGAGTACATACTATATACCTGCGTAACCCTAGGGAGAGCCAGGCAACTGACATTTGTACTCTATCAACTGGAACCTACGGGTTTCAAAGAAATCTCGTCTCGAATAACCTGAAACGCTATCAACCGGATAGAATTTTGTGATGAACGTAAACCAAAGATATGAGCCACAATAGAACCGATGGGTGGTTATAGTGGAGGATCGGTATCGCCCTCTGATCTTGAACCCCTCTGACGTTTTTTCATTCCCGCTCTCCTGATAAAATATATGAAGAAGTTGGCTGATATCATCTTTAGACCTTTGTCAAGGCTAATTGCCCATATGGTCCAGAATGAGTACCTTCGTGTGGACTTCTATCATTGTTTCAACTCGCTTTTGTTTTCCATTATTCAGTCACTAAACTCTCATTTGGTTATATCCTTCGATATTCAAAATAAGGGTTCTGGTACTATCAATTGTATCATATTACCTTGACCTTGATAGCAGGGCTCAGCTGTCCGACATGATTCCTGTTATGATCAGACATATATGCTCCAGTTGACGAATCTTTCTCATAGGGAATCAGCTTCTTTAGGGTTTCTCGTTTTCCCTTTCTGATGAATGGTACTTCTACTGTCTTGCAGGAATGAACCGAAAGTAATTTTTTACACCAACTGGTGATCGTACTAGAAGTTGCTTTCAGTAAGTCTGATATCACTTTTCTGAAATGTCTCCTGACTGTTATAACATTTTCGTCAGTGTAGTCTTGTACCTCAATTTTCTTCACTACAAGTATCTTGATTATATCGTCTACATGAAGCGATGAACAATCCCCAAATCACGACTTCATCATGTTAGATAAAACGGAAGAAATGAAAAAGAGCGGGGTGGATTCAGGTTGAAAGCTATCACATCACCTTTATATTATGCAAAAACAAAATCACACTAGGATTTCAAATAAATAGCCCCAAATATTTCATTCAGTTCAGAACGACAGTGTTTGGTGATGTTATTTTAAATAATCATAGGTAATCATAAAATTTAAATCCTTCAATAAGTAGTTTTCTCCCCATAGTACTTTTGATGAACGTCTGTATGTGATAATGATCTTTGTATCTTGAATTTCAATCTACCGATCCTAACATTTTGACAAGATAATTATTGAAATGTGTAGCAACTTCCTAATTAATGAACTTAAATGTTAACAATGGGATGGCTTGATAAATATTAATAAAATGATGAAAATCTAAAGAAGCAATCTTAGAATTTATCATAGGAAAGGGTTCCTCCAGGTCCTAGAGTCTGTAGAAATGCTAAATTTTGTTCAAGATAAAACTCAATATGTTAGTACAAATTTATTTGATGGTCGAAGTAGATACCAGGATATTCAATTTCATTTACGTAATTGTTTATTGTGTTGTCTGTTTCGATAACAGAATTATATTGGATAAATTCAGCAACATTACTTGTATTACCAAAAACTCAATTTGAGCTTGGTCGTTGTAAGCCGTTCCCTCAAGATTCCTAGTTTTTTATTAATTTCTTAAGGTAATTTTCCCTCGATTTTGAAATTTTTATCTGTGAAGAGATGAACTGATTAATTTGTTTGGTAAATATGTATATCATTGTCGTACAATATAAACAAAACGATCCAAGGACACTTGTCATTTCTGTTGAATATATACCATTAATCTCCTTTTTTAACCGACGAAACCAAAAAGGAGGAGGTTCTCTATTCGACGCGTATATTTTTTTATGTATGATCACGTACAATTTTCCACAGAGCGGTTCGATTCCGATGATCATTGGATAGGGTGTACTTCGAAGTTGCTCCCATTTCAATTTGAACAACAAAATCCATCTCTAAGGGTAGCAAAATGAAGGATATTGATCGTTCACCCTCTGAATTTTGGTCCGTTAACCGATTCTATCAGGCATAACTTTGTAGTGCGTTTGCCGATTTGGATTATTCTTTTTTTATTAGGAAGGGTATACCTCATAGTTGATCATATTTCAATTTGGAATGAAATGATCCACCCCTATGGGTAGAAAAATAGGGGATGATTGATTTTTCACTCGTGAACTTTGGCACACATATGTAGTTGACATTGACAGACCCTCCTACATCCGTCAAAATGATTACATTCTATGGAAGGATGGAATTATATAAAAGTGATGGAATCAACTAACCAGAACTTTCAAAATTAATTTATGTTATATAACAATATATATTACTTAATAGTTAATAGTTGAAGTAAGCTAGGTAAGTAAGTATTTTGGAAGAAATCAAAAATTAAGTAGGTATTAATTAGTAGATTTCAACAACAAAAAAGTGAAAAATGAAAACTTTTTAATAAAAAATTGAATCGACGAAAAAATCAACTGAAAAGCAAAAAATAAAATAAACCTTCTTAGTCTAAATGATAATTGAGCTCCTAAACTAATGTGAGTAACTGATTTTGAGTCGGCGCCAAACGAACTAGCAATTGAATTAGGAAAAGCATAAAATGATGGCAGCGAGATGCACGGCTGCGTTTTGATTACTTCTTTCAAAGTAATATAATGATCTTCGATAATTGTTTGTTTGGCGCCTACTCAAAATCACATTAGTTTAGGAGCTCAATTATCATTTAGACTAAGAAGGTTTATTTAATTTTTTGCTTTTCAGTTGATTTCTTCGTCGGTTTAATTTTTTGTTAAAAAGTTTTTTCTACCATCAAGAAACTCTTCCACATGATATCCGACAGTTATTATAATGAGATATCAATTGTTCAAAACGCTCTTTATAGATCTACAATGACACCAATTTCATCATGTATATATTTTTTCCACATGCCGAATAATGAAAATGTTTTTTTCCAATGTCCTCTTATATACCTGTGCAAACAAAAACAAACAAGGAATTAATATGGAAGGTTGGGGTACAATTTCCAAAAAGTTTGCCTAATTGAATTATTGAGTTCTAAAACGGTATTTTTTTGTTTCAAACAGATTCTGGTTTTTGTTCGATTTCAGAAAATAGGATTATTTGTTGTGTGTTCTCAAATCACTCTCGCTGGATGTTTTTTCTCTCGAAGATCTTTCCATATATGCTAAGACGGTGTAGGGATCGCTAATGTTCACAAATCTATACCAACTCACAATCAGACTCATATGAAACTGTCGTAATGACTTTTCATTGAGACTGTTGAAAAACATTGGAATATAAGATGACGTTCCTGTTTCTTAATTTATGTTATGAACACCGTCATAAAAACAACTTTTTACAGAAAAATGGTATAGAATATATATAAATATATAGAATTCGTAGTTTTATTTGCTGAATAGATACGAATTGAGTGATTGGTATTTGGGTTATGCAGCAGGCCAATAAGTGTACTCTTTTACACGGATTCCAAGCTTTCGATAATATTTATCATCATCATCAGGGATGCTACAAAATAGAAATACACATAGGAATATATAATAAAGAAAAACAAGACATTCATAACTTACAGTGTAAGTGAGGTTATGCGGCGATGATGTTAAAGTTATTAATAATGTTATATGAACAAAACTGTGTATACAACTCACAGGAATCAACCACAATCCACATTACATACGTTAACAATGTATTCTTATGTTGAGAATTTTGGATCGTGTTTTACTTTGAAAGGGCTGTCAACTAGACATGTGACTGGATGAATTCTCAAATAGACTGACACAACAGATAATATAGACCACTGGGAATGAAGTAGTATTACCAAGTGAACATTGCAATGGCATGGAATATTTCCATGTATAGGTTTAAATAAAAGTTTATTGACCATTGAGAATTTAGATGTGTGAATATAAAATGATGTGGATGGAAATAATCAAACTATGTTATTAGCATTCATGGGGGTAATCTGCTGATTCTCCCTCACATTAGGATTGTCTACAAAAATTAAATATGAGTAAATCTCACTCAAATGATTTAAATCTGATTGTTTATTTAGAGGATTTTCTGCCTGTGAAATGTGAACCATCTCTAGAAAGAGTCTCTTAGTAGTGTTTCTTTCGTTGGATAAAATTTTTACTGAGTTATAATCCATACAATGACCTTCCTTATAGACATGCTCACTCAGTGCACATCTCTCCGGGTGTAGTCTACTGTCACTTTTGTTTGCGGTGATGCGGTCCTTCAACTGTCTGGACGTTTGTCCTATGTACTGTTTATCACAGTGTTGACACGGTATACAGTAAACTACATCCGAACAGCTGGTGCATGGGGTCTTGTCTTTCAATTTTGAAAAAAATTCTACTAAGAGGTAAAACATTTGTATTAGCTATTTTAATGTTTTCTGAAAAAGACTTGAAGGTTCTGAACAGTCTAGATGTGATATCTTTGATAAAAGGTAAAGAGGTATAAAAATATGTAAGAGAGGGGTCTGCAATTTGCATATTGACTGGTGGAATTGATGGTGCATTGATGAGATGAGCATTGGTTATGTCTTCTATGGATGAAGTATTTTATGAAATATTCTCAAGGAAAGAAGCAGGATATGCATTCTGTAAATTTTTTTGAGATTCTTATTGTGAATAATGTTGAGATTCTTATTGTGAAAGGAACTATCAGATATCCGGATTACTCTTGTTTTCATCTGTTGGACTGGATTGGACTTTATGCTCTGTTTGTGATACGACCAATAATTGATATAACGGCCAGAGCTCATTGGTTTTCTATACCAATCGATGAGTATGGTATTGATATTTATTTGATTCTCTATTCCAGTCTTAATCAAGACTGGAATAGAGAATCAAATAAATATCTGAATGAAAATGCAAATTTTCAATTTCAGATTTTTTCTTTTGAGTTAGGGCCTTTTCAGAATATCTATCAGATGTAGTTCAATGTCCAGCGTGGCTTTAGCCGGGGAAGTAGTTGTTTTCTGTTAGACATTCACAAAAATAACTTCATTTTAATCGTGGATTTTTCAATTCACAGAAAAATCTTTCTAGCAATATTCAATTGAGAATGTTTCCCTTTTCAACATGAATACCCCACAAGAGGTTATCTTGACGATGGAAGATAGTGACTAAAGTTTATCTTTCAGTCGCAGATGATTCCACATCTGATTTTATGAACATCCTGTTTATATTTTCAACAAATCAATCATAAAAGTGTCTTTCGTCAAATTGCAAAAACCACTAATGGCGTGCCAGTTATTATCTATTGCTCTTAGGCAAGACTCTAAGTACACATTGCTAAACAGAGAAACCACATCCAGGCACGCTAGTACAAAACTATTTGGTAGTTTGAATTTATTGAACATACTGTCTACTTGAAAAGAATCCTTAATGTAATATTCGTTATCCAAGTCATATGCTTTTGTTGATATGTCATTGAGAAAAGATGAAATAGGTTCTGTGGGTGCTTCTATTGAAGCCACTATTGGCCGACCAGACAACGTCGGTTTGTGTATTTTTGGAAGTGAATGAAATTTCGGTGAAACTGAATTGTACGACGTTAATTTCTTTCTCAGTAACTCATCGATTTCGTCATTCATATGAGCTAATTTTATTAATTTGTTACTATTCGATTGAATAGATGAGGTTGGATCAGAACGAAGCTCAATGTATGATTCATTGCTCACTTTGAGATCATTTGACATCGTCATATATTGATCTCTGTTCATAACTACAGTTACATTGCCCTCGTCTGACTTGGTAACAATTAAGTTTGGATTATTCTTTAAAAACTTTTTCGATTGATTATATAAGCAGTGAAAAAATGAAGAATTCCGTTGTGAATTATGAAAACCATTTGTAATAATATTAGTAGATTTTGAGATAGCAATATTCCTTTTATGATTATCCGAAATCGATGAGGTGATGTAGTCTACATCTGCAAGAATACTCTTCAGAGAGATATCTTTCTCTATCAAAGTTTTTATCTCTAGGCCCAAAGTTCTGTATCGAACCGCCAATAAGGTACTTCAGAACTGTCCCAGAATAGTCGAATCGGAATCCTTGGAATAATCCCCTGGTAGTGTGAGGTGAGCACTAGTCCACTCGAAATTAACAATTATCTGGTACCTAAAAAAGGGAAAAGCGTAGAACTGATTTCCAAAAATATTAGTCCCCAATGGTCTGAACGGATACTACGTCAGCCACATAGACATGTGCACTTAATGCTTTCCAAAATGGCCGAAATATATTTAGTTATTATTCCTTCACGTTAATCCAAGAAACAAAACAACTTTGATAGGAATTAGCCAATATGTAAGATATAAAATAATATGTCGATTATTTCATCGGAAATTTACTGATAATTCCAAAGGTGACGAACATCTGACAGTTTAGAATTTATACTTGACCTTCAAAAATTACCATGCAGTTACCATCCAAGAAATCGAATATAACAAGCATATAAAAAGCGGAAAAATAATGTTAATCAACTACAACATTGATTGCAAAATAGATAGAAAATAATTATACTCCACCAATATCAACAGCGATAGTCATTCAATTTAAAAATCGTAACGTACCAGAATCAGTTCATTCAGCACACCTGCCTTTGTCGAGGTTCAATCGAAGAAAGAGAACGATCATCCTTCCGGGTCGAGCAAATCACCACTTTACCTGGTTTTTTCCAAACCAACTTCGGTTTTTTTTCTATTTGAAAACACTTATGGAAAAAACAAGCGATCACTTGACATGAAATAGGAACTGACATGGTCCATTTTCAAGAGTCGATAATAAAGAGCGCATTATTGCAGTTCACGACCTGAGCAGTGACTACTGACCCGTACCACCGTGAAGTTAACCGGAAAAGTTATTAGAAATTGGTTATGTATAAGAAAGTAACGAAAAATTCGTTACAAGGATTCGAAGTGATGACAAATACGCGTTAAGATGTTTTATTTTTTGCATAAAAACGGTGCCCCATACGGAAAAAAGGCAGGGTAGATTTTTTGTCACAAATTAAACGAGAAATTCAAAAATGATTTTAAATTGTGAAGTGGGGAATTGTTGTCCGTGAGAAATTATGAAAAAGGAAATTGTGGCATAATGGACATATTTAAATTGAAGAAAAAAAGCATCCTCCAGCGAGACTCGAACTCGCAACCCTAAGCATGCCGGACTTATGCTCTACCAATTGAGCTATGAAGGCTATGCGAAATCGACACACACTCGTGAACACTTTACTTCCTTCAATTTAATGCGATGTTGGGAAATGAAATAGAAAAATCAAACGTACTTATCAGTGGCCGTCGAGACCGGTACCTATTCACCCAAACATCATCGTCGAAGTGACGATTTCAGTAGAAGATCCAGGAAGATGATCTCCAACCACTGATAAGATTTTAGCCAAATATAAGTTGTGAAGTGGGGAATTGTTGTCCGTGAGAAATTATGAAAAAGGAAATCGTGGCATAATGGACATATTTAAATTAAAGGAAAAAAGCATCCTCCAGCGAGACTCGAACTCGCAACCCTAAGCTTGCCGGACTTATGCTCTACCAATTGAGCTATGAAGGCTATGCGAAATCGACACACACTCGTGAACACTTTACTTCCTTCAATTTAATGCGATGTTGGGAAATGAATAAGAAATCAAACGTACTTATCAGTGGCCGTCGAGACCCGGTACCTATTCACCTTCAAACATCATCGTCGAAGTGACGATTTCAGTAGAAGATCCAGGAAGATGATCTCCAACCACTGATAAGATTTTAGCCAAATATAAGTTGTGAGTGGGGAATTGTTGTCCGTGAGAAATTATGAAAAGGAAATTGTGGCATAATGGACATATTTAAATTGAAGAAAAAAAGCATCCTCCAGCGAGACTCGAACTCGCAACCCTAAGCTTGCCGGACTTATGCTCTACCAATTGAGCTATGAAGGCTATGCGAAATCGACACACACTCGTGAACACTTTACTTCCTTCAATTTAATGCGATGTTGGGAAATGAAATAGAAAAATCGAACGTACTTATCAGTGGCCATCGAGACCCGGTACCTATTCACCCAAACATCATCGTCGAAGTGACGATTTCAGTAGAAGATCCAGGAAGATGATCTCCAACCACTGATAAGATTTTAGCCAAATATAAGTTGTGAAGTGGGGAATTGTTGTCCGTGAGAAATTATTAAAAAAGGAAATTGTGGCATAATGGACATATTTAAATTAAAGAAAAAAGCATTCTCCAGCGAGACTCGAACTCGCAACCCTAAGCTTGCCGGACTTATGCTCTACCAATTGAGCTATGAAGGCTATGCGAAATCGACACACACTCGTGAACACTTAACTTCCTTCAATTTAATGCGATGTTGGGAAATGAAATAGAAAAATCATAAGCATAAGTCCGGCAAGCTTAGGGTTGCGAGTTCGAGTCTCGCTGGAGGATGCTTTTTTCCTTTAATTTAAATATGTCCATTATGCCACAATTTCCTTTTCATAATTTCTCACGGACAACAATTCCCACTTCAACTTATAGCTAAAATCTTATCAGTGGTTGAGATCATCTTCCTGGATCTTACTGAAATCGTCACTTCGACGATGATGTTTAGTGAATAGGTACCGGTTCGACGGCCACTGATGAGTACGTTTGCTTTTTCTATTTCATTTCCCAACATCGCATTAAATTGAAGGAAGTAAAGTGTTCACGAGTGTGTGTCGATTTCGCATAGCCTTCATAGCTCAATTGGTAGAGCATAAGTCTGGCAAGCTTAGGGTTGCGAGTTCGAGTCTCGCTGGAGGATGCCTTTTTTCTTTAATTTAAATATGTCCATTATGCCACAATTTCCTTCCTCATAATGATTTTAAATTTGGAATATCTCAGTGGCATACCATTTTTTTCTTAAAAAAATTGAGATCATTACTCGTATGCGCGCCAATGATGAACATGAAATTCTTTATTGTATGTGAAAAAATGCGCAATAACTACTTTTTGGAACCAAATTCCATTCGCATATCTCTACCGGTTTCAGAGCAATAAATGAATAGTGAGTTTTTATGAAATCTCGGAAAACGAAGCATTTGCGGACAAAAGTTATATAGCAAACTGTCATTATTTTTTCATGCAGAATCGACCCCTGAAGTTTGTCGCACTTATTCACTAACACCCTGTTTATCTAAAAAACTAAAACGAATGCGCTGAAAGGAAATCATAAAAGCAATTTCTTTTATTTGTATTCAAACTGAATATATCGCGCGGCAAGATCTTTAATTCTTCCGTTTTACCCGAATTCCGATGAAAGATTGCCAATAATGAATTTTTCCTTATAGTTATTATCATTGAAACCAAATTTGCTCGAAAATGAAATAAAAGCGATGCGATTTTCGTGACACTCGAGGTAATTAAATTGCTTTCTGCAATCTAGTGAAAGCCCGAAGTGGATCGTTAAACTGTCACCCGTTAATTAAATCTCTCGTGTCGTGAATGACACGATGTATGCAAATCAGCACGTCATTTACCCCCAGTATTTTGATCAAGCGTTTGCCTCTTTGAGCTGGAAATGTGTCAAAAACTTCAGGTGTGAGATTAATCCATTACACGATTCTGCCATTTACATGATACAGTTTGCGATAATTTCAGGTTGTATACGAAAATGTATCCAAACAGGTTTTTCCTGATATGCCCAATGTTGAAGCGTTTACTTGGGGAGACTACAAGTGCTTAATTTCCGTAATTAACAAAATTATCGTTATTGTGCAGCTGAACAACAAACTCAGACTGAGTTGAAAACTGAAACAATTTTGAATCATTGCTAATTCAAAATGGGCAGTAGCATATTATCGAGTGGTATCACAGAATATACACCTAAACCAGTGGATGCCAATATGCGGGGAAATTCCCAAAATGAGGGGAAGTTCAGATATTTGTGAGAAATCAATGGTTGTGGGAATTAATGGAATGAAAATATCAGGAACAATTGAATTCCTGTAAGAAAAACAAAACAATGAAGTTTGTGACGAAGCATAGAGAGCTTGACTGTCGTATCCCACAAGAGAAGTATCCGACAATGTGAAATGCATACATTTCTCATAAGAGTGATAGTAGACTACATCCTGAGAGATGTGCTTTAGCTAAACATGTCAACGATTGTGACCACCAAATGAACTACCTTTCAACAACTGTTCTTGCAAGAGAATCACATCTTTCAAAAAGGTCTTTCTTAGAAATGGCTTTTATCTATCAAGAGAATGACTCCATCAATAAAAAAACAGATATAAACCATCTGAGTGAAATTTATTCTTTTTTACTTTCACTCGACATAAAACACCAAGAAGTCAGAGTTTCTGAACGTGGTGATTCTAACCTAAACTGAATTTGAATTGTTCTACGATGAGAAGTGTCATTGTCAGATTAGTAACTGTCAGTTCCGAGAATGAATATCTGAATGTTGTTTCTATGTACAAGAATTTGTCTTTTCATTCAGAAATGTAATTTGAAATTAATTATCCAAAAGCTAGAAGTCATTTTCTATTAATAATGTATCTTATATACCATTATCCTAGTTTTACCTTATATATATATTTATAAAGTTCAAAAAATCAAAATCATTTTACTCCTTTCCTTAAAAACCTACTGAGTATTGAAAATTATTGTAACCTGAGAGCAACAAAATAATTATATGTAAGGACATTTTTATTAGAATGTTTGTTATATCCATATGTATTTTGGTTATAGAATCCGGCTAGGTCTATGATAAATATGAAAATGAAGAAACTCGATGGTGCGGCCAGTCGAAAAGGTAGATTTCAGAATGTATTTATTGATTTTGAATCTGTCATCAATCAAGCTGACGAATATAACATTGAAATCGAAAAATGTCAGAATACAATGATGTTCTATTTGTCGGCGAAAGAAAAACTCAAATAGTATGTGATTAACACGAGCGAATGAACCTCAAATGAAAGGAGCATACAGGGAAAACGAAAATTATTGATTCTCATGAATTGTAATTTACAGCGATTTCTTTTGTATGCACATCTTATAGAAAAACTTCTTGAATAAAAGTTATGGAGCTTATGAAGCTCTATCAAAAGACCTATAGTTTCCCGATATTGGTATGAATATGACAGATTGAGATATTTTTTTTTCAATATTTCAACAGCCGCCATTTTGAAACTACTTGACTGATTTGGCCTACCTTGGAACTTTGGTTGAAACAATTTTTTTGACAAATTTTGTTCCATTCGGTTGAAAAATGTGGTCTCTATTTTGTTGACAAATTTCGATATATCCCATATATATATATATATATATATATATATATATATATATATATATATGTATATATTTATTATACCTATAATATATAAAGGTGTAATCTACCCTCTTGCAAACCTTGATTACGAGTGTATAATGCCATTTTATAACGAAATACAGTGGTTGAAGATCCAAACAAAATATTTGAAAACATGTTTTTTCTTTGTAAAATTCGACAAAATTTTGGATAGTGCCACTCGCCTAATTTGGGTGACGTTTTACGAACAAAGGTTTGTTACATTTTACTAGTGTTTTCTGATTGGCTGGTGAATAATAGAACGTAATTAGCAACCAATCAGAAAACAGTACGGGATGTGCAGGAGAATCAATTTGAATATTATTGTATTTGTCTTTTGCTGGCTCTTAAAACTAAACACCGAGCTGTACCGTGCGTATTTTCAAGAGTAGAAGACAAGATGAATCACTACTCGCATTTATGAATAAAGTAGTAAATTCCAATTCTGGTTGGATTCCGGAGTCGCCAATCACTGTGCTGCCGTTTTTGTACTAGATATCTAGTGAACGCCTGCACAGTGATTGGCGAGATGCGAGAATCTTGCTTGGCAACACTGTTCAGTTTACAATCATGAATCATTACAATTCACAATGGCCGAGAATTTTGAAAACAATATTCAATTGCGAATGAATGTTTCCCTTTTCAATAGTGTTCGTGTCGTTTTTTTCTCACCAGAGTTGTATTTCTAATGAAATGTACTTAAAATTGGTTTGAAAAAATTACAATAACTTGCATTTTCAGAATGAAACAGATATCATATTATTCAACTGATAAATGATAAACCATTATTCGTCATGAGAATAAAATGCCAAATTAATTCAAGATATTAAATTGTTTCAAGATATTGAAAAAAAAAGTACACCGATACTAATAAGAAAATCCAACTTGTCCGCAATCTTGTGTTTAAAAAATGTCACAAATCTGTACTGATTTACAATTAACAGTTCATTAGCTTTGCATGCACAAAACAATTTTCAAAATCCAATTACTGGTTTCGAAAATATAAGCAATGGAAAAAATCATGTATTTATTCTCATAATATGTAATATCCTTGAGTTATTGGGGCTTGTGCGGTATTAATATGTAAAGCACTTATATGTGGAAAGTTAGGGTAAGGCACTACCTATCAAAACTAAAAAACCTTTTTTCTGTAATTTCTCTGTTGACGAAAAAACGACGTTTGGTCGTTTTCCGGCCAAGCCAGATCTCTGTGCGCCGTCATGACTAAGGCCTTGTGATTCGTGAATTGTTATTGCATATGCCAACCAAATAAAAATTTGTTTCCGGTGAACATATACACTATTCATTATCTGAAACTCAGTCTTAACGCATTCTAACTAGAATGTTATATTATGGCTGATTCAATTAAAAATGTTCATGATTTGTAGTTTCCAGTTTTTCCTTTGTGTTTGCTACCTTGATGCCAAATTTCAAGTTACTAAGTCACCTAGAAGATGATAGAGTCAGTCAATGAGTGATAAAAATGGCCCTTTTCAGAACTTAATAATAACTCAATAACTATAATAGTTATAGAAATTGGGTATTCTTAGTTCAAGGGAACCTCACCAGACATGCAAAATTGCAAGGGGTCTTTTTGCGTTATTGGGGGTTCAAAGTAGCTCGAAATGGTTCGTGTAATATACACATTGCCGGTGCGTTGCCGAATTTAGCTGACACCCTACCGTGTGTCCAGTAAAGGAAATTGATTTGAAAGACGTTTGGTCTAGACATAAAATAAATTGTTCTTTTTCTCCAATAGATGTATTCATCATCAATTTAAGTGCCTCAAATACATGCCACATTTTCAGTAATTTTTGTAGGATGCGTTTTTTTGGTAAGCAAAATAATTTCATCATGGAAGACAAATTGTTTATACTTATCAGAGTATTTCTTAGCTTCGGTTTTTTCATTGTCGTAGCGTGAAGCAAGATGTACTTATGCCCAATGAACCATACATTGTATTTTAATTGTTTAGATTCATGTGAGTGATAGAACAAATCTGCTAAAACGTCGTTCCATAATATCCAGTCATCTGAACAATCAGATATTTTCTGTCTGTTGCGTATATTTCGATATTGAGTCAATATCTATTTTGCTCCTCCCTGTGTAATTTCATTTCATTATATAATCTATTATTGAAACATCTTGGATATTCTGCAACTACAAAAGTTATTTTTATTCGCTATTCGAACACCTTGTATAATTGTCACCTTGTATATATATCCGTTTATTTAGTCATAAAAACTGATACATTGTACATACAAGTTCAAAAAGCAACACTACTCATTTTACAATACAAACAACCATGCAAAATGGTTAAAAACGTATATATAAGAATATTCATACTGTATTGGTAAACATTCCTTGAAATGAAACGTGATAATGTTGGGATGTTGTGAGTATAAAGAAATGAAATGATTTAACACTTATTTTCCAAGTAATTAGGGATTGTTTTCCAGAAAATTAGGGATTGCATAGCTCCAACAAATGTTTTTTCAGAGTAATTTTGGAAGGATAGAGAGACCGTGCACTTTTTATTTCAGATGTTAATGCTCTCAAGCCTTTGATAGAAATGGAGCTTTGCATAAATCTTTTGTGGAACTGGAAAATATGGACATCTCTTCTTGATCTTGTTTCATAGTGGTGATATTCAAAATTATAGTTTACGTTATCTTCCAAGTAGTCTGGTACACTTCCATTGCTTATTTTAAATACAAAAACGAGTGCCTGGTACAGTAGAAATTCTTTTACTGACAACCATTCTAGTCTGCTTAACATTGTTGTAATAGGACTATGTCTATTGCATGAGAGAATTATGCGCATTGATCGGTTCTGTAATTTTTGAAATATATATATTTGATTTTGGTTCAGTAAATACTTAATAGTTGAGCGGTAAGTGAAATGGGGAAGTATAATAGTGTTGTACATAATCCTTTTGGTCCATTTTTATTCGCTATTCGAATACCTTGTATAATTGTCACCTTGTATATATATATCCGTTTATTCAGTCATAGAAACTGATACATTGTACATACAAGTTCAAAAAGCAACACTACTCACTATACAATAAACAACCATGCACAGTGGTTAAAAACTATATATATATATATATATATATATATATATATATATATATATAAGAATATCCATACTGTATTGGTAAACATTTCTCAAAATAAAACGTGATAATGTTGAAATGTTGTAAGTATGAAGAAATGAAATGATTTTACACTAATTTTCCAAACAATTGGGGATTACTTTCCAAGAAATCAGGGATTTCATAGCTCCAACAAATGTTTTTTCAGAGTAATTTTGAAAGAATAGAGAGACCGTGCACTTTTTATTTCAGATGTTAATGCTCTCAAGCCTTTGATAGAAATGGAGCGCTGCATAAATCTTTTGTGGAACTGGAAAATATGGACATCTCTCCTTGATCTTGTTTCATAGTGGTGATATTCAAAATTATAGTTTACTTTATCTTCCAAGTAGTCTGGTACACTTCCATTGCTTATTTTAAATACAAAAACGAGTGCCTGGTACAGTAGAAATTCTTTTACTGACAACCATTCTAGTCTGCTCAACATTGTTGTGATAGGAGTACGTGTATTGCACGAGAGAATTGGGCGCATTGATCGGTTCTGTAATTTTTGTAATCTATATATTTGATTTTGGTTCAGTAAATTCAAAATTGTCGAGCAGTAAGCGAAATGGGGAAGTATAATAGTGTTGTATATGATCCTTTTGGTCCATTGATTGAGATATCTTGAACATCTATATAGGTAGTTTACTCTATAAGATATTGTTTTTATTATATAGTCTGCTGCATGTTCTCTGAAAGTAGTAGAAGAACAACAAGAGTTCTGCGGGATTTCGGCAGTAGGACCACCTTGACTATGGCATCATATCTATTATGGATCACAATGTCTGGGAAAAATAATTAAAAAAATCGGTGATTTACCGTTACCCCAAAAAAAAAAATTTAAAATTGTATATTCCACACCATCCTGTTTTTGGGATGAGTTCTGAAGTATTTTGGTAAAAAATGATCTATTCTGGGGATAGATAGATTAAATTTTGATAGTTCAGCCCACTTGAGTGAACGCATCGCATTTATTTTGAAGATACATAATTCTTTTTTGGGAAATTTTGTCCCTGTACATCATATTTCATAAATCTGGTAGTCTTCAATGGACAATAAACAATCAAAATAATATTATTCCAATGGTCAATAAGCCTTCGAAATAATTTGACAGTGCACAATGGGCAATGAGCATTCGAAAAAGGATTTGGCAGTCTCCTATGGACAATAAGCATTTAAAATATTCTAATGGACAATAGGCATTTGAAGAATGGGGACCGCAGCCGCCCCCCCAATTAATAATCGGAATAAATATATAATTTTTAGCAATTTGTTTATCATATGGATCACACTTATTAATAATTTTGCTGTATACATTATAAGAGTTATAATTATCTCATTTCCCAAAAATAATCCATCGTTCAATGCGGATGTTTTGTTTTCTGAAATGTGTATGTATGATAGGAGTGGCGATTTTTTAAATAATTAAAGGTCAACATTGCGTAGAATAAATAACGGGACGTATGCAATTCGAAAGCTTAGGAGTGGTGAATGATCAAATAATAAATATATTGCATCAGAATCATATCAAGTAAGCAATCGAGGTTATTTTCGATGAATCTAGATGAAAGATGTTAGGTATGTAAAGCAGAACCTTTTGGAAAAGGGAAAATGAAACAATTTCTAAATTGCAGGAGGGATTTCATTACTATATAAATACGAGAGATTATTAAAACTAATAATATAGTGAACACATTGATTCTACTAGGAAATAGTGTTTTTTGCTGCGTTCTGAATACAAGGTAGATATTTATTATTATTATTAGTTACTTTGAGATTGTGGGAGTTGAATTTTCAGGTGCATTTAGATTGAAAACAAAGAAAAAATCATATTGAGTTGCCATCATTGTTTGTGAATATAAATAGCATCTCAAATAGCTGTCACGAAAACTCTAGCGAAAAATGATGAACAACAACGAGGGGTAATAATAATAATAATAATAATTTAATAATAATAATTTTGTGTGTGTTTTTTAATAATAATATAAACATTTTTTTAGGGTTCTTAGGGTGATGAAAATGAACGAAACTGCTTTTATACCAACCAGAGCAACTTTTGAATCTGCTGGTTGGGACATTAGAACTCCATTTGATCTTTGTATTCCTGCAAGGGAACGATTACTTGTCGATAGTTTGTTGAAAATGAAGCTTCCGACTGAGACGTACGGGAGGCTAGCTCCACGATCTGGTTTGGCCTTGAAGTATGGAATAGACATATTTGCAGGTGTTATTGATTATGATTATACAGGATCAATCAAAATACTTTTATATAATTCATCAAATGATACAGTTTACTTCAAGAGAGGAGATAAAATAGCTCAATTGATTTGTGAACGATATTGTATACCAATTATTGAAGAAGTTGAATTTTTAAATACCACTGAGAGGGGTGAAAGAGGTTTTGGTTCGTCTGACATCCCTCCTAAATAATTTTGAAGTTGTTATCGATGATAAAAATATTTTAGTATTATACAGTTCATTCAGAAGAAAGCACATATTTTGTTTTATTTGGAACAAAATGTTTTTTTTGGAATCAAATTTTATAATTCTGGTAGCTATAATGAACGGAATTTTATATACAAATGTACCGAAAAATGCTCGATATATTGCAGTGTGCTTCGATATGAAAAATATAGAAGAAGAGTGTAACCGAACTTCTTGGAAACTATTAAGCTTATCAGATACAAATAATGGAAAATTGTCTGTTTTTCAAATTGAGATTCCAGAAACGAACTCAACACATTTCAACTTTAAATTGAAAATTATATTTTCTGATAATTCTGAATTTGATCAACATGAATGGCAAAGTTCAAATTTGAATAAAAGAAGTGAATGCAGTATGCAAAAAGAAATACATGTAATGTTTTATATTTCATGTTTAATTTTAGTATTAGTAATTATTATATTTATTACGATTTTTTTAAATAGTTATAAAATTCAAGGTATACCTTTCACTCGAGAATTAATCCTTATTCACGTGTAATGAATGTAAGTTTAAAAAATATAATTGAAGTGAATGTTTGATTGAACCTGGGAAACCACACCTTTTCTAGCGATATAAAAACAATGAAAACAAAAACTAAAGTGTCAGTCAAAATGAACTTATTTGAAGAAAAACAAGATATATTCTTGGGTGAACGTCGGTTCTATTTAAACCCTGATAAATCCCAGTATGTGTCGGTCTGTATATCAGTGCATCTAGGTTATGCCCCTTGTGTTGTGATATCCGACATCGAAGGTGAAACTTTAGTATTCACTGAAAAGGAATGGACTGAGTTGGTGAAGTATAAGGAAGCTATTGACAGATTGCTGGTATCAACAGAAAATTGGGGTACAATAGACGTTGGGAGGTTTGCAGTGGAATTTAAGCAGTGCCAAGCAGATAGTATCAGAATTTATAGTGGTGATTCTAGTATTCGTTTAAATCGTAAATCTCTCCCAAAACTATGGATTTTTGTACCTAATCTTCAATATAGAATGGATGTATTGAAATCGTTGAGATTTGATATGGTTATGAATATACTGCAATTGGGTGTGAAAACGGAAATAACTAACACATCTTTAAAGGTTCTTGACACTATTAAAGACATCAATCCTGAAGTATATACTATAGGATTGGAAGTAACATATCAGCATCAGAACTCCTTCAAGCGGAATAAGTATTTTAGATATGAAAAAAAAAGTGACCTTTGGTGAAGTAGAGGTTCATTTACTCTACTTTTGGAAATATGCCTATCAGTCTGCGAGACAAGGACCTTGGGAAACAGCAGCTCGTGATCGTGAACGATTACAGCATCGCATTAGGGAAGCAGCTCCAACTTTAAATTATATTTTACATGAAAGACATAGAAATAAGGTTTATGAAAAAATCAAAAACATATATTGTTAACTGTTCTTAATATTTTTTTTCTAAAAATACATGTATATTTAAACTAAATCCTTTTTATTGACCCAAGAATCATGTGATGAATCAAAACCTAACCATCTGACGTATAGCTTGTGGGCCTTTCGACGTAGAACTCTCTCTACCAGATGAATATCAGGGTATTTGGCTTTTTGTAATTCTTCAGTATAAAATCCTCCCTGAATTTCCTCCTTTCTATTGTCTTCTAAAATATATGTTGTGGGGTTAGTTAACTTTATTTGTTTGATTTTAAACACTTCAGTGGTCCAATTGGGCGTATACGATTTTGTGAAGGCATGTCGATATCTGGATATACGAACCCAGTCTCCTTTTCTGAATGTTGGCTTTTTTGGATCGACAGTTTTCAAATGCCAGAATGAAGTTACAAATTTTGCATTTTTATTATTAATTTCACTGGGTATGGCACGAATTGTAGAATGCCTAGTGTGGTTATATTTTTTGACAATTTCAGGAAGAATATTGAGCCATTTATAAGATCCTTGATGACTGAATTGTTTCCATAATGACGATTTTAGCGTTCTAATTACTCTTTCGGCAATACTAGCTTTTAAATTTGAAAAAGTACTATAATGATTTATGCCATATTTTTGCATCAGCTCTTGAAAATCTTTGTTGTAAAATTCTTTTCCAGTTTTTTTTGACTGGTAAGGCCCATAGATATTTACTGAAAGCATTGATGATTACAAGAATATAATTATAACCCCTGTTTTCTTTTGCAAATTTATTCATAATGGCCAAATCGGCCTGTATCAAATCATGCAAATTTTTGACGACAACATGTCTCCTTTCGAAATTAATTCTAACTGGCTTATGAAGTTCTTCAACAACTTGTGCCTTACTCATTTTTAACTAACGGACACTGTAATAATATCTCAATACATATCGTTTGAGTTGTTCCCAGTTTAAATATCATTTCATCCCCCTTGGCGATGGATTTGTTCGTTAATTGTCGAAATTTGAAAGATGTATTATTTATTAAAACTTCTCCATCATCATCATCATCAATATTATGTGCTTTCTTAGTAGACATGGGGAATTTGAAGGCAATAGCTTCATCTCCACCATGATGTGAAATGCTTTCAATTTTTGCAGACATGGGAAATTTAAAGACTAAACCTCCATTATCTAACACATAATATTTTTTATTCAAACTATTTTTTTTCTCGCCTTTCAAACGGATCAAACCTTAAGTGATAATCAAAAAGCAAAATAGCATCAATTGGGGTGCTTGTGGAGGTGAGGTTAACACAGCTTCTTCTTCAGGAGAAAAAGTGTTGGATTGTAAAAAATGTTGATTGAATCTATTCAAGGGCATTATTGAAAGTTTCAGCTTTGGTAAGAATGTTCAAGAGAGAGTGTGTGTGTATGGAATCGTTAACAATTCAAATGTGAATCAAGTGGGGAAATGTAGCATATATATATTGGGATTGGTATGGTAGAGTACACACAATGAGTATGTACTCAGTTGTTTAGAAACGAATTTGTTGTATTTGTAGAACTATTGAGCTTCGATATTTACTAGACAATCAGTTTTTGAGCCGGTCCATTTTGGTTATTGGGTTTTGTACGGGGTGTATGGAGTTGAGACCCATCAAAGTGATTAATAGATTCAAAGACGAGCCCTCAGGAGTATTGAATTCACCGGTGCGTGAAACATTTTGAAAAAAACAAGTAGATAAAAAGGCGGAAATGGAATCGTTTCAAATATGGCAACACAAAGAGAAGATAAATAATAGTGAGGAGGAGGAGGAGGAGGGAAAGAATCAAAATCCTTATTATGTGTCAGATCTTAGGAAGATTTTGAATCTGCGAGAAGAGAAGATTTGGGAAGAAAATGTTTTCAAAAATAAAAATAGTTTTTCATTAAAGTGAATAAATCTTTTTTTAACGTTATATTATTTATCTTTTTCCAAAGAACATTGGATTACAAATTCAATATAAAAATTATTTGATGCAAGTTTATTTGTGGTTCCTAGGGGAAATTGAATAACATCACTTTTGTTGAGAATGCTATCGTTCAATAATTTGTGCAAAGAATCGTTCTGATTTCGATAGGATATTTATAATGCATTGGGAAAACACTGAATATTTGCAACTTTACCTGTAACAGGTATCGTATAAATAGTACTATTATTATCCATTTCCAGTTCTTCTTCACTAAAATGATGCAAACTGCGTTTGAAATGACAATGGTCCTTCAATGGATGAATACAGTAACATGCTTCTTGATTCATTGTGTTTGGAAAAGTCTACTATTGCTGCTGCCTATAGTGGTGCAATGAAGTGAGGTATACTTCGATATACTGGTTGCATTAATACATTTTATGTTTTATATAATCAAAAATGTTGTGGAGGAATGGAGGGAGAATAAAAATAATTTATTCATTTTCAACAAGTCTCAACTTGTTTCTCTATACATTTATTTATCATCATTCATTATGAAATTTGTGTACAAAAGTATACATTCGATAAAGCACATACGCATTTATCTTTATTATTATGATAAAAACACATTGGCACTTCCATTTTCAATGGGGGATGTTCATCCAATTCATGAACCGGACAGCTACAATATTTCTTGATAAAGTTGAATTTTTCTCTTCCTTTTACATACACCGCATCTGCTCCTTGGGTTAGATATTGCATAATATTTCCAAATTGATGTAGAGGAGTGAAACCCACATTCCAATCTATGTAGTGGTGGTTTTTCATTAGCCACAATGCTTGTTTTCTAAAGTCATGTGGTAGATTGTTGAAGGGAAATGGCGGTTTGAACAAGTAATGACTAATACAGCGATGACCATCGAAACAGGCTAATTCTTTCACTACAAATTTGTTATTTTCCACTTTGAAGCCTTGAAAATCGATAACTAATCTCATATTTGAAGATTTTCAATTCTCGCTCAACAAATTTTCTCTTTTCTAAATATTCAATTTCGGCTTTGAGTTGTGTCAATTGGCGGATGAATTGAACTAACCTGCATCTGTATTGAGGTAACATTATCAACTGACTGAGTGAGACGACTCATTGTCGCACTATTTTATTTAAGGGATTGTAATAAAATTCTTTTTCGTGTAATATTAGGCAATATGCAGACACATTATTGCCCGTAGGTTTTGATGTTTCAAATTCTATTCGCAAAACGACAGATCCGCTCTGAATAATTTCCTTTTGATGGGAACAATCGATATGAATAATTGGAGCTCTGTCTTTGAATTCTTTGGGGTTGAATATGGGTTGGTTGGTTTGGATGTGATAATAACTTTCTTGAAAGTTTGCAAACATTTCGTATAGTGATGCGAATCGATTGGTATCAAAATCTAAATTTAAATCTTGATAGGGAAATCTTTCACTATTCAAAAATACTCGTACATTTGTTAGATTGCAGTGATTAAATTTACTCATATCTTTCAAAATTTGACCTTTGCATGCATCTTGAAAAGCAATAATGATATGTCGAGGACTCTCCAATTGGGTTGAAGTTTTGACAGACCAAGTGTGTCGAGTAGAATCATTCAGTGTGGGATATTCGATTAATTCCCAACTTCTAAATTTGATGGGTAATTCTGTATTACTACGAACTATTTTATTCAAACGTAGTTGTTCATTTATGCTTGGTGTTATATGAGGTACGTTCCAATGTAGTTTAGTTATTTGAATTTTTGGTTTCTCCGAATTATCTGTGGCAATAACAGCATCAATGTCATCTTTTTCTCGAATAAGAACTAATTCTTGTCTCATATTCATTATAATTTTTCGGTAATCTTCGAAAAATCCCGACCACATTTTTAACGGTATGCATACATTAAAGTTTCCCTTATCATCAATTAAAAGTTTATGTTCATTTTTTGGAAACCATCCCCCATTCTGCATCAGCTTGCTTTCATTTTCGTTTAACGATAGGTAATTTTTCAATGTGGAAACTAGACCAACGTTCCGAACAGAATCCATTACAACACCATTCAATTCATATCTCAGTTCTCTAAATAAATATGCTATGCCATTATTAATAAATTCAAATTTGGTAGGCACTTTGTTTTGATCTGTTAATATTTTGCCTTCTATGTAAATGAGGCTGTTACATGGCAGTGTGTATGCATCTAAATCTTGTACCGAAATCCTTACTTCATCATTGTAGTTGAGGGCTCCAGCATTGTATGGTTGATAAGTATGAAATTGATAATCTTCAATAGTCGTGTCACTAAAAGGTTGACCTGTTACATTCAACAAATCCATTATACTAGGACGTAAAACCGAGAGAATTTAAAATTGACGATTTTCGGATGTTAACGTTTTCAATGGCGTTGAAAAAGCATGTGGCTTCTTTGTACGACGCTGCTGCTTTTTATAGTTTTTGTATGGAAGTTGAAATCGATGGAATTGTAACACCATATCTATTCGATTTTCCTAAGATGTAAACGGACTGTTATTGTTTCACCGCGAAAATTCACCAAATTACTATCTTGATCGAGCACCCTTAGGGTAATATTGTTGATGGTTTTAATACTAACGGGATAATAAAGTATTGTTAGTGGTTGCTCTACTATTTTATAGCCATTTGGAACTTGTGGAAAAAATTGATGGATTAGATGAACAGGTTCTCCATGCAGAAATGATCCTACTGCAATGTTACAATCTATACAAATTGTATTGACTGCCAAAATATTAACTTTATTTGTTGAGGTATAATGTTTGTTGGGTTCGAGTTTGATTTTTGAAAATCCCAATAGATTTCCAATGGAACGATCGATATTGAAATTAATCCAATCGGTGCATTTAATAGAAATTGTAAATCTCTTTGAGTCTGTTGTTATATTGATAATAGTTCCTCCTCCTCCTATCCGATACATTTCATTCTTTATTATTTTTATAATCTCTTCAATTTCATAAGACCCCGTGGGAATTTCAACTTTGAATTCATCATTCACACCCCATACCAATAAATTGTTTGTTTCATCAATATTTGGAATATTATTGAATGTATCAAAATTTACCAAACCAATTTCATATTCAACATCTTGATCTAAATATAATGGGGGATTGAAAGTATCACTTAAAATTGACGAATCTCCACTGAGTGTAAATGTATATGACATGACTGAGGTTTCAAAAGAAATGGCATATTATTCATCAGTTGTATTGATTATATAAAATTTGAGACAATATTGTCCACATTGATAGGAATTGAATTTTTGCATTGTATCATAATTATATCTGATGATCACATCACTACCACCGTTGCTTTCAAAATATCTTACTAGTTCAATTGGAGGTGGTAAATTACCGAAGCTATCATAATATATGACATTTTTGTTGTTTTTCGTATATGCTGTCCAATGAGTACCAGGCCCTCTTTGTTCATCGAGATTAACTATACCCGATTCATTTGTCCTCCAAATTCTTTTTGGTAATGAATCACGCATGAATACGCCTCGGAAATGTGGAATTTTCAATATTTTTGCATACGTGATGAGATCTATATCAGACATTATGCGTCGAGGTAATTTTATTTTCTTGTTTTTTTCCAATATGGCTGCTGCTGCTGCTGCTGAAACCCCTTGGGCTTTGTTGTTTTTTTTTTCTTTCGTAAACCATAACCCTTGTGAGGCCGAAGATAATATCCCTTTCCGGATTTTGGCTCGAGAGCTAGATTATGCCTTTTTGTTCCGTTAATTGTTCACGATTGGTTTTAGCATCGTTCACCGCTTTCGCAATGCCCGCACTGCCACCCGCCACTGCTCCAAGTGCTCCCAACAATGGTAGTAAAATGGAAGGAATCCTCCTTTTTTGGGTGCACGAATAACTCGTGTTTGTTTTTTCGTCGATGTCGCTTTTTTCTTTTTCAGTCCCATTCCAAGTTTACGTTTTCCCTTCATTGCAGTCGTTACGAACCAAGCAGCTGCTTTCTCTCCTACTTTGGCGTCTTTCGCTTTAACTCTTTCCCAAGCTTTATTTTCCAATATTTCGTCAGCTCGATGTCTGTCACTGAGGATTTTACTTTTAGAATACGCTATATCGTGCTCTTTACATGCGTCATCCAGATAATTGATGCCAGAATCTTTACGTTCTAATCGTTGTTGTAACTTGGTGCCCGCTTCAGAAAAACCGGTTAAATAAAAAATACCTCAATAAAGTTGATCACACTCACGTCCACAATAATTGTATTTCGGTAGATGGAACTCGAAAGGTAATTTATCTATCAATGAGTTGACAAAACCTCTGCCTCTTTGTCTTGTTCTTCTTCTTCTTCTTGGGTGACCTCTTGCTCCTTTTTTAGACTTTACCATTCTAATCTGCTATATATGTCGACACACCTATATATATACTCTCAGTCACTATGAAGTTACGAAAACAGAACGTTTCACTGCCCATCAACAATTATGATTTCAATAATGATGAGCAAAATGTTGAAGGAAAACATGGTGTTCTATTCGGGGGTGATTCTAAACGTGGGTTAATCGTGGGTAGTAGTGGATCTGGTAAAACAAACATTATGTTGTCACTAATAGAACATCCTAATGGATTAAGATTCGAAAATATCTATCTATACTCAAAATCATTGACTCAGCCCAAGTATCAATATTTACGTACTTTGCTCAAACCACTCAATGAAATTGGATTTTATGAATATAGTAAGAGTGAAGATGTACCTTGCAGATAACATCAAAACAAATTCCATCATAATATTTGATGATGTAGCAACTTGTGATCAAAATATAATCAAAGATTATTTTTCCTTTGGCCGACATAGGAAAGCAGACTGCTTTTATATTTGTCAAACATATTCAGCCATCCCAAAACAACTCATTCGCGACAATGCAAATTTATTGATTATATTTCCACAAGACACCACAAATTTAAAACACATTTATGATGATCATGCAAATATCGACATGGATTTTCAACAATTCAAAGAAGTAGCATCTCGTTGTTGGAAGAAAAAGTTTGACTTTTTTGTTATTGATAAAGATTGTGATTTGTCTTCGGGTAGATATAGAAAGGGCTTTGATACATATATTCATATATAAAGATCAATTCTGAAAACATAATCGCAGTAGTTAAAATGGATCCCCAATTAGCTAAACAACAACTTGTTCGAGCCAGACACGAACTAAGAAAAAAGTATAAAATTATAAAGGGTAACACGGCGAGATCGCAAACTCAATTGGAAAAATCATATCAACCCATCACCCAATCTCTGAAACAATTGGTTTCGACATTTGGTGATGCAGCAGCAGCAGCGGAATCCACAACGATCAAACAAGAAAGTGAATCTCCAAAGTTGGAGAAATTCAAGACAACAACAACAACACCATCACCCAAATCATATAGTCAATTAGCATTTTTTCGCCAACTTCCGAACATGAAACTCCAATGATGGAGCTACTGAGTTTTTTAAGGAACGAAGAAACTTACGAATCACGCAATGAGGAGGGCGAATTGCCAGATAGAACAAGAGAAGATCAATTCATCGATGACACCCTATCTCAATTTTATCAGACAATCACAAATCCAGACGTTCTTCACCAATACTTTGAACAATTCGAAACGCCATTACCCCGAGAATACATTGAGGGCATGATAAAAGATACTAAAAATGAATATGATCATATTTTGGGTCTTTTCCATAATCCGGTAGAAGACAAATTTTTCATAGGAGATTCACAAGTTAACTTTATGGGATCCAATGTTAATGTGAAAGGTATCACTTACAATGGAACTGAGGGTCTTTATGAGTTACTTTTCTGAAGAAACCCATTACTTACACCAAACAAGATATTGAAAATTATGCAGATATTATTAAAAGGACGAATGCATATCGTCGTGATAATAATGCCGATTTGCCAATTAGAAAATTTCCTGATGACATCAAAGAAAAGTATCTTTACATTATAAAACCTAATTTCGAGACAACTCGTCAAAGATCTGGTTCAGTACCATCATCTTATTGAGGGCGTACTCACCAGAAAAATGACAAGAAAAGGGAAGGGGGTTAAAATGACAATGATGAAATATGATAATAAACCTATTGATTATAAATATTTTGATGATTACAACGAACTTGTAGATAGATTACGTTTGCTTATCGCTTCCCAAACAGCTGGCAACACTACCGCCCACAACAATGAAATTATTTCAATTATTGAAGAGTTACGTGAAGGTTCAATAATTTTATAAATGTATCAACATTAAGTTGTTTGTATTAGTATTCATAATGCCTCTGAACAAATTTAATCAGCATTTCCTCTCGAAAACAACCACCACCACTGTGTCTTCAAAAGATATTGTAACAGCAATACAACCACCATCACCACCAACAGATCTTCCATTTTATATTTGTCAACCAGCCCAGTTTCATAGTAAATGTATATTAACTATTCGTGGTACTAAAAACTTATCTTCTAGTAAAACTCATTATACTTTGGATAATAATAGTACTATTTATACGATTCCTGTTACAGGTAAAGATAAATAATATAACGTTAAAAAAGATTTATTCACTTTAATGAAAACGATTTTATTTTGAAAACATTTTCTCCCAAATCTTCTCTTCTCGCAGATTCAAAATCTTCCTAAGATCTGACACATAATAAGGATTTTGATTCTCCTCCTCCTCCTCCTCCTCCTCACTATTATTTATCTTCTCTTTGTGTTGCCATATTTGAAACGATTCCATTTCCGCCTTTTTATCTACTTGTTTTTTTCAAAATGTTTCACGCACAGGTGAATTCAATACTCCTGAGGGATCGTCTTTGAATCTATTAATCACTTTGATGGGTCTCAACTCCATACACCCGTACAAAACCCAATAACCAAAATGGACCGGCTCAAAAAATGATTGTCTAGTAAATATCGAAGCTCAATAGTTCTACAAATACAACAAATTCGTTTCTGAACAACTGAGTACATACTCATTGTGTGTACTCTACCATACCAATCCCAATATATATATGCTACATTTCCCCACTTGATTCACATTTGAATTGTTAACGATTCCATACACACACACTCTCTCTCTTGAACATTCTTACCAAAGCTGAAACTTTCAATAATGCCCTTGAATAGATTCAATCAACATTTTTTACAATCCAACACTTTTTCTCCTGAAGAAGAAGAAGCTGTGTTAACCTCACCTCCACAAGCACCCCAATTGAATTATCCCTTTTATGTTTGCGATTCTTTCGATTATCACGTTAAGGTTTTGATCCGTTTGAAAGGCGAGAAAAAAAATAGTTTGAATAAAAAATATTATGTGTTAGATAATGGAGGTTTAGTCTTTAAATTTCCCATGTCTGCAAAATTGAAAGCATTTCACATCATGGTGGAGATGAAGCTATTGCCTTCAAATTCCCCATGTCTGCTAAGAAAGCACATAATATTGATGATGATGATGATGGAGAAGTTTTAATAAATAATACATCTTTCAAATTTCGACAATTAACGAACAAATCCATCGCCAAGGGGGATGAAATGATATTTAAACTGGGAACAACTCAAACGATATGTATTGAGATATTATTACAGTGTCCGTTAGTTAAAAATGAGTAAGGCACAAGTTGTTGAAGAACTTCATAAGCCAGTTAGAATTAATTTCAAAGGAGACATGTTGTCGTCAAAAATTTGCATGATTTGATACAGGCCGATTTGGCCATTATGAATAAATTTGCAAAAGAAAACAGGGGTTATAATTATATTCTTGTAATCATCAATGCTTTCAGTAAATATGTATGGGCCTTACCAGTCAAAAGAAAAACTGGAAAAGATATTACCGCTGCCATGAAATCTGTATTATCTCAAATGACTACAACACCAAAAAATTTACAAACTGACATGGGAAAAGAATTTTACAACAAAGATTTTCAAGAGCTGATGCAAAAATATGGCATAAATCATTATAGTACTTTTTCAAATTTAAAAGCTAGTATTGCCGAAAGAGTAATTAGAACGCTAAAATCGTCATTATGGAAACAATTCAGTCATCAAGGATCTTATAAATGGCTCAATATTCTTCCTGAAATTGTCAAAAAATATAACCACACTAGGCATTCTACAATTCGTGCCATACCCAGTGAAATTAATGATAAAAATGCAAAATTTGTAACTTCATTCTGGCATTTGAAAACTGTCGATCCAAAAAGCCAAAATTCAGAAAAGGAGACTGGGTTCGTATATCCAGATATCGACATGCCTTCACAAAATCGTATACGCCCAATTGGACCACTGAAGTGTTTAAAATCAAACAAATAAAGTTAACTAACCCCACAACATATATTTTAGAAGACAATAGAAAGGAGGAAATTCAGGGAGGATTTTATACTGAAGAATTACAAAAAGCCAAATACCCTGATATTCATCTGGTAGAGAGAGTTCTACGTCGAAAGGCCCACAAGCTATACGTCAGATGGTTAGGTTTTGATTCATCACATGATTCTTGGATCAATAAAAGGATTTAGTTTAAATATACATGTATTTTTAGAAAAAAATAATAAAGAACAGTTAACAATATATGTTTTTTATTTTTTCATAAACCTTATTTCTATGTCTTTCATGTAAAATATAATTTAAAGTTGGAGCTGCTTCCCTAATGCGATGCTGGAATCGTTCACGATCACGAGCTGCTGTTTCCCAAGGTCCTTGTCTCGCAGACTGATAGGCATATTTCCAAAAGTAGAGTAAATGAACCTCTACTTCACCAAAGGTCACTTTTTTTCATATCTAAAATACTTATTCCGCTTGAAGGAGTTCTGGATGCTGATATGTTACTTCCAATCCTATAGTATATACTTCAGGATTGATGTCTTTAATAGTGTCAAGAACCTTTAAAGATGTGTTAGTTATTTCCGTTTTCACACCCAATTGCAGTATATTCATAACCATATCAAATCTCAACGATTTCAATACATCCATTCTATATTGAAGATTAGGTACAAAAATCCATAGTTTTGGGAGAGATTTACGATTTAAACGAATACTAGAATCACCACTATAAATTCTGATACTATCTGCTTGGCACTGCTTAAATTCCACTGCAAACCTCCCAACGTCTATTGTACCCCAATTTTCTGTTGATACCAGCAATCTGTCAATAGCTTCCTTATTCTTCACCAACTCAGTCCATTCCTTTTCAGTGAATACTAAAGTTTCACCTTCGATGTCGGATATCACAACACAAGGGGCATAACCTAGATGCACTGATATACAGACCGACACATACTGGGATTTATCAGGGTTTAAATAGAACCGACGTTCACCCAAGAATATATCTTGTTTTTCTTTAAATAAGTTCATTTTGACTGACACTTTAGTTTTTGTTTTCATTGTTTTTATATCGCTAGAAAAAGGTGTGGTTTCCCCAGGTTCAATCAAACATTCACTTCAATTATATTTTTTAATAAACTTTACATTCATTACACGTGCAATTAAGGATTAATTCTCGAGTGAAAGGTATACCTTGAATTTTTAATAACTATTTTTAGAAAAATCGTAATAAATATAATAATTACTAATACTAAAATTAAACATGAAATATAAAACATTACATGTATTTCTTTTTGCATACTGCATTCACTTCTTTTATTCAAATTTGAACTTTGCCATTCATGTTGATCAAATTCAGAATTAAAATAAATTTTTCATGCAGATTTAGTAATCTGATAAGCTTAATAGTTTCCAAGAAGTTCGGTTACACTCTTCTTCTATATTTTTCATATCGAAGCACACTGCAATATATCGAGCATTTTTCGGTACATTTGTATATAAAATTCCGTTCATTATAGCTACCAGAATTATAAAATTTGATTCCAAAAAAAACATTTTGTTCCAAATAAAACAAAATATGTGCTTTCTTCTGAATGAACTGTATAATACTAAAATATTTTTATCATCGATAACAACTTCAAAAATTATTTAGGAGGGATGTCAGACGAACCAAAACCTCTTTCACCCCTCTCAGTGGTTTTAAAAATTCAACTTCTTCAATAATTAGTATACAATATCGTTCACAAATCAATTGAGCTATTTTATCTCCTCTCTTGAAGTAAACTGTATCATTTGATGAATTATATAAAAGTATTTTGATTGATCCTGTATAATCATAATCAAAACACCTGCAAATATGTCTATTCCACTTAAGGCAAACAGATCGTGGTTAGCTCATGTCTAGTCGGGTTCATTTCAAAAACTATCGACAGTAATCGTTCTGCAGAATACAAGATCAATGGAGTTTATGTACCAGAGATTCAAAGTTGCTCTGTTGGTATAAAGCAGTTTGTATTTATCTAGAACTAAAAATGTTTATATTATTATTAAAAAACACACACATATTATTATTATTATTATTATTATTACCCCTCGTTGTTGTTCATCATTTTTCGCTAGAGTTTTCGTGACAGCTATTTGAGATGCTATTTATATTCACAAACAATGATGGCAACTCAATATGATTTTTTCTTTGTTTTCAATCTAAATGCACCTGAAAATTCAACTCCCACAATCTCAAAGTAACTAATAATAATAAATATCTACCTTGTATTCAGAACGCAGCAAAAAACACTATTTCCTAGTAGAATCAATGTGTTCACTATATTATTAGTTTTAATAATCTCTCGTATTTATATAGTAATGAAATCCCTCCTGCAATTTAGAAATTGTTTCATTTTCCCTTTTCCAAAAGGTTCTGCTTTACATACCTAACATCTTTCATCTAGATTCATCGAAAATAACCTCGATTGCTCACTTGATATGATTCTGATGCAATATATTTATTATTTGATCATTCACCACTCCTAAGCTTTCGAATTGCATACGTCCCGTTATTTATTCTACGCAATGTTGACCTTTAATTATTTAAAAAATCGCCACTCCTATCATACATACACATTTCAGAAAACAAAACATCCGCATTGAACGATGGATTATTTTTAGGGAAATGAGATAATTATAACTCTTATAATGTATACAGCAAAATTATTAATAAGTGTGATCCATATGATAAACAAATTGCTAAAAATTATATATTTATTCCGATTATTAATTGGGGGGGCGGCTGCGGTCCCCATTCTTCAAATGCCTATTGTCCATTAGAATATTTTAAATGCTTATTGTCCATAGGAGACTGCCAAATCCTTTTTCGAATGTTCATTGCCCATTGTGCACTGTCAAATTATTTCGAAGGCTTATTGACCATTGGAATAATATTATTTTGATTGTTTATTGTCCATTGAAGACTACCAGATTTATGAAATATGATGTACAGGGACAAAATTTCTCAAAAAAGAATTATGTATCTTCAAAATAAATGCGATGCTTAAGGGAAATTTCACTTATTCAAAATTTAATCTATCTATCCCCAGAATAGATAATTTTTACCAAAATACTTCAGAACTCATCCCAAAAACAGGATGGTGTGGAATATACAATTTTAAATATTTTTTTTTGGGGTAACGGTAAATCACCGATTTTTTAAATTATTTTTTCCAGACATTGTGATCCATAATAGATATGATGCCATAGTCAAGGTGGTCCTACTGCCGAAATTCCGCAGAACTCTTGTTGTTCTTCTACTGAAAGTCAGTCTATAATCAACTATAATACCCAGTTTTTTGAATTTTTTACCCGTTCGATTATTTCATTACCAATTTTTATTTCCATGTTTACCCTGAGATAATTATTATAATTCCATTAGCAATGAGCATGAATTTTGTTTTCATATCATTAATTTTCAATAGATTTTCACAGCACCATTCTTGTATTTGATATACTGGATTGTTAAGGGTTTGTACCAAAAGCACTGGGACTGATGTAGAGAAATAAATTGGAGTGTCATCAGCAAACAGGTGAACTTCACAGTTTCCTGTTTCTTCAACTATATTATCATGTTCATCAAGAACAATAAAGGTCCAAGAACACTTGTGTATATTATTTCCCCCCTAAATCGTAATGGCCACACCTCAGGAAGGACTTATCTACCTATGAACTGACGGAATACATATTAATATTTATGAATCATTGAAAACCAAACAACAAATCGACCACCCACAAATACTAAGCGACCCCATTGACCCCGATAAGTAGGAATAATTCACAGAAAATAACTAATTATGATACAGATAATTCGGCGGCACTTTGAACACAAACGGTTCACCGCCACAAAGTGGGAGATTTCATCCAATATCAGTTGATAATGTCAACCTCTGACCCGGCGAAAGTATTCACAAAAGAAATTGAAAACAGGTTTTTCATATAAATTGGCCAAAAATAACTAGAAAAGTCAGTCGTTCATTGCAGTTCTCTCCTGAAAGTTAGTCGTCAACAGTCTGCCTTAAGAAGTATATCTAGTTCAGTTGAAGTACCTAGGAAAACGTGAAGTAACTTACAGTTCAAGTTCCGCTCGAAAAATGATCATGTGGAAAGTAAAGTGTATTTTGTTTCGAATTTTTTTTTTTTTAAATAGGTATATCCTACTATACAACAAAGATAATATATAATGTAAATAAATAAAATGCTACTTTTAAAGTTGTGAATCGGTATCCTCTTGATCATAGAAGAGGACGTATGCTCCTCCACTCACAATGGATTTTGGTGATAGTCATTGTACTCGTGCCATGTGCCTGCGTGAGGGTGCCTACAGTAAGCCGTGTAGTGTCCGTTAAGAGTTGTTCCGCTATGGTTGGATACAGCATACAAGTTGTAGCGACACGGAGCTGCGTTATCTACTGCATAAATATTCATATCTAATCCATCGAGAGGAAACTCAATGAAGACATTTAATTTTCCTCTGAATCTATCCTTTTGTGAAAATATTTTCAAGTGATTTACAAAAATTTTTGGGAATTCAGGTATAGATAACGACTTCGTGCATTTTTTCCTTTTCTTACATTTAGAACAAGTGGGTTTTTCGTCATCATCCAAAATTTTTTCCCTAGTAAACGAGTCTTAACATTGTGACAGACTGAGCTTGCCAGTAATCTGTGGAATAGGGAGTGAAAGGTCCCAGAATTGGTCAAAAGTGACAGAACAATGGCCACAGAAAGTACATTTCAACGATGATTTTAGTTGACCAACAAAGTTATCGACAATTTTTGAGATGTCTATTCTAAGATATCTTGACCAAGACTCTTTTGCCTTTTCATTATCGCTCAAATTTTCATCGATTTCTATGAACGTAGGTTTAGGCCTTTCTCTTACTCTGTTTACATCTTCATGAAGACCTTCCAATAAATATCTGAAAAATTCCTTGGCATCCTGTTGAGCGTCACCCATAAAACAAGGTGCAAATCTTTGTATCTGGTTTTTCAAAGAAACAGTGTTAACCACCACATCAGACGAATCTTCTGACCAAAGTTCTTTTACCACTCCTTCAAATGCTTTTATCAAAGAACCCTTCATACTTGATATGCTTGTGTTGATATCCTTCAAATGTTCGTTTTTTCTCAGACACTCGAGCAACCATCTGGTATTCGATAAACATTGTATCGCGCTATTCATAAAGCAAGTATTGCCAATGTTTTTCAAACCATTAAGACCGAGAGTTTTGGAGCTTCCAAGCACAAGTGGCTTCATGGAGTTATAACTGAGGGAGATGCGCTCACCGCTACTGCTATCTTCAAAGGAATAGTCTCTTATGCGATGATTTTCTCTATCATTGGAACCCGATTGGAGGCTGCTTGAAATCGAGTTTGGTAAAGATATGGCAGATCGCGTTATTTTTTTGGAGGTGGATGAATCCAAATTATACTTTTCAGGTATTTGGCTCCGAATATTGGACTTATGGATACTACTTGACATGTTAATTCTCTGTGGACGAATAAATATATCATCCAAATGTTGAGTAGCGTAATAGAATGGGGATTGTAGAAAAATTCATTCAAATGACGTCCAACTGGAATGATTCCCAACACCGAAGCTGCATTACCTCTTTGAATGGCGATGCTGATGCGTTGAAGGAGAAAGCTGGTGGATCTCCTATCATTGGTCACTTGGAAAATCTTTCTACTAATCTCTTCAATAAATTCCGTTGCTTGGAGGCCAAATACTCTGTAGGTTTCAATAGCTACAGGGTAGAAAATGTAGAGATTTCTCAGGTTTTTATATTTTTTCATCCCAACTTCCTCTCCATTTTCTGCAGCTGCACCCTTGCGAATGGAGGTTGAGTTCAAGTGTGATGTGGCCATAGTGTCCATACAAGTAAAATCCCATACCACTGGTTTACCAAATTTCCAAGGAATTAATGTCATTCCATCTGGTCGTTTTCCATCATCACGACTGACACCTGATGGCTCTAAGATAGCTGGAATTTTGGCAGTTATCAAAGCTCTCTTTATCAAGTCATTGACTGCATCATGGCGGGACCTACGACCAGCGCTAAATTTGCAACTCAAACCATGAACCCCAGATTCAGCACCACATTTGCAATTGTGACGGACACAAATTGAAGAACCCAGCCGAAGTCCAACAGAAATTCTGAATGTTCCATCGTCAAGAAGATTACCCAAAGAAGAAACTGGTGATGCATCGAGCCACGCACCTGATTCCTTTGAAGACACTGCATTGAGACGATCCTTCTGAGATGTAGATACAGCTGTTTCAAACAGATTATTCAAATTCAATTTCAAGAGCGGACGATCCCATGCACTTTGCATTTTCTTATCCGTACCTTGCAGAGTGACATTGACTTTAGAAATCCACAATCTTTCGCCTTCTTCATAGAAAGAATCTATCAATCCAAAAAAATGGGAGTATCGAGTTCACCAAATGAGAAACACTATTTAAGGAAGATAAAAATGCTGGTAAGGTGAGTGATGATGCCAAACGAATACCCAATCCCCCCATTTCCACAGGAAGCGTTGCTTGAAGCCAATTCTCTATACGAAATTGATTATCTGTTGTCGATTCGAGAGTACTTTTTATCAATTCATCAATTCCTCTAACTCTAAATTACCATGCCATGTTGGAGAACATCTAGGTATATACATAAGTTTGGGTAATGCCAAACAGTTTTTTAGTAGGAAAAAAGCAGCATGAGCTGGAATTTCTTTGAGCCGTGAAGATATCAGTGAGAGAGAGTCTGTTTCATCTTTGATATATGTAGAAAGAGCCTCAAGAGTAACAGGTGCACCAAGAAGTACAAAATCAGATTCTATTAATAATTTCAAACCAGGAATGAAATAGATGAACTCATCGAAAACTTTTTGATTTGGAACATCAAGAAAGAAGATTTCACATTTATTGGTATTCAATTCGATACCAATTCCGTTCAAATTGGAAATTATGTATTTCAAATCCTCCAAAATAACATTTTTCTCTCCTCCTATGGAACCATCATCGAGATACCAACTGTTGAACTCGCTCTTGATCGACTTGGTCAAATCGTCGATTGCAAGACAGAAAAGAGCTGGACCTAATGGGTCTCCTTGTTGGATTCCTCTCTCTGAGATGATAATTTCTTCACCGAAATTTAAAAAAGAGGGAAAATTATAACATTGATTTAAGAATGGAAATATATTTGGTATTGAATCCTTCACCTTCTTCAACAAGAAATTTCTGTCAACCATGTTGAATGCATTTTTAAAATCTAGCTTAAGAAACACTCTTGATTTCGGGTTTGGGTGTTGATTAATATACTGTCGTGCAGCATGGGCAACAGCTTCGCACCCTCCAGGAGTTCCAAAACCAAACTGAGTTGGACGAAAAACTTCTCCCAGCTTTTCTTTTATACTAAAACACGCCAATTTTGCCACAAGTCGACGATGAAACATTCCCACAGCTATGGGTCGAATTCCACCGTCTTTCTTTCTCAAAGCACAAAGTGAAGCTCCATATAAAACTGTACAAATTTCAGGATTCACTCTGCCTGCCAGCATAAAGTTGCATAATGCCGTCAATGAATTTAAAAGTTTTTCGCTCGCACAACCTGAACTTTCACTGAGCATATCTTGAATATGAGATGGTCTGAGCGAGTCTAAGAATTATAATCAAGCCTCAAACCTAAGCGGAATAGTATCCAGAAAAAAGTCGAGCTTAGAAAATCAGTGAACCAAACTTGTTTGATGCGAGGAAACCGCATCCAAGATAAATGTTCGAAAAGCCCATCAAACTGATAGCCAACATTCGACCCCTTACTGAATGAAGATGAAGAATTCGGCAGCTAGCTCATTGGCAGAAAAAGCGACAATTTGATATTATTTGTTTGAACCATTGCATGTCCTTATTTTTGGTTGGTCATTTCATTTGACGATTCATAGTGAATTTAAGTATTTCTTACAAGTTCAGTTGTGTTGAGGAGATATCTATTGATGTTTATGGCCCAATTGATGTGTGGTGTGAACGACAAGATGATTTATTCTTATACTGAAGTGTGTCTGCTACTCACCAATATAACGGGTGACCCATGGAAGATCTATCGGTTCCTTGATGGAAAGCTGAGGTGATTGGTAGGAGTGGAAAGAGGGAGCATCACAATATTTTACTATTGAAGCATCCTAAATTTTGGTTCTGTTCTAAGTGGTGTTGATTGATCGTCAGGATCAATGCTCATGTTCTTCTTTCCCCTCAACTCATTGATTATGGCCCAGGATTCTTTGTTCTTATTCGGCCATTCTCTTATCGAAAAATTCGACCTTCGTTCAATTATTCAACTTTCTAAAAATGCTTTTATATTTTCGGAATACGGATGGATATGAGTAGAATTTCCCATTATAATGATCGTAGATTGAGATAATGTATTGAAATTTAAAAATAGTTTGGCAGGGGTATAGTTATATATCTTTTGTTTTACCGAATGTTTATTAGATATGTTTCAATCATTAATTGACTTTAATTAATTATAAGATTAGAATTTGAAACAATAGGTACAGTGAATTGAATTTAATCAAATTTTGCAAATTTGCCATTTGTGTTTATGTTATCAAACCCATATTCCTTATATTTTTCTTCATCAGATAGTATAATAATAAGCTCTTGAATATGAGACTGTGTCACGTATCTTTGCTCAGTGCGTTAAAAGTCTTAATTACGATCGAAATTAGTGGATATAACTCCATGTTATTTGGCCTGTGCTATTGTGAAGTGACATTAATCGGAAAAGTGGATCTTGTTTGTAGAAATTGCAGCTGAAGAGGCAGTCAGTCAGTCATTTCCATTTAGTTCAGTATGGTCTCTCGACAGAGATGAGGGGGCGAGGACGAATTGAAACTAGCGATCAGATGTACTTCCGAGGAATTCATCAATAAAATAACCCTGGCATGTTTTCTTGTCACTTCTGTCAAATGACGGTTATACTATAAAAATTTAAAAAAGAATATTTACCTAAAATGGAAAAAATGTAATTACAAAATAGCAATAATAATAAGTAGCACCCAAAAAAATTAGCAAACTTTCGAGTATATAGTAATAAAACATAATTCGAAAGGTTTTACAATAATTTATTGAAAGTAATTGGGTTCCAAGGTGAAACTCCCATACACCCAACTGCACCCTTGGCGGTGTGGCAGATGAATCTATCATTCAGGGCGAGGTTGCCAGTCACATCTTTTTTTTATACAAACTTTGATATTGAATTATTGGAAAAACTGGTGATTTTTTTTTCTTAATGGCGTGTTGTACATACCCCTCCGACGAACATATTATTTTCAAGCATACCCGGAAACAAAATTTGTCATAAAAATATTTTTCTATGTTTTTAAAATTACGGCTGTGGATATATAAAAAATATATATTTTCCTACCAGTATAGGTGTATATTCTTTGATAGAGCTCCTTGTGTTTCACAACTTTCAATCGAAGAGTTTTCATCTAGAAATGTACACGGAAGGAGAAAATCAATGTTTTTCAAAAAAATTAAAAATTTGTTTGCCCTGTATGCTCCATTCATTTGAAATTTGTTCGTGTTGATTATTCGCTATTTGATAAACAATTCATCTGCCTTTGATACATATTTTGAAATATTGAACACAAAGTCAGAGTGTGGGATCAATAATAAAAAAAATCCGCTAATGAATTCTGAAGTACCAAGTGAACGTTTCTGATATTGAACGATATATTGCAAACTGTACCGATTGAACCACCCCATGCGATGTTTGCAATGATTGCCTGGAATTCATCTGCATCGATAGACTAACATTCAACCAACTTCAGTAGAGGTAAATAAATCGTTTGCTCCAATCAACAGAGCTCTTAATTACTTCGTAAATTAATAAAAGACGACATACCCCGATTCGTTCAAGTTATTTATCTGTTAACTAGAGTGAAAACGAAGGGAATCCGCTTCTTCCCAGGGTTGGATTACCCCGCCTGGTGGAATTGGAATTGAGGGCATCAAAGTGAAAGCTAGCAAAAATCCTCAAGTCAAAATTGTTCCAAAAAAAGTTTGTCTTCGGATGAAGCACAAAATGGATCTGTCTGACAGTCTCACGAAGTTTTGGCTATAAGTTGATGCGAACATATGGCGCTATTTCAGAAGTCCGTGCAAATGAATACTACCAAATTTTTAGAGATACACCTTCAATTTTCTGGAGGCGTTGGTGTAGGGCTGATTCCGTAATCCCCTCACAAATTTGCCCCCATGATCTTCTTTGGATTTTCTGAGTTCCTTGTTGTACTCAGAAAGAGCCGCTTTGTTTGACTGCACTCTTTATGCCACTAAGGCAGGTCTCTGTTGACTGCCTTTTGTTTTTATGGCAGCTGATTTCATATGCTTCCATTATAGTAGTTTGAAGCACTTTGCATTGGATGCTGTATGAAGTTTCTCAGCTGGTCTCCCAACTACCTCACGAGATGCTCTTTATATGCATCACAGTTGGTCAATTTGGGTATTCTTCGAGGGGTGTTTTCGATGACTCCAACTTGAATCTCATGTGTTGATGATTCGACATCGAGAGGTCATCAAATATATGCCAGTTGTGAATGTGGTTTGTTACAAATGGATCAGCAAGAGTTAGGTCTGATCGCATTTATAAAGGTGACTTTGTTACGTCAATTTACAATGTCTATATTAGATACAGACGAATATTGTAAAAGGTACTCACCTCATGCGTTTGTTTCCGTGCGTTCCTAAAATAGATGGTGCGAGTTCGCGTCGCAGCATAAATTGAGGTGTCTGTTTCCTCTTTGGTACCATCTGATGGACTTCTTCTGGTGTTGGGTGTGTCAGCGAGGAGCTGGGGAAATACAGTCACCTACGGCAGAGTCCCGTATACCGCAGGAAGGCAAATGAAATCGGAGGGCGCCAGATACCCCGGCGTTCGCATTATCATCCACCCGCTGGTCATGCAGTCTTTGGCTCATGATGTGTCACTTCGAAATTGGTAGTTCTCAAAAAAACGCAGTTTGTACCAGGCAAGTTTCTGCGGATTTTTCCAGTTCTCAGGCGCATCGGAACTGCTCTGGATATGACATTCAGTCGCCCTCCCGTACACCGGAGAAGAGGTTCCATTCTCCACGAGGGGTTTCTGGTACCTACGTTGGGATGAAGTTCGGTTAGGAAATGGCAAAACCATGTATGACCTTGCTATTTCCGCATCCAACGATGCTACGGGAAAGCCAACACCCGATGACTACGATTATTTACAAGCAGCAAGCTGAGAACTGAGAGCAATTAACCACGCCTTCATGAGAAAACAATTACACTCCTGGCTAATGCTTCGACAAACATTGAACTACATCTGACGGATAATCGTACAAGGTTAATATGCAAATGTTTGCTGTGAAATAAATGAATATCAAGCACCTCATTCGGGCGGACGACCTATACGCCGGTTTAGGGGTATTTGCCACTCATCAATACTTGGTGGATTGAGCGGACAATGATGAATGTTTGCGAACCCGGATGGAATGATCAAAATTGATAAAAAAATATTATTCGTTGGGATGTCATCAACCGAATGAAGAACACCACTAGCGAACGCCATCTCAACTTCTCTTATTGCAACAATCATTACTCAAGAAATCATATCAAGATAGATATCTCCAATACGTGACAAAACATGTAACAAATGATGAAGAGATGATAGAAAATGAAAAATAACTTAATTCTCAACACTGCTCACCATATAGACAAATTGAAAATAAAGAGACTGTTTGAAACATAGGCAGTACGGACCTACAAGTTTTTAGGTGAGCCAGCCGAGTATAGAATCGCTGCATGTAATCGCCAGATGAAAGATGACTGAAAATATAATGACATTTGTCTCAAATAAAAATAAGAAGTTTTCCACATGGAAAAACAAAAAATTTTGTTGTTTTCCATTTCGACAAAACAATCGAATCCATAAAATTGTTGTGTCAAACGTTTTCTACGCTGCTAATATTCATGAAAAAGTTAGAATATATATTTGTAAGAAATTTCGCATTATTCCTGAGAGTATATACAATTCAAAAACCAACCCAGAAATGAAGTTAAGGCTGAAATTGCTTAAAATTATACTGAAAGATGAAAATTATATTGCCTTTCAATCTTGCAGAAATTATCAACAATTGAATTAGTGTGCATTTAATGAACTAGAAGACTTTCACACTGAAATATTTGCCATTCTCTATCGTGCTGATTAAACAGGAAATTATCAAACACAGTACATAGTAGTTTGTTTTTTAATTTCATACATTATGTACTTTTCAGTTTTTTCAGAAACATACAACTCTATTATATCTTGAATGCAGTTCAGCAAAGTTCTTCATTTCAAATCATATTTAGCTTATAATTTTTCACTCGAAATAGTGAAAGTATTTTGTGAGATGTCTAGCATTGATAGCTATAAATTCAGGTGAGCCAAAACCAATTGTCAGAATATTCATTATTGGCCAATTACTGATTGAACAAAACAAAAAATTCATCGAATTTTCATCAAATGTTGAGCAAAGACAAAATTGGTTTGAAATATTGAATATTCAATTTACACCAAAAAGATGTTACCTTTAATTATGCATTTTCTGATACCACTAAAAAATATTGAAATTTGCTCTACCAGTTCGAGCTAAGCCGGGAGATTTGAGCGATATATCTGAATCATGCACCTCCTACTTTTCAGAACAAGGTCAAATATATATCATACCATTAGGCCAGTAATTCCAAAGAGAAAATCAGACTACCAGGTTACTGATGCTGAATATGTACCAAAATAAAAATATTGTGAAGGTAGAGTTTTACGTGAGATTGATGAAACCAGTGTATAGAGTATATAAAATAAAAATGTTTATTTACAAATGACGTTTTTTCCAATCCTCAAATGTTAATTATACTAATAGATTGATTGGAATTGGAAAATATATTTTAGTTGGTTGAATTATATGAAAGTCCTACATCATAATTTAAGTCTGTGAAGAAGTCTACATTGTCAACTAGACTCATATAGTTCCGCCACTGCTGTACATCCCTGAAAGTGATGCCAACTTTAAGTGCAGGTTTGACCACTTTCTTTATTTTTAGTTTCTCTATGGCTCACTACTACAACCAATACATTAGATATTATTTGCATACAATTTCCATAAGAAAACAACTACTTTCCTGGCTGATGCCTCGACGAATATTGAATTACATCCGATGGATGACCGTATAATGTAGTAGGTTACTATGGAAATTTTTGTTGCCAAATGAATCAATATTATCCACCTCATTCGATATCTGCCCCTTATCAGTATAGGGTAGGTCTAGCAAACAATGATGAACATCTGCTGATCCAAATGGGATGATCGAAATTCATGCATATCTGTCTTCGTTGGGATGTGATCAACCAAATGCAAAACACCGCTAGCTAACGCCATCCCGACCATGGAACCGGTTTACTACAATAGTTGAAGTCGATATGCCGTTAGATAGTGGTGTTTACCATTCGGTTGATGATATCCTACCAAATCATAGGAAATTGATTAATTTTGATCGTCTCATTTGCTTTTGGAGACATTCATCATTGTCTCCATGACCTGCCCTGTAGGTATTGATGAGGGGAAAATATCTCGAAACCGATCTATATGTGGTAGCTCGAATTAGATGATTCATGGTTATCCATTTCGCAATGAACATATGAGGTAGCAGTAGTGAGTCTTGAGAAAAATATTTTTAATTATCCATGAAATCAGCTCTCTATTATGTGTTCAATAATTCTGTCACGTATTGCAGATATTTACATCAATTTCGCAGCCACAACTGCATAGGGGTTAGCTGGTTCGTTATCACAGGATTTTTTTATTACGCCAATCAAAGTTATTCTTGTGGTACAATTTTCGAACGGTCTCACAGCGACAAATAGTTTTGATATGATAATTGTTGGGCATTACAATTATATGATAATTATCTATTATTATTTATGGTAAATCTTACCATTTTTTTTCAGTGCATCGTAAGGGCATCTCTGAGATATCACTTTATAAACCGGATTGATTCTTAGATCACTGAAAATAGTGCACATTTAAATCTTGCCAATTCAATGTAAACCCCATCCTCCAATCCGGTCCTGACTCTACCCTTCAATCGTACATTTAGGGTCTATTGTACGATTGCTGCTTGGTTTCGATTTGTTTTCAGCTGATTAAGCTGAAGGTGAAAGTGAAGGATGATGAATTTGAGAGGATTCCGTCTAGATTGGGTGTGAATGTGGACTAACAAAGGATATTCTCAGATTTTCAGTTTAATTGGGATTAATTAATCTGAAGTGTATTGGACAAAGTTTTATTATTTAGAAATTCTACCTCCTTAATGAAGAAGATCGGCTGGGTTTGAGATGATATTTGCAGCTGATTCATTACACGAGGTCTAGCTATAGTTTCCAATGTAAATGGTAACGCTACTCGAAGCAAGCAAAATAGGTTCCAGTTGTCATATTTCTAAGATTTCTACTATTTCTGGTTTTTATTCTTCATTTGGATTTCATTCGAATAATACATACATATACTGTCCATTTAAATTATTATTGATGATCGTTTAAAATGCTGATTCAGGTTGTTAGCAGTCGAGTTTGTAAACAGCAGTTATTCAAAATGGCGTCAAATTAGGTTTCTTCCAAACGTAACTCCATAGTATAGGAGATAGTTATGTCCATCAGAACACTGCAGAATACACGTTTGGAGGAAACATAATTTGACGCCATTTTGAATAACTGATGTTCACAAACTCGACTGCTAACGACCTGAAAGAGCATTTTGAACGATATTGGTACAGTTGAAAAACAGCTCTCTGACACTTCACCATTTCATATTACATATGGATAAAGGCGATTTATTATTATTATTATTATTTTTAACAAGATTGTGATTTATATGACAACTATTCGAAATATTTTAATAAAGTGATATGAATTTTACTTATGCCATATTACTGTTAAAGAATAATTTTATCGTGAAATTTCGGTCACACCTATTTGAAAACATCACATCTCCAGTGGCGTCCTCAAATTTCATAAAAAAAAATCGCTAGTATTTTTTTGGATTTTTGACCTCGAAAAAAATTCGAAGTGGGCCGTGAAATTTTTATTTTTATTTCGAATTTATGGCATTCAACTAGAACTATTGTTCTACTGGAAAAAAATAATCTGGATCGGATAATAAATAACAGTTTTAGAGAGGAGGCCCGCTTTCAAATGTGTCACTCTGTACATATATATATATATATATATATATATATATATATATATATATATATATATATATATATATATATATATATATATATATATATATATATATATACATTTTGTTTGAAGAGTTCTTGAGTATTAGGATTCGTAGCAAAATCAGAGACGGTTTGCAGTTATGTATTCGTTTCGCCACCGCCGGAGGCATCTTCAGTACTATTTTATTTATTGTATGTAGACATAGTAATTGTTATTATGTTGTAACATCATTGCTGAAATAAGAATATTTGTCATGAGTATTGAATTTACAAAATTGTAGTAATTCATGTGGACCTAGTGGTTATGATAAAATAAGGTTGAAAAGCATGTACCTTGGCAACTATAGAGGATCTTATCAACATGTTTTTTTTTATTGCTTTATCAGCTTTTTTTTTTGTCATATTTGAATATCTGCAAAAAACGTACGAAATTATGTAGTGGTCGTTCTTTGATGGAGCTGGGGAATCGTGATTAGTTTGTATCATAAAAGTAATGAAACAGTTATAATAAAAAAAGAAAAAATTTAACTTCTCATACCTACAAAAAACTGAAGTCGAACCCCACCAATAAAGTCCAAACTCGATACATTATAATAAAAAAGTTATACCAAAAAAACATATTAATCGATTTACAAGAAAAACAATTGAAAATCCATAATGCCACATCGCCAAGAATATATGGATTCCCCAAACTCCTCAAAGCAAACCACCCTCTCAGACCAATCGTTTCAAGTATTCAATCTCTATTTTACAAGTTATCAAAATTCCTTGTCAACATTATATCGCAAACAACCGGAAAAAAGGAATACTATATAAAAGATTCATTTGAATTTAAAAAACTCATTGAAAACATCACAATACCAGACATCCATCAACTTATTTCTCTTGATGTCACACCTCCCTAACATTCGAACTCCAGTTTTTCAAACCATATGTTGATGATTGCTTAATGGCGGTACCAGATAACCAAATAAATGAAATCCTCAATGTCTTCAATAATTACCACCCCAAAATTCAATTCACAATAGAAAAATAAATACAACAAAATCAATTTTCTCGATATGACACTTATAAAAAAAGACAACCACATAATGACAGAATGGCACACAAAACAATCTTGGCCCGGCAAATATATCAACTATGATTCCAACCACCCAATGTCACAAAAAAGTGTTATAATGAGCCTAACTGACAGAGCCCTCCAACTAAGCAGCCCCCTTTTTAGAAAAAACTCACTAGAAAAGTCCGGAAAACCCTAATAAATAACAACTACCCCTTAACATTAATCAACAAAATTATAAAACAACTATAGAATTAATCAATCATCAATTCATCAAAGTGGGGGCCACATTTTCCAACCGAATGGAATGAAATTCGTCAAAAAATTTAGTAGTAGTTTCAAAATGCCGGCTGTTGAATGATTCTAATAGAGCTTCATGAGCTCCAGATTTTCCATTCGAAAAGTTTCACTCTAAGATTTACACAAAAAATGCTGTAAAGTACAATTCATGAGGATTGAAAATGTTTGTTTATCTAGTATGCTCCTTCCATTCGAGGTTCATTCGCCTTTGTCAAACAGATACTATGTGAGTTTTCCTTTCGCCGACAAACAGAACATCATTGTATTTCAACATTTATCGATTTCAAAGTTGAAATATGTAAATAAATATCAGTTATAGTCGTTAGCTTGATTATGCCAATTTCAGAATCGATAAATAAATTCTGAAATCCACATTTTCGACATCGGGTATTTTTCGTGGAATGGATTTGATGAAGATGCCACGAGTGTTTTGAATCACTTCCATTCACAGGTAATACTGCTTTTTGAAAGACGGGCCAAATCTTGAAAATATGGATGCTCTTGATCACATCAAATCGAAAAGCACCTGAACTTTGACAGAATTGGAACAACCAGTGTGTTCTATTTTCAAGAACTGTGATATCTTCTAATGATATGCTGGCAAATTATTGTAACGAATGCGATGCGAGGACCAGAAACATCTCAGATTCAAAGTATATATCATGATGATCATGAAGCTTGTTTTCTGAGGAGAAATACTCATTTATGAAAATTTTTTTTGGGGTTATAACCTTCCACAATCTGAAACCAAAATTAAATGGACCAGGGAATCTATACAAGTGTAAAAGGGCAAAGAAATCACTTTGCCACGATAAGTTACTGCGTGCACCAAATAATTTTTCACAAATTGAAAAATATTAAATTAGTCAGTAACTTATCCTATTCTAATTTTTGCCTATCACAAAAAATTAATTTTTTTTTCGCTGTTTCTCTCGCAGTGACTGAACGTGGTCTTTTTCGACTAATGTCAAAAGAGTTCTTTCAAAAGGATGATGAGACATTGACTTGTTTATTTGATTTATGGAGTGTTTCCGGATAATAGAGTTTATCCATTATCGCTCTGCCAAATGCAAGATCTTCCAGTAAGGATTTCGACGTGTGATCCGTATCAGAAGAATTTGTTGATATAGAGTTCCCCCACCAGATAGTAGAATGAATGCGGATTCTTTTAGTTTTCTCTTCATGTTATTGGGTTCTTTAGCTAGAATTGTCGTTTCATTCCATTCTACCATGTGGTTGCCATTTGAGTTCAAAATATGTTCTGATAATTCTGAACCTGTGATCTGTCGATTCCTAATATAATCTCGATATTCGTCCTAGCGCACTTCCAATGGTCTTGATGTCTCACGAATATAACTTTTTCCACAAGGACAAGGTATATTGAATACACAATAATTCAATTTTTCTTCTATGTCTTCTGGTTTTGTTTGTGTGAGGATTGATCTCGATGTGTTAGTTGTTCTGAAAGTTGTTTTGATGTCATACTTGTTGCCAATCCGTTAATCCTTCTAGATAATCCGGGGTCATAGGTATTGTGTTATTTTTGAGATGTATTGGTGGTTGTGTTTGTATTGAATTTATTATTCGGTTGTTTTGTGTATTGTTGTTTGTAATATCATCGAGAGTCTTTTCCACAAATTTATCTGGGTACGCATTGTTCTTCTGTATTGATTTTATGAACACAATTTCTTCTTCAAGGTTTTCTGTTGAATTGCATATCATTTTAGCTCTATTGTAGAGGCATTTAACTATGTTCTTGACAGTTGCGTGATGTTCGAGTTGTAGTTGAGATATCTATTGGTGTGTGTTCTCTTTCGGAAAACACTTGTGTTGATTTGATCTGATTTTTTGTTAATGACGTCTGAAAAGGAAAGTTGGCTATTTTCCTCTGATTCTAATGTGGATTTATTCGTTGGTTTTGTTTGTTTATATGATCTAAAAATTAATTTAATTCATCTGTAGTCTGGTTTCAGATGGCAAAGACATCAACATATCTCCACCACACTTTTGGATCATTTTGATAAGTTTCAATGTAAGATTCCTCAAAGTGTTCCATAAAAAGATCACTCAAAATGGGAGATAATGGCTAGGGGATCCATGCCAAACTCCTGTTGATAGAATTCAACTTTGAATTGGAAATATGTTTTTTCCGTATATAATTTCAGGAGTTTCATTATTGTGTTAACATCCATCATTGTTTTATTTTTCAATGATGTGCCCTTTTCTAACTTCGCTTTTACAATTTCTAGTCTTGGATTTGTAATCCTTCTAGCTTCTTACGAAACTGTCTGTGATTCCAGATATAGGTGTGAAGATGCGGATTATATTACTGGCTAGTTTTTGACAGGATGATCCAATGGAACTCACAATAGGTCTCACTGGTGTATTTGGTTTGTGGATTTTTGGTAGACCATATAAATGTGGAGAATTTGCTGTGGTGTGAGACAAGTTGGGTGCGTTCTGCTTTTGAAAGTTTATTATTGTGTTCGGCTGAAGTTCTGTATACTTTTTGTTTATTGATTTTGTTGGGTTTTCTTTCAATTTTTTGTGAACTTTTTTCAGTGTTGTGGAGGAATCTGAATTTTATATTCTGCCTGTAGTGTTGAGATCATGTGAGTCGATTTGTTTTCATATTCGTCTGTGTTCATGATGACTGTGGCATCAAAGAGCTGGAAGTATTTTGATTTGATCCTCTGATTATTCAGGCACTAAGAAATACCTCGATGATATATAACTTTCCACATATCTATGACATTGAGACACTCAAAAATACAAACAACTCCTCACACAGGCACGTTACAGGTCACTTATATATTTAGAATTATCTCCATGACATAACGTCTCACACAGGTACTTTTAGGACATTGTTAATTAGTAACCTCAAATAACGTTTCGATGACGTTGTAAGTTTGTAAGATTTTCGATGGATAATCTAGAAGAAAATGATATGAACGCATAAATTCATGAAGCAACTAGTAGATAATCCTTTGATTTGTTGCCAAAAAAAACAAGGAATAGTAAGAAATTCATCAAAGAAATACTTGTAAAGAATGAATGTATACGTCGCTACATAACAATGAAAATCATCATCAAAGGAAATACTTGAGCTCCCTCATAAAACGGTGTCCTCCGGATCCCTGCTTGCAGTCTGCTAAGTTTACCGCGGATGGATTTGGCAAAGACAATATAATTTTCGTTGATGTGTTTGTCTTGGTTGCTCGTCCGCAAAGTTAATCAAGTAATGTCCTTAAATGTTTCGTCGGGGCAATATAGGTGAGCAAACCGAGAAGGAAGTGCCGCCATTAGTCGGCAGTTATGCAGATTCGTCCACATTTGTATTCAGATCGGTCTTCGAGAGCCACTCCGTTGATTAACGCCTGTTCTGATAGTGGTTCGGGATACTTTTACGACTATTCGGTAATGGTTGCTGGGACGTACTCGATATTATGAGGGAAGGGTGGAGTAAACATGGAAAGTTATATTTTTGTGCGTGATTCACCTTGAAGGGGCAGTTTGTATAATACATATCATAATGAAACATAGAAATAGGAAGAGACTACCACAAAAGTGTACTTATAATCATTATTCTTTGAATAACGGTCATTACTCAGTGATTCATAATTCCAATATGAACGTTTCGGCAAAATGTTCACCTTCTTCAGTGCTATATAATAAGATATATACGAATACAGGAAATATAAATTGTGTACATATACAATACAACTATATAAAATGAGAGGTAATACAAAGATTGAATATACATAAAAAAACAACGCAGAATTACTCCGTACCTGACTTTACTTACCCCAAATGTAACTCGTGTAATGATGTCAAGGGAGTGTGGTGATTTTTTCATTGAAATTTACAGAAATTACTGTTGTCTAAGAATATGTCTTGTATTACAATAAAAATTCATGCAATAAAAAAAACAACAATTCACAAACACGTTGAATTATATTGAATCGACGAAATTGGGTTTTTCATGCCAACTTATCTCGAACGTTTGAAGATGTTGTTTTTCAACAAAATGATAAAGCCGATACTACCTACCTAGATACTGTTTTGTGATTCACTGAGATATTTTTGCTACAGATTATTACAATATGTTTTCAAGTTGTTTTTTTATTGCAAGCAATATGAGCCATATAAGTGAAAATCTTCAATGTAGGGAATTGTTTATGGTTGCGGAAGTCAAAGTCAAACATATGTCTAATTTGGAAGTGATCTTGTAAGATTTCATTCAAGCTCCTTATCTGACCGCTACATATTTTCCAGGTTGATTTTGATACACTTTCGGCTATCCGGTTTGGAATTTCGTATACACATGTAGTCCTGACGACAATATATTTTATGTACTGCAAATTAGAAATGGCGGACAAGTTTTGTCATTTATGTACCGATTCAACTAGGGTTTTTTTTAATTCAGGACGAATCCAACTCAAAATCGAAAATTTCTGTGATTACGCATTTGAATTTGTAATCAAAGTTCAGAAATTCGAAATGGCGGCTTCAATATGGCGAATGAATGTTGTTATTTATGGCTCGAGTTTCAATTCAAGTCGATATTTAAGGATTTTTGGGATTGCAAATATATATTTTTCATCAAAATCAGAAATTCAAGATGGCAGCATCAATATGTTAGACGAGTTTGAGTGTTCGCATTGAAGAACTCGACCGTACAAAGATTTTTGTTTTGTTCATGTAATGATGAAGCGCGACGATATCGACTGAACGGAATGTTCAATTAGCAGTTTCAGTAAATATAACTAACAAGCGATATATGGCATACATTTGCGAAATCCAGTTGGTATAAATTGTACAGAGCTTCCGTACCCATGAAATTAATTAAAATAATTTCATATCTGTATCGCATCACTAGGCAATATCCACAATTCCAAATTTTTCTTTGTGTTTTCATTAGGTATTCAGCAATTATCAATAGTTATCTTATTCATCACACTGACTGTGATCCATAGGAATTTCAGATATTGACATCAAAGTAAATAATAAAATTATACATCAAAATATTTTAATAAATTGTAACATTAAAACAAAATAACTAATAAAAAAACATTTTGAAGACAAGCTTCCATTTGAGCCGTGTACTAAAACATAAAATAAGTTTGAGTCATCGCTGACAATGATTTAGTTATTTTTTGTAGAATTATTTGGTTTCGAAAAGCTTGTAGCGCGAAGTGTTCATAAAAGTAGTTACCAATTATTTTGATTGGGAAGTGATTGGTTAGTAAGTAAAAACTGGTCAAAGTATTTAATTTTTACAAAGTATTCATAAAAGTAGGTACCAATTTATTCCATCGGACAGTGATTGGTTGGTAAGTAACAACTAGTCGAAATATTTATTTCATTACAATTCGCGCGACAAACTTTTTGAAACCAAATAATTCAACAAAAAATAATTAAATCATTGTCAACGTTGACTTAAACATATTTTATACGTTTCAGTACACGGCTTCAATGAAAGCTTGTATTTAAAAAGTTTTTTTCTTAGTAATTTTTTTTTTTGCTTTTTAGTTAGTTAGCCTTAATCTGTTCATTTCGTTATCAAAAGGTCTCTCCCCCGTAAGTTTTGAGCTGAAAGAAATCAGGATCTCCGATCTCAAAAACATCCACACACCAATTTTGAATAGAATCTGACCATAATCATAAAACTCTTCCTCTATCTTGAGGCCGCCATCTTGTATTCATAATGTCGGACCCCGAAAACCCCCACATACCAATTTTGAATCGAATCGAAACATAATAGAGAAACTCGTTCGCCATCTTGGAGCGAACATTTCGAATTTTGACGGAAAAATGATAATCTCCGATCTCGAAAACCCCCACATACCAATTTTGAATCAAATCGGACCATAATTACAAATCTCGTCCGCTATCTTGAGCTGCCATTTTGTTTTTTCCTCTAATAAATATCAGATAATGCATTGTCATCAGAGTTATGAACACCTGCCAAATTTCAAGTAAATCGGACGACTAGAAGTCGGTCAAAATTCAGTTGCAAGATTCGACCCTAAGTAACGAACTAACAAATGAAACTAAATTGAAATGCGCCGCTGAAACAACGCACAATGAAGTATTAGGTTTCCAGATGTATGAATTTTAAAAAAGATGTTTGAAAGCAGAATTTCTAGTTGTTTCCGCACAATTTTATGTCTATTAAACGATCAATGTCATTCAATTTTGGGAAAAATATTGTTTTAATTTTTAGTATAGTTTTTTTTATTTAAAGCTCATTTGAAAAAATGTATTCAATAAAAAATATTGATATCAGCTCAGTCAAATTGAGGTCGTTTTAGTATGTGTTTTAAATATTGTTTTGTTTGTATTATGCACATACTTGAAAGGTTTATAGTTAATTACATTGATATTGTTCACTGGATATTTTTCAAATAAATATAGTTCTTCTTATGTTTTTGTGTAGTAGAGAACTACTATCGAGTTGAGTACTCACACAATTACTCGAGATTTATTATATTATAATGTGTTGTAGGTTGTTCTTCTAATTCATTGCTCTGGGGTATCGTGACTGTACTGTTTCACTTGGATGTTTATCTAATATACGCCGTATTCACCACAACATCACAACAATTATTGTGAATTTTCATAGTAGAATCACAATTACTTGAATGATACAATTACTGGGGAGAGTTGTATATGTATATTTTTATTCAATTTTTGTATCACCTATCATTTTATATAGTAGTGTTCTATATGTACCCGATCTCTATTTTACGATTTCATATCTGTCTTTTATATCATAGCCCTGTGGAGGGCGATAAATTTTGGCATTAACTTTGTGAAACAATTAGTAAAAAGAAGTAATGTAGTGTGATCACGTTGTGAAAAAAACAATAGATCAGCGAAATGATGCATCATTTTTGGGTCGCGTGGATACTCGTTCGTATGAGGAATTTCCAAAACGGGAAAAAACAGAAGGAAAATTATGGAAAACAGTAACAGAAATATCATTTTTTATGAACCAAAATAGAAACACGTGGTTGAGGAGTAAATCTATTACTAATTGCCTTATAAATATTACTAATTGCCTTATAAATATTACTGATTGTACACATTTCAAATTGCTTGAAAACAAATTTTACTTATATTCTTCATAATGGAGTAATAGTGGTATAACTTTTATACCACCAGTTATAAAAAATTCAATCTATTACTAATCGTCTTGAATCTATTACTAATTGCCTTAAATCTATTACTAATTGCTTCAAATCTATACTGACTGCCTTATTCAAAATCTATTACTGATTGCCATAAAATAATTACTAATTGCCTTATAAATATTACGTATTGCCTTATAAATATGGCTGTTATGAATTTCTGTTATATTATTATGTACCGTTTCAAATTGCTTGGAAACAAATTTCACTTATATTCTTTATAATGGTGTAACAGTGGTATAACATTTATACCACCTGTTATACAAATTTCAGGGCCATTAATATTAATTCGCTATATGTTTCATGCAAAATTGTGTTATTGTCATTTAGGTAAATGTACATTATTATTATTATTATAATTCAATAAATTCCTTGTGACCCCATTCCTTTTCCCGCATTCCTCTCATGAATTCACCGTCTGCTCGAGTGGAACGAAGTAACGTGCGGAAACTCGCCTCTCGATTCAATCAAGTCCCATTCTATTTCTCCGAGACTACTCAATGCACACTTATTATTCGTTATAGGGCGTTTTCGGGACCCTTTTCTAATTCAACAAGGCAAGAGTAATGTATCTATCCACTATAGAAGATTATGGAAATTCCATCCGATTTTTCTATTCGAATGTCCCGATTTCCCCTGTAAATGGATGATTGGCGGATATTGAGTTCATTCATGGAATTTGATGAACGATAATGTTTGATATTTTATATGGTTCATCGATTTTATTGTATGGGTATACTATTTTCAGATTGATGATTACGAATTGCCTTCTTTTGCCAGGCTGAAAAATCTCCAGAATATTTTCAATGGACTCTACAGCTACTAAATACCCTATTGATAGTATTTATATATTATCAATATACTTTCTGGTGCTGGAGAAATATCAAAAAGTTACACATATGACTTTGGGAAAAGCGCTATTGATAATTGGTTTGACGTACCTTACCGAGCAACGAATCAAACAGTTGACACCTCTCAAAACAGGAAACAAAGAAGTATCCCCATAGTTTATACTGTCTTGAATATTCCAGAACTACTTGAGATGGAAATTAATTGGAAATTACATGGAATGTCTGTAGTGTATTCACTCTGTATGTAGTTATGGGAAGTGAATGTCATTATGACATAGAAATTTTCTAATTATAAAGTAAATTCCTAAAAACACGTTACAGTGGCGACGAGACTGATTGTAGTTTGAGTTTTTCATAAAACTGTGAAAGCTGAAACTTATTCGAACCCACATATCGGCAACTGAAAATGTTGGACATCTTCGTGAATTTGATCCGGTAAACACAGATTGGACTGTTTTTAAAAGGCGAATCGAAAACTACTTCATTGCAAATTCCATATCAGATACATTACCAAAAAGCGCCATATTGCTCAACATTTTCAGTGAAGACGCTTACAAACTTGATCCTGATCTGTGCCTACCACCTGAACCAGAAGATAAAAGTGATGATGATTTGGTGAAATTTATAACGGAACATTTTAAATCTAGTTTATCAGTGTTTGCTACACGATACAAATTTTATAACGCGCGCAAAACGAATTTTCAAGAGAGTGGGCTGCAAAACTAAGAAGTTTGGCTACTAATTGTGATTTCAAAGGTGCTCAATTGGAGTTGGTTCCAAGGGATCGATTTATTATTGCAATGACGAAGGACGTATCAAGATCGTTTGCTAGAAAAGAAAAAAACAATAAAGTTTCAGAAGTCATTGAGATAGCAGCCCAGAGTATCTTTATTATTCTCCAAAACTGTGAGGCAAGACTTGGAATGTACTATGCACAATAAAAAAGAGTTGAAGGGAATCTGACCAAAAAGGTAGAACGTCAGCAGCAAGCTCTTATCCAGCTTCTCATTCTGTTGGATTCGCACGAAAAAGTTTAAATAGCAGCAGACCTTCTACTTCATCTTTATTGCATTTATCAAAACCTCCTGCTTGCACAGTTTGTGGCACGAGGAATCATCAGGAAGATAAATGCTCATTCAGAAAGTGTTTTTGTCATTTATGACAGAAAAAGGGTGATCTTGCATCGGTATATCCAACAAAACATTCAAAGAAAAATAAATCTAATGTAACCCAGAATGATTTAGAAAGCAAATAATTATCTTTGTTGAGTTTGGATTCCAATTTGAATCATATTCCTATAGATTTGAAAATAGAAAATAACGATTTCAAATTTTATCTTGATACTGGTTCGAGTTGTACTGTCATTTCTGACATTTTTAACTAGGAGCATTTCCAAACTAAAATACTCCAGGAAACTGATGAAGTTTTCAGTTTATGTAATTGGAATTTCATGAATATGCCTGATACTTGCCTGATAATCTAATGCAAAAATTTAATGGAGTATTTTCACCCAGTTTAGGTACTTCCACAAAAAGTAAAATCTCTATAAACTCGAATCTAAAAATATTTCAACTAGATTTTTTTCGGTTGAGTTGAACCGATTACAGGCACTGTGAGTGATGGAACCTATGGATTAGAACCTTCGTGGTATATCTTCAATACCAGTCTTGAAAAAAGATGTGAGAAAGTTGTGATGATTTCAAAGTTACTTTGAATCCTTTCATTGAAATGATCAGTATCCATAACCACGCATCAATGAGTTATTTGCAAAATTGCAAGGAGGGGTACATTTCACGAAACTTGATTAATCTAACGCTTATCAACAATTCTCTTTGGATGACAACTCGAAAACTTTGGTGACCACAAAGGTTTATTTCGATTCACAAAGGTCAATTTCGGGATTGCCAGCACTCCTTGAAAATTTCAGAAAATTAAGGGGTGGAAGACGTAGTCATTTTAATTGATGATATTTTGATAACTGGAAAAAATCTTACATAACATATGTCTAGGTTGAATAAGGTTTCAAAAATTTTGAAAAATGCAGAATTAAAAATATGTTTTAAAAATATGTATTTTTATTTTTAAATTGAAATTTTGTATTTTGGATTTGTTATTGACAAATTGTAACGCATTTTTCGTTACTTCCTTATACATAACCAATTTCTCATAATTTTTCCGGTTATCTTTACGGTGGTACGGGTCAGTAGTCACTGCTCAGGTCGTGAACTACGAAACAGCGATCTTCATTATCGACTTTTGAATACGTGTTCATGACAGTTGTATTTCATGTTGATAAGCAGTTGTTTTTTCCATAAGTGTTTTTAAATAGAGAAAAACCGAGAATGTTTTTTTTTTTTTAAACAGGGAATTGGTGATTTGTTCGAACCGAAAGGATGATCGTCCTCTTTCTTCGATTGAACCCCAACGAAGGCAGGTGGGCTGAATGAATCGATTCTGGTACGTTACGATGTGTAAATTGAATAGCTATCACTGTTGAAATTGGTGGAGTAAAATCATTTTCCTTATTTTGCAATCAATGTTGTATTATAACATATTTTGCTGCTTTTAATATGCTGGTAATATTCAAATTCTTGGAAGTTTTGCATGGTAATTGAAAGTCAAGTATATATTCTTTACTGTTAGATTTCCGTCACCTTTGGAATTATCAGTAAATTTACGATCAAATTATCTTCATATTATTTTATATCTCACATATCGTATATGATATTCACTTTGGCTAATTCCTATCAAGGTTGATTTGTAGTTTGGATTGTAAAGAAAAAACCAAGAAAATATATTTCGGCCATTTTGACAAATATTTTACGGCACATGTCTATGTGTCTGACGTAGTATCCGACTAGCACTTACTTACCTCACACTACCAGGGGATTATTCCAAGAATTCCGATTGCAAAGGGTGTGTTCGACTATTCTGGGACAGTTCTGCAGTACCTTATAGGACAGCTCTCTAGTAAGCAATTTTTTATTTAATTTTATAACTATACGTTTATGAGATCATTTTGATTTTCTCTTGGGAAATAATTGCTTCTGGAGGGGATTGTACCTCTGCTCAACTTGTCTCAGAACACTCGATTTAATATATTCCTCAAGCATAAAATGTGATTCACCTTCAATAAGTTCCTTTTATCGATTTACTTCATTCAATTCACAGTGAGGGTTATTTGATTTTTGATCGTTGTAGAATCAATTCATTCCAGTTACTACCTTGTCCCCGAAACCAGGGAGATTCATTCAAGTTTTTGAGTATTACCTGGCTTATCGATTCGAAAAGGGAATTGCCGCCCTATTTTGAAATTATCTTTATCTAAGAGAGTTGTGCCCACTGGAAGACGTGCGGTCTCCCTCTTCGGTTTATCTCTGAAAATTTTTCAATAAAAATTATTATTTAACTTTATCTTCATCTAAGAGAGTTGTGCCCACTGAAAGACGTGTAGTCGCTCTCTTCTTATCTTAACTGAATAGTATATTTTTGCATTGGGGTAGATTAAGTTATATAAATTATAAATAATTGTAGTTTTAAGAAGATGCTATATTGAATAGGGTTTTATTTTTTATTTAAAATTTGGGGAAATTTTAATAAGAAATATTATATATTTTATTGGGGCAGATTAAGTATATAAATTATAATAATTGTAGTTTTAAGAAGATGTTATATTGAATAGGGTTTTATTTTTTATTTAAAATTTGGGGAAATTTTAATGAGAAATATTATTTACCTAATTTATTGGGGCAGATTAAGTTATATAAATTATAAGTAATTGTAGTTTTAAGAAGATGCTATATTGAATAGGGTTTTATTTTTTTTATTTAAATTTAAATTTTAAAAATTTTTTCCAATTTTTGGGTTAAAATTTGGTTCATAACGCTATATTTTCCTTTGGTAATTTTAATTGTGGAAATATTATTTAGAAATCTTATTTACCTTATTTATTGGGGCAGATTAAGTCATATATTTCCTTTCGAATACATCTACTCATTAAATTTTTTTGACCCTTCTGGTACATATAATCACCTTATCAAAGCTTACTTTGTTTCAAAATTCAACTGAATTTTAACATAACGTTGTGGGTGAGGTTTGTTTAGTTCTGTTTTGAATTTTTCTCATTGTTGATTTTTTTAAATGATTAAAATTAACTTGGAAATTTAAAACCAGAATAGCATATTTTACTGCTACTTAATTTTTTTCTTTACTGTTATCTTCCATTCTTCTATATGGACTGAGGCATATTTTTTGTATGCTATCATTTGTATCTATCTTTTGACTCCAGATTAAAATTTGAATAATAAAAACTTGAGGTTCAAAGGATATCCTTCGTTCTCCCCTTTTTGTACAAATTTTGATTCCTATCATCTTCTTCGCCTGATATATACCACGGAGTGAAGCCACCTACTGACACAGAAGGACTGGTACCCTAAGAGGTCATACAGCACATCAAATTCAGCCTGGTCCATGAAGAGCAAACCAATTCACGCTAACAAGGGGGTCTAAAAATCAATATATAACCACCCACGACCAGATTCGTCATCGTACCGCTGAGATAAGTTTCTTCGTCGTACCGCTGGGACCAGCTTTGTATGAACCAGCCTTCTTCATCTCCCTCCATTGACGACCTCCGCAGGTATATACTGTATCACCAACATCTAGAGGAATCTTGACATCTGTAAATGTTCAAATTTGATTAGAGTCAAAAAAATTTAATACTCATGTAATTTTTCAATTAATCCATTTAATTTTTTATAGTCTTCGAATAATCTCGTCAGTTTTTTATTAAATTCCACTTGTTAAAGTTTTTTATAATAACCAGTCATTTTTCTAATTGTCTGGAATAAATTTGTTAAGTTGATTTCTTGCATATTTATTTGCCTTCCCATACAAGCTAGGTGACATTTATCTAGTAAATTTTTGTTAATCTTTGGCTTTTGTCTTCAGCAAGCCTGGCGCCCAATTCTTGAACTAGTGAAGTTAATTGATGTGTAATTTTTTTAGTGTCCCAATTTGACAAACTAGGAAAAGTCATTAATTGAACCTTACTCACGGCCTAACCGTATCAACCTGAGCAGCCTATCGGCAAAGTGATTTCACCTTCTTAAATTTGAATCAGATATTCCAAATTTGGGGTTCAAGAATAAGGGGTGTTACAAAATATGGATTGCATGCGGCAGAAAATAAAATCTTGGCAATAATGAATGCTCCAGAATCTTATAATGTGACTCAACTCAAATCTTATTGGTATAATCAATTACTATGGACAATTGACCAATTTGGCATCCGTGTTACATCCTATTTACATTAAAAATGTATGGATTGGGAATGGTCACAAGAATGTGATATTGCTTTCAGAAGAATAACCAAATATAACTTCAGCGCCAATTATGATCCAAATTTACCTCTCAAACTCAGGACGGATTCTTGTCACTATGGTAATTGGGCCGTTATAACTCATATTGTATCTGACGGGTCTGGAAGGACTATAGCTATGCCTCTCGTACACTTTCTAGTTCCGAACAGAAGTTTAGTCAAATTGAGAAAGAGGGATTGAAAAATATTCGGTTTATGTAAATTCAATCAATACCTTTATGGTATAAATTTTACTTTGTTGAGGACCACAAGGCTACAATATTGATATTAAAGCCTATAGAACGACTTGTTTATACCAAAATGTAAAAAAAATTATTAATTTTTTTATTTATTTTTTGTAATTATGGGAAGATAAAAAAATAAATGTATATTGACATGTGTCGTACATATTTTCTAATTATAATGTGAATTCCTCAAATTCGTTACAATGTCAACGGTATTCCTTATAAAATTTGGTGCTGGGAATCATATCTGAGTATTAGAGGATATTTAAACGAAACTGGGGTTCGTCTATTGAAATACTCGACTAATATTTCGTTTATTACACATACTTCACACAATAACATACTCTGACAACTAAATAAACAATTGCAGTTCAAAGTACCGCGCTTGTCACTACATTACTAAAGTGTACTGATCGAACAAATAGCTCGTCAAATAAATAAACTTCCCTTTGCTCGCATGCGATGCATATCATATAGTCGCCCGAATATATCAAAAAGGTTGGTGAACTTTCGAGGATTGTTCGGTGTGACGTCAACCAGTCCCGCTGCCTTCTTGGAGTCCGTGCAGGCACTCGGCCGCTACCATCTTGTTGTTTGTTTACACATGCCATAACAATATCTCGTTGCAACGTGTGATTACGGCAATGGCGCAGTGTATTCGTAACAATATGTAGTCCACCACATTACCCACCCAGATAATGGAGAAGAGGGGGAAAGTTCCGCAGGTACGAAGGAGTCACTCAAATATTACGGAAACTATATTTTTCAGAAATCTAAAACACCTCTCACATGCATTGGATCTACTGAACAAAATGTATCAGTAGGTGCAATATACTACCTTCCCAGATATAATATAAGGATACAAAACTATAACTACTTTTAACAACAAGCTTTAGAAAGATTCATAATGTGAAACATAAAGACTGGGTGTCAAGATTAGCAATAAAGAGTCAAGAATTGAGATATACCATAAAATAAATTGAATGTCATTATCACTACATACTGTCCGTCCATGATATTCCAGACTGGATTTCTTCAGAACTAGAATAGTATCATTTAATTTTGTTGATGTGGAAAAACCTTCGACAATACATTTCCTTAGGAATTTATTAACGCAGAAGAAGAACCCTATTGGATGAATCCGAAGATCAATAGCAACAGTTTCTTCCACAAGGAAAGGAATATTTTTCCATCCCAACTAGACTGATGCACACTGTTCAAATATCTACAAATGTCTCCATACCTTCAGAAAAAAAAAACAAATCACAGCCTCAAAAATATCAACAGAGTTTGATATCATCACTGGCAAAATATTGAGAGAATCACTCAAGGAACGCGGCATTCCGTCTCAAATGCCTGGAAAGTTGCCGAGGTAATCATGCTAACTAAAAGGAGAAGTTTCAACTGACGTCCAATAAAATAGCCCTGTATATATTAACTCCTGTTCTATTCGAAAAAATTACTTCCCAGGATTGGAACGAATCATCGAGAAACAAAAAATAGATTTTCAGGATGGATTCAGGAAATTTATATTCACATCGTATTACCAACACCCCAGAAAGTGCTTTTCCTGAATGTGGCCCAAGCTTTGATGGAGGGTTGATCTATTAGCTGAACAAACTGATACCTGAAGAATATGTGGAAATTTTTAATATATATACGGCCCCACCTGAAGCGTTCAAGAAACAACTTCTTGAGCTCTTCAAACAAAGTCAGGCCCCCGGAAACCTTAAATGCTAACACAACCTCCGGAAAAACTCAATATCTGCTCCTGGAACATCAACAGCGCACTCACCCGCAAGGTTGAGCTGCACGAACTGATATCCAGAACACAAGTGGACATCATCGCCATCCAGGAAACAGCGCTGAAACCCCAGATGAACTTTGATCTTCCAGGATTCACTGCTACCGAACAGACAGACCCGGTTGTCGCACCCGCGGAGGCGCAGCCCTGCTAGTAAGGATCGGCCTCGAACAACACCAGGCTGAGAAACCAGAACTTTTTCGAGGCCAAGCAGTCGCAGTGAAGGCCAGACGCATAGGAATGCGAAGAATCATCTCAACGTATATCCCGCTAGGGGGACATATACAAAGAGAAGACCTAGCAGAACTATTTCCAGACCATCACCCAACTGCCCGGAGCCCAACGCAAAGCACGACGGCAGTGCAGAAACAACAATCCACGAGGCCAAAATCTGGAGAACTTACTGGCCGACTACAACGACATCGAAGTAGTAGCCCCCTTCAAACCCACCTACCACGGACTGGTAAACCATACACCAGACATCCTACACATAGCACTAATACAGTCCATCCCAGCCAACACCGAGATGGAAGTATTAGACGAAGGCTCCTCAGACCACAACCCAATCCTACCAACAATAGGGGAGGGAGACGCGGAATCTGAGGAACCAGCTACCAGGAAGACCACTGACTGGAACCGATTCCAAAGAATCATATACGACTCCTTAGGACACATCCCACAAATACACACAAAAGCAGACCTCGAAAGAGCAACAACACAGTTGCAACAAACCATCCGGGAAGCCAAAGAACGCAGCTCCAACACCACCCAGGCAACCAGGTTCAACTTCCAACTAGCACTAACCCCAGAGGTTGGGGCGTTAGTTAGGAACAGGTGCCGCTTCAAAAAGAGATACCAGAGAACACTGGCCCCCGAAGATAAGAGAAGAATGAACCAGGCAGGCAGGCAACTGCATCTGGAACTCAAAGCTCACCAAACACAGCAATGGACAAACAGGTTGACAGAAATGAGCACAGAAGACAACTCTGTATGGAGAATGCAGAGAGTACTTCGACAAGGCAAAAGGAAACCTTGCCCGCCACTCTACGGGAAGAGGGACCTGTTCTACACTGACAACGAAAAGGCAGAAGCATTTGCAGTCGCCTTCGAACGCCAGTGTAGAGACAATCAGGTCAACCTAACCGACGAGGTGGAAGACATGGAAACCCGAGCCAGTCAGACTGTCAGGAGAATGAGACGGATCAACGATGCCGAGCACGTCCTTGAACGAACTTCAAGGATATCATCCGGAACATTGCTACCCGCAAGGCACCCGGACCAGACCAAATTTCGAATAGATCCTCAAAGGCTCTACCGAGAAAAGGTATTGCTGCCTTGACCAACATCGTCAATGCAGTGCTCAGGCTCAGACACTTTCAACGACCATGGAAATAAGCCATGGTTATCATGATCCCCAAACCCAACAAGAACCATGTGATACCGCAAAACCACCGACCCATCAGCCTCACACCCTCGATGAGCAAGGTGGCAGAGCGAGTCATCCAGAGACGATTGGAACCACTCACGGAAGAACTCAACGTCCTGCCAGACGAGCAGTTCGGCTTCCGACGAGGACACTCTACGGAAATGCAGGTCCTGAGGATAGTGGATTTTGCCGTAACAGGCTTCAACCTGGGCAGAGGACACCACACAAGAGCCTTATTCCTAGACGTTTCCAAGGCCTTCGACAGGGTCTGGCACGATGGCTCAATCACCAAAATAGCAGACCACGGATACCCCACTTCCATAGTGAAGCTGATCGACTCCTTCCTGCGGGAACGGCGTTGTCAATATAAAGTTGGCAGCGACTTCTCAGCAGTGGGGACCCTAGAAGCAGGAGTACCGCAGTCTTACCTCCACACTTGTTTTCCATCTACACGGCGGCCATCCCAAAGCCTGCTGACAACTTCAACAAGCTAGCGCTGTACGCGGACGACACAGCACTAGTGGCCAGATCGGTGAACGCAACGCAAGTAACCCGATACCTGCAAGATCAAGCAGACAAGCTTGAGGACTGGTTCAACTTATGGAAGATCAACGCGGAAATGAGCCAAGCAATACTTTTCACTAGAAGGCGAACAACACCGTCAGGACATGTCATCATGAATGACCAACGAATCCCATGGGCAAACGAGGCCAAATACCTTGAAGTCACCCTGGACAAAAGATTGACATTCAGGCAACACGTAGATCGGAGGCTCGGAATAGCGAAAGCAGCCCGAAAGAACCTCTACCCCCTCATAGGACACAGTAGCAACATGGACCTCCAGTTGAAACTGCTCCTTATCAGGACCATCCTCCTCCTCATCATCCTGTATGCATTCGCCGCATGCCAAACATACAGGACCAAGATCCAGCCATTCTTAAACGTGAGCCTAAGAATGGCAGTGAACGCTCCCAGATACGTCCCGAATAGATTTATCTACAGGGACCTGAATGTCAATCCGAACTTCATTGACGAGCATCTTCGGAACCACGCCACCGCGACGTTCGTGAAGACGGACACCCACACAAACCCGGTGATCCAAAACATCTACGCGAACCTGGACGATCCCAGGTTTAGAGAGAGGGAAAAGTATATGCGACCAGTCTACCAAAACGACCGTCCACCACCGAGAGAAGCATTCCGGCGCGTCAGGTGAGTAACAACTGAATACAAAACACGTAAGATCAACATACCCACATCACACCATACACTCACACTCCCATCAGGTACATCACCACCATGCACACACAGCACAAGTCGGGTAAACATACAATGATCAGATAACAAGGGGTTTGAAGCACTCAGAGGCTGACTTCATACCACAGGAGGTACGATTTCAATCTCGCAAACGTGCCATTTGCGAGTAGAGGACCGCTCCAAGGAGGAGCGGGGGAAGGAATGGAAGTGGACAGAAAATCTCGTTCTCACATAACGTGAAGGGGATTTACTATCTATGGGCGCTAAACCTTAAGAGGGGCGTGGGGCGGGTAGTTGCAGATTCGCGTCCAAGCAGTCGAACTGAACGGACGTGTTTTCGCTACTCAAAGATCGCTCCGTGCGAAACTCAAATTATCGTAAAGAGTACTTTCCGTAAAAAAAAAAAATACTAACGCTCATCGAAAGAAGGAACCCTTAGTGGCTTCCAACTCAAAAATCAACCCCTAATATCGAGAGATAAGGGTGATGACCCCAGATTAGTGGAAGGGTGCTGAAATAGTGCCCACTCCAAAGTTAATAGAAAAAATATATATATATATATATATATATATATATATATATATATATATATATATATTGTTATAAAATGAGAATTTGCAAATATTTATTGTAAATTATAAAATGAGGATTGCTAAATATTTTCGCCCTGTATAATATTTTGTATGATGTAATAATAATTGCTAGCTAACGTCACTGTCTCGTCACGTTGCTGCCAATTGTTATCACTTTCCTTACCACAGCTAAGCTCAGTTGGTACCCCTCTTGTGTCAGATAGCCGGTTCAGGCAATTGAGCCACTAGCCACTGCTTGATGTCAATTTCTATTCAGTGTTTTAAATACGATTGCTGATAATTGTGGAAAATAAGCAACAAAGTAACAAAAAGCAATTATTTCCTTTATTCAGGAAAACTTAAATTTACCTGGCCTACGATCGATAACTTATTCTAATGTCAATCTACAAATTTTCATGGATAATCATGAGAAACAGGTCATGGATAAAAAGACACAACCTCACTTTCACCTTGAAAGTGAAATTTTCTTTAATAGTTCAAATTCAAATGAAATAAAGTTCTTCTGATGGGATATGAGTTATTAGTGAAATTGTTCAGTTCGCGATGTGCACTAGGAAAGTTTATACCTGTCGCTGGAACGGTCGCTGTTCAATATACACCCAGATTTGGATTCTCTTTCACTCCAATGCTCTCAGGAACTCTGATACCAAGACGAAGGAACCATACAAATTCAGCAATCAGCTTTGGAATATTTGTATATGGTGTACAAATGAGATAATGTTGATTTTCTGCTTATAATCTTGAAATTATTGAATTTTTCTCTCTCCCAAAATATATCGTGGCATTCCTTCTTAAATTTATTTTCGATCTCGTCGTGGCTTTGTTTTTCGTCTCCTGGATACCATTTTTTCCTCATTCCTTTCGATTTGAATTTTTGAATTCGCGCACTATATTGTCACATTTCCACTGTTTGGGGTTATTTGTCAAAACTTATGAATACAACTATTTTTACTTCCTTATAAACTATATACAATTTCAGTGATAATTGTCTCTGACACTTTCTCGTTCTTATTTTCTCACAATTTCAAATCTTACATTTGACCATACTGTTCCCTGATTGGCTATTGTCATCAAAAAGTTTGCTGTTCTCCCATTGGCTACTTTTAGTTAGATACAATTTCATGTACTGTATGTTTCAAGCTTATAATTTTGTGGATCACATTTTATTCAGGATGATTTTGTAAATCTAGACTTTTTGTTGTCTTTTGAACAATTATGGGTTATAATCATTATGACAGTGTATGAAATTGATTGTGTTATAGTATTTGGACATTTTTATCTATTCATATTATACAGAGGCTTAATAAAGGAAATAGAACTTCAAAAATTATGTAAAAACAATCTCTTGAAACTAATAGCTATTAAGTAATAAATTTTTTCGAGGGTTTTTTCCTTTTAAAATATATAACTGGTTTTTCATAACATAACAATATATATATATATATATATATAAATATATATATATATATATATATATATATATATATATATATATATATCGATAGAAGGACGCCTCTGCTATAACCCCAGGGGAAACAGATCAGAAGAATCCAGAGAAAAAACGGCTTTAAAGGAAGAACTCCGTGGAAAAAGCGGATCTTCAAATTTAAACAAGATTAAAAAATATCTAAAAGTGACTAAATTGTACATAGTAATCAAGGAAAATCAAGAAGCTATACGAATATATAGTTTCCATAGTGAAAAACCCTAGAAAACAGGAAGAAAGAAGGCCACAGGTGAGTGTTTGTTCAAAGTTCTAAAGTGAGTACGAACAAACACCACTCCAAACACTGGCCAAAAATTTTCACGTAGTTTCGTTAAACCGAAACTCCCGACTCCACCCATTTTGGTCGCGCAGGCCAATGAGCGAAGAGAGTTCAGGTGGCAGAGCTGTGTGGAGAGCGCTAACCACTTAGCCGAAAATCAGGAAATATTCTTTGCTTAGTTACCTAGTAAAGTAACATTGGAAAGTAACTGAGTATCGAAAAATCATCATAGACAGACAGCTATTTGATTGAGAATATATTGAACCAGGATACATCCGGAAACCGAAGAAATCGTTGGAAACAGGAGGACTCTCCCCTCTGTTTTCAAACGACAAGAAGACATCAGAGAAAGGAAAAAATACAAAATACTGTATATATTCAGAAGTAGGAAGGACCAATACATAGGCTCAAATAGCCAGTAGATACAACACTGGAAGAAAACAGTGAGAAAACACAAGGTTAGTGGAGTTCATTACTCAAGTCAGTACTAGAGCTCCACAGCCAAACTGTTTAAAAATTTTCTCGCACAAACGTGTAGTTCGAAAATTTCCAACTCCGCCCAAATTGGTCGTGCTGACCAATCAGAGTTGAGGACTAGAATGAAGATTTCTATTTGAGGAAACAATAGAACACTGAAATAATCCAACGAGGAATTGGAAATCAGGAAATGAATAAACACAAAGTGGAAAAACACAGGAAATAGCAAAGCAAATACGAATCAAAGGCTCTTCTTAGTAAAGTAACATTGGACGAAAATGAAACTTTGAAAATACAATATGTCTCAAAAATCATATAAATTCGGATTTAAAATACCGAAGTATAAAGATCTACCTGAAGGAATTAGGAACGCAGTTTCTAATATCTAGGAGAAATAAGCATAATAATGGAAATAGACAAAACTGATGGAATTTATGTGTCAGCGGAACACGCCAAATACTAGAAAAAGCAATCAGCCGGATAGCTACCATAGAAGACATCACTAAAAAAGTAGAAGACTATGAAAGCGAAGAATACAGATATATGATTCCAAATCTTAATCCGGACACCCACAAAAGCTACTTTGGCTGGAGTATGGGCACAGAGGGAATAAAATATTGGATATGTTGGAAATGATTGAAAGAACACTGAAAAGAAACAAATATTACCCGCTTGAAAACCACCCTAATATGTACAGGGATGAACACCAACTATAAGAACTATATGATATATGGTGATAAAAACACAAAAAGATGGAAAAAAATCGAGGAAATCGAAAAAAAATATTATCAGATAAATAAATCAGCCAAATATGACGAAGAGAAACGGGTAAACTAATAAGAATATGAGACCAACTACGCAAAACTGGTTTGTATAGTTCGACTGGTACCTCAGACAACACAGAAGAGACGAGGGAATACATTTCCTCATCCCCCGAGTCCGAAGGGAAGGACGTAACCGACCCTAGTACCAACACAATTAAAGCTACAAACACAAGCACAAAGACAACCCCAGAATATAAATTAACGGATGAAGAAAAGGAATTCTCGGGCAAGATGACATTATTAACCCTGGGACTTGAACCATTTCGAAAACTGTTTTCTGAAATGTATACAACACCCAGATATGAATACCTCAAGGAATGGTATAGAAAGAAAGTCAACCCAGTACCAATTGACATATTGCACAGAGCAGAAACCAAATGGCTAGCAGAGAAAATAGAAAGCTCTGGAAAGGACTCCAATACAATCGATGAAATCCATTGGGAAGATGAATATTATTCATTTCTTTCCAACTCCGAAAACGAAGAAGGCCAAACTGAATATTTCGGGAAATATCATAAGGTTGAAAGAAGATTAAAAAAGAAATGGAGGTAAAGGAATCTTCACCCCCACTTTCCCTCATTGCAGAAGTAAGGAACCCACCCGCAAGCCTAAACCCAGAAGTTGTATCAATGCAGCTGGACGGACAAACAGACATTAGCGTGGAGGAAGTTGCAACAAAAGTCCAAAAGAGCCTCCGTCATGCCTGTACCCGACATTTGTGATAACAACACAATTGGACGGATAGGCACAAGGAAAGGATACAGCAACAAAATTGGAGTCCTGATGAGGGAAAAGTCAAAGACAGAAAACCAAAAACAGAAAGTCTACCCCAGATAGTCGGACCTACAGATCCGTCGAGTGACGATGAATCGACGGAAGAAGGAAATAGCCCTATAACTTAGGGGAAACCCAAGAACAAAGCGAAAAGAAGGAAACTAACAAAGTCTCAAAATCATGTACAGGGTGACGTAAACTCATCCATGTCCGAAAACGAAAATGATAAAACCCTAGCTACAGGAAAGGAAAATATAAATAACAAAAAGGAGAAGTTACCCGACATAACGGAACCTCCCCCAATAATATTAGATGGAAAGCCTGTTATCAAAGAAAAGGCAAGCTTCGAACTGAATAAACTTTGTAGGAGAAACGTATACATAAAGTACACTCAACAGAATACTCACATATAAACGGAATGTGACGTCGACTTTGAAAAAGTCAAGGAGTTCATAAGAGAGAAGGGTATAGGGTTTTTCACCTTTGCCAACGACGCTGGAAAGCAACATGCCTTTGTCTTGAAGGGACTCGACAATGAACCAGCTGTAAACGATATCAGCAAGTGGCTACTAAAAGAGCACGACCTGGAAACGATTAATATCTACCAGATGAGAAAAACGAAAAGACTGCTTTATCTAGTAATTACCTCAGGAAAAATCACTTTGACGATCCTGAAAAAACGAATTGAAGCTCTACATAAAACAATGGTAGAATGGGAAACAAGGAAGACAGATGGTGATATGACGCAATGCAGGAGATGCCAGAGGTGGGGGCATGCATCTAGAAATTGCAGCCTTCCACCCAGGTGCCTAAAATGCGCAGAAAAACACCTGATGTACGAATGTCATAAAAGCCCGGACATCCCGGCAAAAGTGCCAATTGCACGAAAGAGGATCCGGTAAATTACCGGAAATGTGAAGCCTATACTAAAAGAATGGCAGAAAAAGAAGACCAAGCCATAATGCACCCCACATGGAATATAGGACAAACAAGACAGGAACCTAGAACATACAACGCGAGAGAGCCAACTCGCCTACGAGGGCGAGAACATGGCATAATCCAAAAACTCAAGCACAGTCAAATGACGCAGGACCCCAAACCAGAATGGAAGAGGGGGTATGCCTTACCCAGCAGATTTTGACGCTTACTTAAACGCAACTGCAGAGCCAAGAAGCAATGACACAAATTTTACTGACTTTACAAGACATCCAAAAAATGCTAGTAATTCAGACTCAAATACTACAACAGCTTGCCGCAATGCGGGCGGCTGAGGTGCCGAGGGACGTGTGGGGACGGCGGCATATGCCGCAATCTCCCCTACACTGTCCCGAGGCGCAACAGTCGTGAGCAAAAACAGCAAGCTGAATACAATAATACTTCGAACAACACAAAACACAGAACACCAAACAACAACTCAAATGCATACACAAACTGAAAAAAATACAACATGAAATAAAACTCAAACGCAGACGCAAAGTAACACAAAAACAACTCAAACGAACCCAAATCAAACACAAAACGTACCCACCCCAAAAATAACAATAACACAAACTAAAAAACTCACAGAGTAAAAATTTGAAACTCCAGTATAAACGAAAGTAGGAGACTGAAAAAAGCCACAATAACATAGACATAGACTGACAGGAAGCTCAGAGAACAGCGCTGAGATCAGCTGGGGCGGACCTGTCCCTCGTACATTCGAAGGGTCTTGGGGGCTGGACGTCGGCGGGGTGGCTTGCAAAGGCCGTCCGGCCTACGCCCGGGCCCTCTCCGGATTGGGGTCTGCACGGGTAGCCCTCAGACTGTAAATTTTGTATATAATATGTATTTATGTAAATAGTTAGTTCATTAGTTAAGTCATGTAATGAACTATTCAAAAGATGAAAATAAATATTATTGGATTGGATTGGTAGTTACTGCTGACTAGTTAGGGATGGAACCAGTAAACAGTGGGATTTTGCAGCAACTAACTCTTTAGAGGTTGAAGAGGGAAAAAATCTCAAAATCGTCTCCACAACATTTATTCACTCTAAATAATCACAAACATGTTTCGGTACCAGACGGAACCATCTTCAGCTAATGTTGAAACATTCTAAAAAGAGAATATATCGATAAAAAACCAATGATACAAAATTATTTTCATGTACTTACACGGAGAGGAAACATTGAAAAATTACAATTAAGTAATACATTAAAAGGTTATAAAAGGTAAAGTGAATCAATTACTCCATCAAATACCAATGTAGGGCCGTGGCAGAGCAAGTCAAAACTATCGGACGGTAAATGAGGTTATGTCCACAACTTAGATTGGTAGGACAACTGTACCTCCTTAGGAAGGAGGCCGTACATAATATGTCGCAGTACATGGACCAAAAGATCATTATAATCAATATCAGAGGTAGAATTATAACAAACTATCAAATTTAGCACGATGTGTAAACATTTCATGACATTAGATGCGAAATAATAAATGAAGTTGTCAACTGTCATGAGTAGCCTGGAACATAGACTAAAAGACTGCAGAGTGAGGGTTAGGACACAACAAGTGGACTTGTAACTTCCATGATAATGCGAGTGTGAGATCAGAGCAAATCGAATAACCACACCTTTAAGTTTGTGGAGAAAATTGTGAAGGCTATAGAAAATTTAGTGAAGTAAACTATTTCAAACAATCAAAATTGATCTGTTCATTCAGAGAGTTAACAGAGGTATCTTTTGAAGTGTGATTTATTTCAAAGATTTCGGGTAAATTAAAAAGATCTTCAGAGGTTGTCCAAGCTTTCGCAAATTTCAATAATTATTTCCATCATCAGGGAAACTACAAAGTTGTAGACATTACATTTAGTTTTTTATAAAAATATAGGTTGAATATGACTTACATCTTTGGTAAGAATGATTATAATGGTGTTGAAGTATCATGCTTGACACATTATGAAGGATGAACTAATACACTACAGTTCAACTAGTTGAGCATTATAATTAGAATCTTTACAATTTCTATTTGTGACTATATTGTCCCCATGTGGGCAGAAATGTCAAGTACAGGTTAGGTACTTCTGACAGGTAGTTGACATGCCATCTGACAGGTAATTGACATGATATCTGACAGGCAAAAATTAAATGAGACTGATAACATTGGTGCCAATTGTGCACTGTTGCCAACATAATTTTGTTCAATCAGAGATTGGAAAAATTCTTGAATAACTTTTTTTGCAACGTCAATAGATAGGAATAAATTTCACTGAGATCATTGAAATCTGTTTTTTCATCAATACAGTTATTATCTTAAAAAATATAGGCTATTTCTAGAAAGGATCTTTTTGTTGAATGTGATTCACTGGCTAAGAACCTAGTGAATTCATAATTCATATGGTGGTCAAACTTGTTCACATAATCTGCTGAAACTCATGTTTTTGGATGTAATCTGCAACCACTTTCTTGGAAAATGATTCTAGCGCCTAATGACCTTGAAGTTTGACCAACATAATTCTTATCACACATTAGACAGGGAATATTGTATATTACATTAGTTTGTGAAGTTATGGGTACTTCATCTTCAATTTTTGTGTGAACTGACTCAATAGTTAGGACGGTTTCATTCGCAATTCTAAAGTTCGATAGGTCATGGAAAATTCTAGCTAGTTTGGGTATCATTTCTTTAATGAATGGTAAGGACGTATACATAAGTTGTGCTGGGGCAGTATCGATTTCATTCTTATATTTATTAATGAGGGGTGTGACACTTGGTCTCGATATAATTTCTAGTGAGGTTGGTGTATTAAACAAAATATTTTTGATTATACTGGCAGGATATGAATTTTCTAGAAAAAGGTTCAGAATAATATCGAGATTTTTTTAATAAAATTGTATGTCAGAGACTCGCACTCTATTCTTCATTTGTTTGACTGAGTTCACTTTCATCGAATGTTTATGAAACGACCAATAATTTATGGATCTTTCTGAGCTACATGGTTTCCTGGACCAATCTATTAAGATTTTGTAATTTGTTGCTCGGACGAACTTTGTATCTAGAAAAGATACGGAATGATCTATATCTTCTGCTTCCATAGTGAATTGTATATATAGGTCCAAACTATTGAATGTGCTAAGCATATTTTCTGTGCCAGCATTTGGCAGTGCTTTAATTATGTCATCTACAAGAAAGAAATACTGTGTCTAACCACATCTTCCAAACCACATCTCATCAAAAAATATGTAGTTGAGATCCTGTCAGTGTGGTCAGAAATATTTTGTTTAATACACCAACCTCACTAGAGATTATATCGAGAGCAAGTGTCACACCCCTTATTAACAATGATATTGATACTGCCCCAGCACAAGTCACGTATGGACTTAGAGCACCTTTGTAAGTGGCGCCGCAGTGGCGGAAACGGGCTTCCGCCAGATGGCGCAAATTATCCGTATTTGCCCCTGAGATAAATAGAGTGTTTTTGAAGTGCAACAGTTTGGAGTTGTTTGTTACAAACGTGAAAACTGCTGTTGAATTGTGATTCGGCATGTATAACCTTTGAATTAAATTGAGCCCCGGTATCAGAAACTGCCCTAGTAATGAATAAAGTGCTGATTGAGACGAATAGTCTGCGAACCGCATTTAACCTACTGACACATACACTGGGAATACGTATTTCGCCTGTCATCGTAGTGTTTACATGTAATTTATTGCCAAGTTAAAAAGAGTTTTATATTCGTGATGGATCAAGTGGTGGTTGCAACTGGGTTTTCACCCATTTCAAATGACATCGTTTTCGAAAATCAGTCTGTGAAGAAAGGAGCCGCATTGGTGCGTTCGGGTAATGTGTGTCAGGTGCGGGAAGTGAAAACAATTGATCATTTCAGCATACATGCGAAAGTGAGAAGTCAATCGGCAGCGACAACAAATCAGTACTCTATCGAATTAGAGGTGAATGAATATTTCCACAAATCATTGATAAAATTTAATCAAAACTTACATATCTGATGTAGGAGTAAATTACACGAATAAACAAAAATTAAAAAGATATATTAATAAATATTGAAGAAATATAAAAAAAAATTATTGAAAATATTGTTTTCTTTTATACATACTTACATTTTCACATATTTATCATATTGTTCGTTTACTGTCAGAATTTGACTAAAAAAAACATTTTGAATATGTATTACATGAATAAAAATATGTTTCATGCATGTTTATGAGGTTATTGTAATTATTAATATGAAATTTAATCGTTTACATCAATTTGAAAATTGAACTTGCAAGATTTGTCAATTGACTACTTATCTATTTACCTTTCGTAGATTGATTGTAACAGAGAGGTTTGAAAAACTTCCTGTATTTACAGAGCGAATGCTTGTGGCGACTGTAAACACGTCTACGCAGTATTTCCATACATAAACGCTCACTGAGGGACTTCCAAAACAAGTTTAAAACAAGAATGGGGAAAACCATCTGCCAGTCAACAAGCGAAGGCGATATATTCCAAATGTTTATAGCTCACAGTAGAAAAACCATAAAATTTCGTATTCGCCGGTGCATTTGAACGCGTGTTTTTGCAGCTTACAACACAGCAGTGGTCACCCGACAACTTTTTTTTCCTTCACGTCATTTACATTTGATTCGAGGTTATTTGCGACCAACTCGTTCATTGCCATTCATTTATTGTAGACGCACTTTTGATACTGTGCCTCTCTTTGATAGGAAGCTTTTACTTGTCGAATTACAAGACAAATGCCGTTTTGACGTTTGCGACCGAAAAATTTGAACTATCGCACTTTGGAGACAACCTTTTTATCACAGCAGTGTATGGGGATAAGTAATATTGTCTGGATCCGTTTTTCCGATTCCGCCACTACGCCGCTGCACGTTGAACTCCTTCCCCATGCTTTAAGTCCATATGTCCTTACCATTCATCAAAGAAATGACACCCGAACTAGGTAGAATTTTCCATGACCTATCGAACATTAAAATGGCGAATTAAACCGTTTTATCTATTGGGTCAGTTCCCACAAAATTGAAGATGAAGTACCCATAACGTTACAACCGAATGTAAACAGTATTCCTCGTCTAATGTGTGATAAGAATTATGTTGGTCAAATTTCAAGGTAGAATAATTTCCCATAAAAGTGATTGCAGATTACATCTAGAAATATGCGCTTTAGCAGATCATGTAACAAGTTAACAATATAAATTATGAATCCACTGAGGTCTTAGCAAGTGAATCACATTCAACAAAATGATCCTTTCTAGAAATGACCAAATTTTTCAAGATGATAACTGCATCAATTGAAGAAAAACAGATATTAATCATCTTAGTGAAATTTATTCCTATCTAATGAAGTTGGATGGAAAGTTATTCAACAACAACCTAACTATGAACTTTTTCCAATCTTCAATTAAACAAAATTATGTTGGCAACAGTGCACAATTGACACCACTGTTATCAGTCTCATTTTATTTTTGCCTGTCAGATGTCATACCAACTACCTGTCAGAAGTACTAATGAAAAACTTGCACAAGTAACCCCTTCACCACACTTATTCACTTCACACCTATATGAGCATTTCGATAACTAAGTCATTATCATCAGTAGGTTAACTACACTCAGTGTAGTTTACCTACACTGAGTGAAATCAACCTACTGATGATGATAACTTAGTTATCGAAATGCCCATAAGGTGTGAAGGGTGAAGGGTGGTGAAGGGGTTACTTGTGCAATTTTTTTATTGTGTCACACCACATAACGGGGCTTGTGGCTCAGTGGCAAGAGCGTTGGTCTTGTGTCGACTGTTTCCACCCGGCGCGGGCTCGAATCCCGCAGCTGGTGAAAACTTTTTTCAAGGTCCCAAGATTGGTTTCGGATCCCACTATGAAAGGTAAGGTCCCCGTGATTTTAACTCGTACAAGTTTTCATTAACTTCTGAGGGTTGTTCAAACAACTAAGAAAGCGGTAAAAAACAATTTTTACAGCGTCTAGCCATTCTTCACAGAAGTACCTAACCTGCTATTTCTGCCCACATGGGGGCAAGATAGTCACAAATAGAAATTGTAATAATTCTAATTTTTATGTTTAACTAGTTATTTTGAACTGTAGTGTATGCACCATCGTTCATCCTTCATAATGTATCAACTATTAAACTTTAACACTATTATAATCATTCTTACCAAAGATGTAAGTCATATTCAACCTATACTTTTATGAAACAACTATCTGTGAACTTCACAACTTTGTAGTCTCCCTGATGATGAAAATAATTAATAAAATTTCCGAAAGCTTGGACAACCTTTAAATAGTTCTCTTTTATTTGCTGCAAAACCCAACTTTTCATATTATATATATATATAATATGAATCATACTCGATTTGTTAGAAACAACTTTTTATGCATTGGGAGGGTTTTGGAATGAGCGTGGGGGGAGTACATATCGTGAGTGAATAATAGCTAGTATGCTTTGTCCACAACTTTTAGGAAAAGTATCAAACTTTTTATTGAAAAAATCATGTGAATATCACTTTTCACATTTAAAGCTTATAGGAGTACACTTCGATTTAAATTCTTTATAAATATTAATTGTTATGTTTGAAAAAATTGTAAAATTGAATGCGGGAGTATAACTATTATCAGAGACAATATTCTGGTTCTTTGCAGAATTACTTCCATTGGATTCATAAGTATTGATTACCAATATCGAGCTTCATTTTTTTTGCAGTTTTTATTTTGTTTTTATTATAGTTGCCTATATAGCTCCTGCTACTACTGTTGACTTCCATCTGCATGACGTTTCAATGCCGTTATGTTTCCGCTTGCATCGACAAAAGGTTGCAGAAATTGGCGAATACTATGGCCGGATTGTTCTTCTGGGTTTGGAATTTAACAAAAACAGCAGCAATATCTTTCAACATTTTCATAGATTTATTGGTGTCTATCCTTTGGGTGGTGCATTCAGGGTTTTGAAAATTCAAAATTAACACAAAATCAATGTATTTCGCATATTTCACTTAGTTTCATACTATATATCTCGTTAGCTCGACATGCATACATCATATCTATCATTTAAGCCACCTTGGAAGAAGCAATTGAGGAAATTAATTGTAATATTTAATAGAATATATTCAATAACTAACTTTGTATCAAGATATTCATCGCCAGATGCTTTAGCAAAAAAATCATTGATATTTTCTACGAGAAAGTACTCGATTTCTTAGGTTGATATCCTTCACTTTTTCGTTTTAGCAATACTTGCAGTTTCATCTAATGTTCTAAACTCATTTCCTTCTGAGTGTCGAAGATTTATATTTTTTGAATAGTTCTCTGACTAAACCAACAAAACAGGTTCCGAGGAATTATTTATTTTATCTACTCCTATTAAATTATATATTGATTATTCAACTGCTTTTGAGCAATTAATAGTATCTATAAACAAACAACGTGAGTTATAATAACTCACTACTATAACTCACTATAATAAATCGGAAAAGATTCTTGGAATTATTTACGAACCGAATATCAAGGTGGCTGTGTTCTTCTGTACAAGCCGTTTGGTCGAAAGGGAACAGTCCATTATTGTAATTGAGGGGAGTAATGACACTTGAATAATTTTGACGTTTTCATATTGAGTTAATACCTAATTATTCTGAATTTTGTGCTGAAAAAGATGAATTCAGATAGTGAAGATGAATTATTATGTACACCTCCAGAAATAAGACAAGTAGCTAATGTTACCATACAGAATTTAATGCCGGAAAAATCCCAAAACAAATATAAAGGTGTACCTATACAAAATTTTTCAAGATTGCTGTAGCAGCAAGAACATTAAGTCATCGTTCACAGAAAATGTACTTTTGGCATATTTAAGTGAATTTAGCACTAAATATAAAGCATCGTCCCTATGGACTTTCTACTCCATGCTAAGTAGCACACTCAACATAAATAATGGAATCAATATAGGGAATTATTTGAAATTACGCGTGTTTCTTGATCGTCAATCAGAGAAACATGTAGCTAAAAAGTTAAAAACTTTTAGGCCAGAACAACTTAATAATTTCATAAATGAAGCTCCTGTTGAGAAATATCTGGCGACAAAGGTAGTAGATCTCACAATATTCAATCGTTTTTATCATCTAGTCAATTACATAATTTATTTTGGGTTGCTTTAATAATGGGCATTATGGGTGCTTGTCGTGCAGCAGAATTGCACTCTATGCAAATTACAGATTTAGAAGATAATGGATCTATTTTCATGGTCAGTGTACCAAATACAAAAACAAAAATTGCCAGAAAATTTACTGTTACGGGAAATTTTTATACCATAGTTAAGAAATATTTGAATCTTCTTCCTACTGATATATCGCAAACGATATTATTCTTTAAATTTCACTGTAATTTATATACAGGGCATTGTTTTCGCCGCTCGTCGGCAACTTTATTAGTAGATGCTGGAAGGGATATTACGGCGCACTGAAACGCCATGGCGGTTGGCGATTAACTACTGTGACTGAGGGGTACGTTGATGATTCCGAAAAGAATAAGACACATACTGAAAATAAAATATACAGTTCTATAACACCTCAAAAAGTTAGTACATCAACAACATATATGCAACAAACCCAAAATGAAACAATAAACTTGCATAATTCAGTCCCACATATTCAGTTTACTGGTTGTTCAAACTTTACAGTTAATTTTATTAATTAAAAAAAATGAGTAATTACAATTAAATTTTTTATAGCATTGTTATAGGTAACTATTAAGATTTGTGAATAAAGTTCTTTCTCTGTACTTGTATCTCAGTATTTATGGTTATAGTCGTAGATAAAGTATAGTATTCAACTTGCGGTAATGGTCATAAGCCACTTGATGATTTACAACACTCGCCTGCGGCTGGGGCAATGGATATTTTTTTGTTATATATTTAGCCTTGTGAGTGAGTGCAAGAGCAGTGAATAATCACTACTCATTGCTGAACCGGTGAATAACGATAATTTACTACTGTAAGAGTATTAGTATATTAAAGTATAAGTGGATAAAAAGGGCTTTAAAACACGCGCGATTTTTCGAGCACGACGGCGCAGCCGGAGTGCTCGAAATAGAGCAAGTGTTTTTAAGACCAGTTATCCACGAATACTTTACGTTATTTTTTTTTATTGGTGCACTTTGACCCATATATACTGGTATTATTACTACAAAAAATAGAAATAAGAACTAATAATGCAAGAAGGTTGAATTCGTGATGTGACATCAGTATACCTTTCGTTGTCATGGAAATGAGAAAAACATTCATTTGCAATTTGTTACCACAGATCAATATTTGTTGTCACCAGAGCTCAATAATGAATTATTCTAATATCGATTTTTTGAATAGTGAGGCAGAATCGCGGTTAATACCGCGAAAATCCAGTGATATATGTATAAAAAAGAATATGAAAAGTTCATCAAATGGATGGAGGAACACATATAAATGAACGAATTGTGAGTAATATTTTATTTGACGTTACTCCTGTCAGATCAATAATCAAAAATTTGTCATTTAGACTCCACGTTTCTCGATTTGTTGATGTTGTCATGGTTACCTTTAAAAAACGCGCGTTTTTTAAAGTTCGATTTAAACACGCTGAGGCGTGCTTTAAATGGGTAAAAAGGGGCACCAATGAAAAAAAATATATATCATTATATTTGAAGAAGTTGAATGAGTACTTTATTATAAAACAATCATGGACAAAGTAGTGTTTTTTTTTTAATTCATGAAAGTACGAGTTGGATACGAAACCACACTTGGGACCTTGAAAAATGTTTCCAGGAAGTGTGGTTACGTTGAGCGATAGTCATTCTAATACACAACTGAACCACTGACTCAATATACATATAATCGATATAAAGTATTTGCGAACGTATGTTGGAGCACCCAGTACCTACTCTGATAACACCCTTCACCGAGAAGCAATCTGTAGTAAAACATGCACATTAATTACAGAGTCGTAGGCAAAGTCGACTAATGTGTTTACCGACTTACTAGCAGCTTACTGTGTTTGTAAGCAGTACAAACATGTGATTTCGATGAAGCCCTCATTTTAAGTCAGCAGAAACTATTAGAGCTATTCATACATCGCAAACATCATAGCTGAGTTTGCTAGGGTGCGTCTAGAGTGATGACATTATTTGAGAGATAGGTGAAATCCTGCCAAAACTTCACTGAACAGTGTCTTGTAATACAGGGCCGTCCATCTGTAGAAACAGATGTACTTACATCACAATTATAGTTGAAAAAACTGGAAAAACACGCTTTTGTAGCAGTATGTACTGAAAAGTTAAAAATAATGAAAAGGAAGTCATTGATCAAAAAATTAATTCCAATGTATAAAAACATATGGTTCTGTTATCAACAACTGTCTTGAATTTTATTATGAAAAGTAATTTTTTTACCAGAAAAACTCTTCGATTGTTTTATCAACATGGGATTGAAGTTTTAAATATTTTAGTAAAAGTTCTGAGACCAGCACCATCACCAAATCTTTGTAATGTGAATCAGAATTTTTTTTTTCATTATGAGCTGATGATCTTGGTGAGAATACAAGATCATAGCTTTGAAATTATTGTATTGTCGTCGGTTTTCAATATGTGTGCACAATTTCAAATGATTCGGAAGTCTGGAAGTGGGTGAAACTTGAATTGAAAGATTCCATTCCATTCATACATACAGGTCAAGCTAATGAAAGTGTGTTAAAAATGGGAAAATAAATCTAACAGAACTATGCTAACTAGCATTTGAGTTGATTTTGAAGGTTTAGACATTTGTGTATAAATAGTATCTCATGTGAATGTGTTGATAATTATATATTATTATTCTTCAAGTGAATCATATACTGTTGTACTGGGAGGTGAATACTTATCACCATTCGCTGAGCGAAAATTAGGAGTAAATTAGGTAGAAATAAAAATTACTCTATACAGTTCCGAGGGTATGAGATTCAAACTTGCCAGGGGTGTTGGATTCAAGAATTGGATTTTTGTTCAATATTTCATACTCTCCCGTAACTTCCGGTTTCACCGGGGACGACCCCAACTTAATAATTTCAAATGTTCTTACTTTTTTTAATTCTAGGGACTCTTCTGAGTACGATCACATAGTTTTGGGAAGAAAAATTGGTACATTTCCTTTTTGTAAAGAAGAATTTTTATTTTTGCATCTGGAGTGTGTTTGTCCTACTTCAACCCATCTGATGGACATTAATTATGACTAAAAAATATTATAGACAGTTCTTTCCGCCTAGTTGAGTAACTATGGCGGTTTGATATTTCCAAAACAACATCTTTTAGACACACATTCCTCAGATTCTATTCCCTCGAGAATCCATTGATGGATTCAAATCGAATACACTAATTATTTGTCTAAAAATTATGAGGACATTGGATATATCGCTCAAATATGCTGTGGATACAAAATTGAACGAAACCAGATTCATAACATCAATTATACGATCAAAACGAAAGGTCTACATTTTTTGTTTTATAGGGTTATTCTTGGTACTACTGTTCTTCATTTCAGTCGAACGGTGTTTGTATTATTAGGGGAGATAGGCGTAACAAAACTATGGTTGGTGTGATTCCTGGATGGTAGGAGATAGGATACGTTAGTTTTTAATATGCTTTTTTACTTTTTAGGTTTGTTTTTTTTATTTAAATTATTGTGTGATAAATCTGGCTTAGGTTATTGATGTCAGTCCTGTTGTTCATTGCCTTTAACCCTCTTTCATGATTATAATTTCTTTGATTACTCTCCTGTCTTTATTGTGTTCGTGGACTAATATTCAAGTGTTTGTGAAGTCTGGGTTATGATTGTCATTGATATTATGTTGATCCAGAGTGCTTGAATTTTTCATAAATTTGTGACCGTTAATTCTATTTTCTAAGAGTTGTGTTGTCATTCCAATATATTCCCTATTGCAGTCTTTACATGGTATACTATAAAATGAGGTTTGACCTTTTCTCTTATGGGAAAACTGTTATTTATCAAAGATTCTCGAACCTTCTCTAATGTAGCATTTCTAAAAGGAATATTCTGTTTATGTTTGATAAGAATGCCATTTTGATTTGATTTTAAAATTGATTTTCGACAATTTTATCTCTTACGTTGTTTTACCGATTCAGTCAATCACTTTTGATTTAATACCAATCATAAAAAAACTGAAAAAAATATGATATCCAATATATATATCAATCTTTTGATATAGTATAATTTCTATGAATATCAAGATATTTATCACTTTGACTTCTAATGAATTCATATAGAATTTTTTTATTTAAATATTACAACACCCTTCACAAAATTTTTACCTGAAGTAGCAGTATTCACCTGAAGACGATTGCAGATACAAGCATTCGAAACGCGATCTCCAAGTAGGTTTACTCAGTTTCAGAAACGAAGAGTGCTCATTCAATTTTTAAGATATATTCCCATTCTCATCACAGAATTCTCATTGTTTGGTGAAAACTTAAAAAATCAAAAGTGTGCTATGGACACAATAATAACTTTGACAAGTAAGAAATCAGTGTACATCAATGACTTCGTATACCTAGTGTGCTTTGTCATTGAATTTTTCAACAAACATGTATACAAGAGTGGAAAAAGTGGACATGTTATCAAATTATGGCGAATGCAAGAACAAATCGAAGAACGCAGCAACTTTGTATGCTGGAAGGCATCCCAACAGACTTCATCCATGTTTTCGAAATTTTTCCGTTGCGGAGAAACAATTCAGAAAATAAATTCCCAACCAAGAAACTTTCATCATTGATGAAGTGACGGAATTCAATGATTCAGCATTTGTAGAAGTGAATCCTATCTCTTTTACTAGGGAAATTAGCTATGAGTTACAAATTAGTCATGAGTCGGCAAGGAAGAATTTTAAAAAGCACAGGTCGTTTGAGTATCAAGTGCAGCAGCATTTGGATGGAAATCGAAAATTAGTTTATTGTGGTTGGTTACTCCAGAACAATACTGCTGATCCTGAATTTATTTCTTCGATATTGTTTTCCGACGAGTCAAGATGTTGAAAAGACAAAACTGCAGATATTGGGCGCAACAAGATCAGCATTTAAGGAATGAAAGTAATTTTCAGGAAAGATTCGGAGTAAACGTATGGGCTGGTGTAATCGGAAGTAAAATAATTGGACCACTTTTATTCCAAGACAGTTGGCAGGGTTAAGGTATTAATAATTCCTCCAGAATGATATTGAAAAATTGTTAATGGACTTACCATTTGCTCTTTCTGAAATGATGGATTTTCCAAAAAAATGGGGCTCCGCCTCATAATACCATCCAAGTCATGAACTATTTGATGAACCGGTTTAATTAGCGAGAAATTGTAACGAATGCCCTGTTCGTTGGCCTTCCCGATCACGTGATCTCAATAGTTCAGACTTTTTTGTGTGGGGTTATTTGAAAGAGAGAATGTTCCATACACCGCCTCAAACACTTGAAATTTAACAAAATCGGATTTGTGAAGTGTTTGCGAAATGTGATGCGAAACACAAGTGATAGTGTTAGAAAATGTCAGGAAGTTGGCGGAATGCACTTCGAACATTTAATTTCATTCAATTAATTCTGGTATCATGTTTTTTTTGTTGGAATAGATTATTAACTTTCATTATGTGAGAATTGATGTTTTTCAGTTCAGTTTCATTCAATTCTGTATCCAGAGCATAAATGACCGATATACCCCAATTTCCTCCTAATATTTCGACAAATTATTAATGGATTAGGATTGTTATTCATTCGATTTTTGATTAGAAAATAGCGATGGATTCGTCGTGAAAATAATATTCTGAGGAATGTGTGTCTGAAAGATGTTGTCATTTGAAAAAAATAATTTTTTTAAAAGTAGTGGTTTTGGAAATATCAAACCGCCATAGATACTCTAGGCGGAAATCACTGTCATATAATATTCCTTACTCATCATTCATGTCATCAGATTGATATAAATGGGTCTAATGCACTCCGAATGCAAAAATTAGAATGCTTCTGAAGAATCAAATGTACCAATTTTTGTTTCAAACCTTGACTCGTCTAAAGAATACGTTGACAGTACTCGGCCCTATCCTTTGGAATGTTCTCTATGATAATGTACTGAGGATAGAATTACCTCAAGACTGCAGAACAGTAGCCTAGGCGGATGACTTGGCTCTAGTGGTTGGAGTAAATAACGAGAAAGACCGATATCTCACTGACAATGATCAACATACGGAAGAAAAACTCACCTCAACTTAGCTTCCACAAGACAAATACGTAGTGGGGAGATAGATTTTAAGATAGTTAAAGAAATGTGTAAAATGTCGAAGGCGGATTCCAATGAACATATGAAGGGTAGAACTGAGAAAGCTGCAGATAGGATCACGGCATTGTCAAAGATTTTGACTAATATTCATCAGCTGGAAAACGAAAAGTATTGGCCGGAGTGGCATAATCAATCATAACGAATGGGGCACCAATCTGATCAGGAGTCTTGCGATATGAGAAATACAAGTAAATTGTGGAAGCCATCCAATGGAAATGTCTATTATGGGTCATCTCAGCATACAGAACAACTTCTACTGAGGCATTACAGGTCATTGCCGCTGTTCGGTCGATTGATATAAATAATAGAAGAAGCAGTGAAGAATTATAATGCCACTCTCGAAGAACCGGGAGCGCCGAGCCAGTGAAAGGGCCAGCTCAATTAAAACATTACAAGAGAGGTGGGATTACAAAAGAGATGTAGGTCAATGGACCAAATAATTGATACCAAACCTAGAGCAGTGGATCAGTTGACCATACAAGAAAACGGACTACAACCTTTCCCAGCTCTTAACAGACCACAAATCATTTGGTACTTACACCGGATAGGTAAGATCCAACATACTTTGACAGCTGACCATACAAGAAGATGTAGTACTACCTTTCCCAGCTCATAACAGGCCACGGATCATTTGTTACTCATTTACACCTGAGAGGTAGCATCCAACATGCTGCGTCTACTGCGGTGAGATTGATACTCAGGAGCACACTATATCTACATGGAATGTAGAAAGAGTGCAGTTTCAAATGAATACCGGTTATATTGCTCAGTAGTAACATTGTACTGGAAATTATGATGAGGGAATTTAGGTGGAATAAATATCCTAAAAGACATAATGATAAAAATGGAAATCTTGTAACGGAAACTGCGGTGACACACAGAGTACATAGAATATGAGGTGAATACAGAAAGGAAATTTGATAGAAAGATAAGCGTTATATGCTGAAGTTATATCAAAAAAATTCCTGCATAGAATGTAGGTCGATAGAAATTTTATTGGGGTAGGCAGGGTTCGCACACTCCCAACCGAAAAAAGCAGAACAAATACGTGGTATCGTAAAATATTTCTCCTTCTTGAAAAAAGGTACTCTATTTGATATAATATAAAATATCTCATAGGTATTCAACTATGACATAATTAAATGTTTTTTTCAATCATCACTAGGGGGAATGATGTGAAGTCGCCAATGAGCTCTATAGATTGTCCTTTCAAGTTTGCAAAAAAATGAAGCACTAGAAAAAAAGATAGAGCCGCAAAAGAGGCTACGGATCAGTTGTTGTCTTTGAACTGTGGAGAAATTAATTAACAGCAATACAAACACTTCCATTGATTTATTGAAAGCAGCAATGTTGAAGAGTGTACCAAATGAGTGTTTTCTGGAGAGGGGAAATGTAGTCAAAGGATCAACCTCATTATTGATTCTGACCTCATATTCATAAACATGTTAACCCATTCTGTCGAATCGGTATAGCAGTACAGACATCATGTTTTCCAAACTCGAATTGAAATCATGTTGAATAATTGACATATCATTCATGGGATTGTTTTCAAGTTTGAGAATATATCTGTCCAATTCGAAAATTTTAGCAGTAAAATTTGCTCGGAATGAGTGAAATGACTAGTTTTCATAGGTTTACTGATTTTTAATATTCAAGCTGAAATATGTTTTGAAGTTAATGTTTACCTCATTGAAGAGAAACCAGAGTACCTACCTAATACAAAGCGCGATACAATATATTTTCACAAAGTCATATAGGGATTCATGTTGATAAGGAAAGCATTCTCAATTGAATATTGCTATTTTTTCTGGAAATTGAAAAATCTACAATAATTAACCAAATTATTGAAAATAAACAAAACACCAGACTCGTGGAATGTTTTCGACTATTAACTGAAAAGGATAGACCAGCTCGATAATCTATGGAATTTTGTTTTTTGTTCAATACCTACTTAAGCAAACATTCAAAGTTATTCATTATAGTATGTTTTCGAAGGTATTGTAGGCGTTGACAAAAAAAAAACATATTTGTGGTAGGAATTGAAATATATTTCACTTAGAGACCACCACCAAACATATTTTGGTTATTGGTTTGTTTCCGCCTGCAATACCTCATAACATTCAAGTAATATGTATATTATAATGTATTTTATTATTTGTTGAATGGAAAATCACTGCACGGTGCATTCTACATTGCTGAAACAATTTTTCTTTAGATTATGGAGTTTGTTTTTTCTTTTCACTTATCAGTTCATCATTTTTTACGTAGTCGGGGGTTTTTAATTTAATTATTGGACAAGTTGTAATGATCCATATATGCTTTTTATAGTTACTTGAATAATAGGGTTACTCATTCCTATTAATTTTACTTTATTCGTATTTTAAACAGAATAATATTTTTGAACCTAAATAATAGGATACCTATCAATAATTACCAATTATGTCGTATAGGCCGCGTCGAGAAAAGCAAATTGAAAACAACCGTCTGGCCTCCGTGTCTACCTATATCGCATCTCTCACCTCGATAGACAACCACTTCCCGCCGACACCCACGCGCACATAAAGTAATGAATTGAATCAATTCATTTCCACTCCCACCAAAAAATAAATTATTTAAAAAAAACGTGCAGTGCTCTTTAAAATTCAGATTAAGCACCCCACGCTTTTTTTTAAATAAAATGATAATTTTTTTTATTTACATTATTATTCATTCATATTTATTAATTTTTTTTACACTATTCTTAATTCAAATTTATTAAAATTTATTTTCTAAATTTCCAAGTTTGGTTTTCTATAAAAGCGTGTTTTTTATTTTTTCAAAACTATTATTTATTTTTTAGTTTGGTTTTTTATAACAAGCGTGTTTTTTAGTTTTTCTGAACTATCATTTATTTCCTACTTTTTAGTTTGGTTTATTCATAAAAGTGAGTTTTTTAATTTTTCCAAACTATTATTTGTTCTAATCTACTATTAATTCCGTGATTACTATTAGTAACTGTAATTATTTTCCAAATCATTGATGTGTTCAGCTATATTAATAGTCAAATCTCGATTTTAGAAGTCATTCAAACATTTTAACGTGTCAATATATACAGTGAGCCGCCATCTTGGATTTTTCAATTTTCACGAAATAATCATAATATTCGACTCCCAAAACTCTCACACACCAATTTTGAATAGAATCGGACCATAATCACAAAACTCGTCCACCATTTTGGAGCCGCCATCTTGAATTTTTCAATTTTCACGGAAGAATCATAATATTCGACTCCAAAAACCCCCACATATGAATAGAATCGGACCATAATCACAACACTCGTCCACCATTTTGGAGCCGCCATCAGAATGTCCGACCACAAAAACCCTCAGATACCAATTTTGAAGCGAATCGGACCATAATCACAAAACTCGTCCCCCATATTGAAGCCGACATTTTTTTTTCACACATTTCTTAATGCATTGTAACCGGAATTATGTACACCTGACAAATTTCAAATCATTCGGACGTCTGGGTGAAAATCAAGTCCAAAGAAGTCGGTTACAAACAAACATACAAGTGAAGCTAATAAAAAGGGTGTAAAACGAATAATAGTTCAAAAAAACTAAAAAACACGCTTTTATAGAAAACCAGACTAAGAAATAGAAATTAATAAAAAAGCGTGGGGTGCATGGTATCGCCTCGGTGTGTAATGTACTATATAATTATTGATACCATGCACCCCACGCTTTTTTCAAAATAAAATATTTTTTTTTCTTATTTTCTATTTTTTCAGTCTGGTTTTCTATGAAAGCGTGTTTTTTAGTTTTTTTAAACTATTACTTATTTCCTACTTATTAATGTGGTTTATTTATAAAAGCGTGTTTTTTTATTTTTTTTTAGACTAGTATTTTTATTATTTTTTTGCAAATAAAAGAATGGAATAATCTTATAATCAGGTAATCATAATCTCTGGCCCAAAAAACCCCCATATACCAATTTTGAATAGAATCAGACCATAATCACAGAACTCGGCCGCCATTTTGAAGCCGCCATCTTGAATTTTTCAATTTTCACGAGGTAATCATAATCTCGGCCCAAAAAACCCCCATATACCAATTTTGAATAGAATAAGACCATAATCACAAAACTCGGTCGCCATTTTGAAGCCGCCATTTCGAATTTTGCAATTTTCACAAAAGAATCATAATATTCAACCCCAAAAACCCCCACACACCAATTTTGAATAGAATCATACCATAATCACGAAACTCGTCCACCATTTTGAAGTCGCAATCTTGAATTTTTCAATTTTGACAAATGAATCATAATCTCCGACCACAAAAACCCTCGGATACCAATTTTGAAGCGAATCGGACCATAATCACAAAAAACTCGTACGCCATATTGGAGCCGCCATTTTGTTTTTTCTCCACAATGCATTGCCACCGGAATTATGTGCACCTGCCAAATTTCAAATCATTCGGACGTCTGGAAGTGGGTCAAAATCGCGCCCAAAGGAGTCGGTTACAAACAAACAAACATACAAGTGAAGCTAATATAAAGCATGTAATAAGGGTGTTTTATGTATTCAACAGAAAATAACTTTTTTCTGGCTAGGGCAAATGCTGGACGTTGAACTGCATCTGATAAAACTAAGATCCCTGTAGAGACTAAACTTTGGTAAATATTAAATATTATATATATATATATATATATATATATATCAATGTTCAACGATTTTTTCTATTTTGTAGACTTCTTTTCGAAGAATTACCTATTTCACATTTCGAAATATTTAGTAAATATAATTGGGGAATCGTTGGTCGAAATGATGATGTTCATTGAGAATACCAAGAATTTGGAATAAATTGTACAGGATGTTCGATACAACAACACAAACTTAGCCATTTTCAAACATCCCTATTTTGATTTTTTTCAAATGGAACACCCTGTATATTTTCATTCAAATCATATCCTCTTTAATGACTCTACACTTTTCATATCTGACGTCATGTACCTTAAGCAACCTGTTTCCGAGATATTCTGGTTTGAAGGAATTGTTCAATATCAAATCAACAATTCTATAGATTTTTTCATCCACATGTTTGTTCATAGAAAATACTGATACTGAATGATATTTCAATAATTTTTTTCCATCTTCAAAAGCATTCTTGGCAACGCATGAATAACTAGCATAGTAAAAGAAATTTTCAAATGTAACTATTTTTTCTAGTTTAGATATCCATGACAACCGCTGAAAAAATGACTATCGGAATAGAGGTAACTGTCAAACTACAATCCAGTTGTGTTGAAAATTATTGTGGCATTATGAATCATCGTTTAGAGGACATGGTTCAAATGGTGTATGCTTTGGGGGAAAGTGATGGCAATTGCTTACTGGCATCTAGATTATACGAACAAAAGTTTCCTGAGAGAAGACATCCAGACCAGCGAGCATTTCAAGACCTCAAAACATGATTTGAGGAAACCGGAAAAGTATTTTACAAAAAGTTTGAACGTTCTTGTCCTGTAACGAATGATGAAAATACTCTTGAAATTGCATTGCATATTACCGAGAATCCCCATGTGAGTACACGTATTTTGAGTAGGAAGTTGGGAATATCTCAAAGTTAGGAAGGCGTAGAAGGGCCAACAACAAAATTTTTTTCAAAAACATTTGGAATTGCCACTTTGAACTGACAATTGTCACTTTGAACTCACAATTGTTACTTTGAAGTGACAATTGTCACTTCGAAGTGACAATTGTCACTTAAAAAACATCTGGAATTGCCATTTCAAAGTGACAATGAAGTGACAATTGTCAGTTAGAAGTGACAATCGTCACTTCAAAGTGACAATTGTCAGTTAGAAGTGACAATTGTCACTTCAAAGTGACAATTGTCAGTTCAAAGTGACAATTGTCACTTCAAAGTGACAATTGTCAGTTCAAAGTGGCAATTCCAAATGTTTTTGAAAAATATTTTGTTGTTGGCCGTTCTACGCCTTCGTACAAAGTAGTGTTTCTTGGATGGTGAAAAAATGCAATGACCATCCTTATCATATGCAGTTGATGCAGGAGCTGACCGAAGGAGATTTCCCAAAGCGAATGCGGTTTTGCCAATGGGGTGTAGATAAAATCAACCACGAACCTGATTTTTTTTAGCATGTTCTATTTTCGGACTAAGCCACGTTTCACAACAATGGCCATGTGAATCGGCATAATATGCACTATTATGCAACTGAAAATCTCATTGTGTTAGATATGTCAATCACCAACAACGTTGATCACTGAATGTTTGGGGAGGTATCATTGGACGGCGGGTAATTGGGCCCTTTTTTCCCACGGTCCTCTCAATGGACGAAAATATCTAAGATTTCTGCGAAGTCAGTTATCAAAATCATTAGATGATATTCCATTGGCAATAAGGCAGACAATGTGGCTACAACAAGATGGCGCGCCTGCACATCACCACACTGTTGTGCGGGAATACATTCATAATGAATTCCGTGAAAAATGGATAGATAGAGGAGGGCCCGTTCAGTGGCCTCCAAGGTCACATGACCGTACAAAAATTAATTTTTTTCTATGGGGAATGGGTTGTCTATCAATCTCCGCCTACTTCTCCTGAAAATATGAAAGCAAGAATCCGTACTGCTTTCAGGGAAATTTCAGAGGACATGCTGACACATGTGGATACTAGTTTCCGAAACAGATTGAGAGTGTGTATTGGTGAAAATGGCAGGCACATTGAACATTTGCTGCATTAATTATTGTTATTTTCCGTTAGATTCGAATAAATACGATTTTTATGCAAAGTTTAATTTCAAATATGATACTAAAGGCGACCATTAATTTTCTGTGGAAAAATATCCATCTGTTGGATGTAGAATATCTCGGAAAAGAGTTGTTTTAGGTACATGACATGGTGAATGACAAGTGTAGATTAGTTGAAAAGGAGTTGAGTGTTCCATTTGAAAAAATCAAAATACCGATGTTTAAAAATGGCCAAGTTTGTGTTGTTATATCAACCATCCTGTACAATTTGTTCCAAATTCTTGGTATCCCCCATGAACATCATCATATCGACCAACGATTTTCCAATTATCTTTACTAAATATTTCGAAATGTGAAATAGGTAATTTTCCGAAAAGAAGGTCTTAGATGGTCCCTTTGACAAAAAAATTATAAGAAATCGAAATAGTGATACATTAGGGAGCAATGAACCACGAGAATTCTGTTGACTCACCCTATATATATATATATATATATATATATATATATATATATATATATATATATATATATATATTTATATTTCTGGAGATTGTGGTTCCTAAATCCTGATATTTGGAGGAGATTTTTTGGGATACTGGATTCTGTAATAGATATTTCTAATGTCTCCGTTCATAAATGGCAACGTTTTGTCCCTGATCAGAGACTTCTTCAGTCATGTTTTTTTTTTTACATTTTATGGAAAGTGAGTTATATCATTAGGATGTTTTATTATAATTATGTGGGTATTCTTGACAGGAAATTTAATATAACCAACTGGTACATACCTTGGCAGTATTGAATGCGTACATTATTATGAGAGTTTTCTTTATATTTTCGTTTATCATTTCCGGGGGACATTTTGTTTATATGTGAGTATTCTCTGTTATGATATGTGTGCAGCAGTGTGGAGACGAAGTTATCAATCAAACGAAATATACTTCATTGCCAGAAGAAAAAGTTCTCGTGGACAAAGCTTAGTAACAATGAATACAAATAGTATAATAAAAAATGTATAAATACATGTCTGTGAAAAAATTCAAAATATGATAGACGCACACAACACAACGCAAAAATACACGATACAACGGTAAAACTATAAAACCAAAGATTCTGTTGATAATATTACATTTTTCTTGTAGAGTATAAATGAAATAAGTAATATACAAATAAAATTTGAATAAATATAAAAGTTGAGGCTATATCAGTATGTGAAATGAATAGAATATATATGAGAGTATGTATGTAGAGTTATCTGGAAATATGTAAAATATACCTACAATAGAAGAAGCTAGAATGTGGTGGTAAAGTAGGCATTAAGGTCATAAAATGGTTGATGTATCAATTCACTTCTAATGTCCCTCCTGAACCGTCTGAAGCAAGTTATTTTCCTTGTGCTAGGAGGCAGGTGATTGTAAATTTTGACGCCATTGTAGATAATGAAATCTTTTATCATTGGTAGGTCTTGGTAGTCTAATGCTGTTATGTTGTCGTGTGTTATATTGCGGATCAGTTATTTCAAAAAGATTTTTGTTCTTGTGTATGAGGCTGACTGATTCCAGAATGTAAAGGGATATAACTGTCAAGATTCTGTGCTCTATGAACAGCTCTCGACACGAATCTCTTGGTTTGGCTCTACTAATATATCTCAGAGCTCTTTTTTGTGGAACGAATACATTTTGTAGTAGGTATTGGCTACATCTTCCCCAAAATGCGATACCATACCTCAAATGTGACTCAATGAGAGCAAAGTAAGCAGTTCTTGCTGAGAAGTATCCTAGCTCATTCGAAATTACCCGTATAGCGTAGCATCCAGATGCCAACTCACTACAGAGAGATTCAATATGGATTTCAAATTCCAACTTATTATCACTATCTAACCCGAGAAACTTAGATGATGTTTCATTGCATAAGTGGTCAGTACCAGTAGATATTTCTGGGAGATTGCAACGAAATGATATGATATTAGTTTTTTTCAAGTTTAGTACTGAACAATTAGAGTGACACCATTTTTGTATTACTGTTAACTCACTCTCTATTTTATCGTGTAGGTTTTGCGCAGTTTTGTCGTGTCATAGGAATGTAGTATCATCTGCAAAGAGAGTGATTTTTGCCGTTATATTCAAACCGGTGATATCATTTATGTATAGCAAAAATAGGATTGGACCAAGAACAGACCGCTGTGGCACTCCATATTCGATATTAGCTATGTTTGAGTCTGTACTACAGCGCACTAGCTGCCTCCGATTCAACAAGTAGGATTTGATCCAATCCAGACTTGTATTGCGGAAGCCGTAGTGTTGAAGCTTCTGGAGCAGTATTTCGTGATTCACGCAGTCGTACACTTTGGAAAAATCACAGAATACTTCCGTAGCGCATTCTCCGACGTTGATTTTCCTTTATACCTCAGACATAAACGAAAATAGGGCATCGTTGGTACCTTTGTTTTGTTGGAACCCAAATTGATTAGGACTAATTGTGTTATTACTCAGGAAAAAGTTATGGATGCGATGTTTTACCAATTTTTCCATTATTTTAGCTAAACTTGGAATGATAGATATTGGTCGATAGTTAGAGGCATCACTTTTGTTACCCCCTTTGTGTATAGGGAGGACCACTGAAGTTTTCAGGAATGAAGGGAAGGTGCCAGTTCTGAAAGAATAGTTGATAAGTCTTACTAAAGCTATTAGTGCTGCATCGGGTAGATTTAGAATAATTTTTATTGATATCTCATCAATTCCTGAGGAGTTTTAATTTTTCACGTCTTTTAAAATTTCTTTTAATTCGGTAAGGTTCGTGTCGTTTAGAAAAAAACTCGTTTGGAGAATATATATCTCTCATATATTCTAAGGGTGGGTTAGGTGCTTGGATATTTTCAGTGAGCTTACTTGCGATACTGCAATAGTAGGAATTGAGTTTATTGGGGTCAATTGAGATGGCTTGGAGTGTATTGGTTTTCCCTCTTATTTCGTTCATTATCTTCCAGCATTCTCTGCTCCTAATATTGATCCCTTCTAGTCTTTCTCTATAATAACTTTCTTTAGCAAGTCTGATGGTTTTTCGATATATGGTTCCATATGTGAAGTAATATCTGAGCAAGAATGGTTCGATTGTATGCTTACGAATACTATGCAAGCATATCATATTATCGGCTGATATCTTGATTCCGTTGGTAATCCAAGGTTTTTTACTTTTCTCTGATTTTATTCCTTGGATTGAAAATGCATTTTCGAAGTTTCGTCTGAGCTTATGATAGAACTCATAGAATGCCATATCAGTTTCAGTTTCTGTATTGTTTTCCCAGTTTGTTGCTGAACAGTACTGTTGAAATTTTTTTTTAATAGTAGAACTATATAACCTGCTATATTTCCGTTTATTTGAGTTAGCCTGTAATTTGGGTTAGCCTGATCGGCTTCGTGGTCGGATAGACCGGAGAGTATGACCAAACATGTAACATTTTCAAGGTAGTCGAAGTAGTCGATTGTTGTAGCATTATTTTTCGAAATTCGGGTAGGAACATGTACATACAACTTAAAATGAAAAGATTCAAATAGATTATCAAGCATTAGCCTGTGAGTATGATGGTCATCAAAATTTATGATAAAATCACCTGCCACTATCAGTTTGGATACAATCGGCAGATCAGACAGCAGGTTTTTCAGCTTATGGAGAAAGCTCATAACATCAGAGTTTGGGGCTCTATACAGACAGATTATAATTAGATTGATCGACTTGCAGTGAGCTGCTGAATATTCAAAAGTTTTTTCCTCCAGCAAAAAGTTATATTTGACCATACTTTTGAAAGGGAAATGATCTAATAATGATTTTTTTTATGAAAATTAGAGTACCACCATGAATAGCTTGTGTTCTATAAAACTTAGACACGAGTACATAACCAGATAAGAAAACATTTTCATCTATATTCAACCAATGCTCAGTCAGCATTATTATGTCAGGATAGTTATAATTATTATCGAGCTGGTCGTTTTGAATTGATGTAGGTTATAAGTAAGGAGCATGCGTGGGATAAATTTGATCGTATTTGGGAAAGGGGTAATCCCAGTAATATGCAAAGAAGGCACCAAGATTTTAAGTGTTGTATCTAATGTCTATATAATATTTTCGGAGGAAGAGGGGTCTGGACCCCCCCTTGGGTACGTATATTTTTTTCCATGAAAATTTGTTTCCAGAATCATTAGAAAGACCGGAAGAATTTTCTAGAAGTAATTTGCATAGATGAAATATTTTTTGTATGATATATTTTGGGAAAAAAGGTGGTCACAAACATAAGCCCAAAATATTGTTGTCCATATTTTGGGTTTTCTCTTCCCCTGGAAGTAAAAATAATTAGTTATCTGTTCTAAGAAGGGCAAATTACTTGATTTTCCCCGATACGTTACTGCGTTTTTGATATTCTAAATTCTGAAATAAACTAATAAAATTTTAAATTTGTCAGTAACATTCCGTTTGGAAATGAAATTTCCTGAAATATTTCGCAACAAAAGTGATATTGGAATTCAAAATACAAAATATACTTCCTTTGATGACGTTTCGGGAATCACCACTGCTACCTTCCTCAAATCCTGGTTTTTGAAAAATGGTCACAATTTTGAATCGCACTTGAAATATTTCGTATCATTTTGACAATTGCTTGTCAAAATTTGATTTGCACCGCAATAGTTCACAGGATGTTCAATTCAACGTGATCTCTTTCGTACGGAATTTCTGTAGTTACACCTGCTTTTTCAGTAGGGATATGTCCATGTTAGATCCATAGTTAGAGAACACGCAGCTATATTATCATCTCCTTTCAACAAAATACCCAAAGCTTCTTTTAATTTTTGTTCGTGCATGAAAATTTTCGTGTTGTCTCAGTCCGCCATATGAGCTTCTGTTTATGTTCTGCCAATTTTGATTTTCCTATTTCTCTTTTTTATATAATTTTTGTGTTCAGATTGTCGAATTCTCAAAGGTCTTGACGTTTCTCCTGTGAAAGTTTCACTACAAACACATGGAACACTGTATACACAATTCTTTGAATTTTGTTATACGCTTTTTGTTTTTGTATGGGTTGATTCCGATCTCAAGGTTTTACTAGTTTTGAATACCGTTTTAACATTGTATTTGTTGCCCATTCGTTTCATTTTTCCGAAAGACCTATGGAATGATATTCGTTACTAAAAGATTGTTGAGGGTCTTGGTGTTGTTGAGGGTCTTGGTGTTGTTGAGGGTCTTGGTGTTGTTGAGAGCCTTGGTGTTGTTGAGGGCCTTGGTGTTGTTATTTAATTTCAATTTGCTTGATAGTCCTATCGGGTTCGAAACTTTTTGGATTTGCATTATCTTCAAGAACATTTTTTATGAAAACAATCTCATCTTTGGAATTTTGTGGAGTTGAAAAAATCAATTCAGCTCTGCCATAAAGAGTTTTGATGACACCTTTTCTGATACTCATTTGATGATTTGAATTGAAATTATGGTATCTTATGTGTCTCTTTCCTGAAAACAGTAATTTAAAAATGATCTGGTAATTCTCCAATTGCTACATCTAGAAAAGAAATTTGGTAGTTTTCCTCTATCCCTTTAGAAAATTTTATTGTGGGTACCTTTTCATTGATATGCTGAACTAAAAAAAGTTTCTTATTCTTCTTCTTTGCGATGGCATTGGGTTTCCCACTATCCGGTGGTGAGTAATATATTGATGGAAAACTTTGAAGAAAAGTATATAGATAAGTTTGGTGGAGATATGTCGATGACATGTTCATAATTTGGCCACAAGACAGAGAAGAATCAGGAACATTTTTCAGTTATATAGATGATGGAAAAACACCCACAATAAAATTAACGAAAGAAATAGGAGAAAACCACAGAAAAGAAACGTCAAGACCCTGGAGAATAAGAAAATTGGAACACAAAAATAATATAAAAATATAAAAATTGGAAAATTAAATTTGGCAGAACATATATTATCACAAACAAGAGCTCATATGGTGGACTGGGACAACACGAAAATTCTAATGCATGAACAAAATTACACGAAAATAAAATTGAAAGAAGTTTTCTGTAGTTTGTTGAACGGAACTGATGATATAGCTGCAGGTTCTCTCACTAGGGATCCAACATGGATGTCCCTACTGAAAAAGATGGGGGAATTACAGATATTTCGTACAGAATAGATCACGTTGAATTGAGCATCCTGTGAACTTTTGCAAAAACGCAGTAACAGATAACTAATATTTTTTCTTCCAGGGGAAGAGAATATATGGAAAACAATATTCGTATACCTCCCCAAAAAGATTCATATTATATGCCCTGAATATTTAGTTTCAACGAGTTTAGAATTTTCAATTTCAACCAGGAGCAAATAAATTTGTCGGTTGAAAATTTCAGCAATACCTAAATTGATTGACAAAATCTAAATCCAATTCTATTTTAATCATTTCAGTGGCGTTCTGAAATGGTGTCCGGTGTCCCTGCTCCAACACCCTGTCTTTTGGGAGATACACATCTCGAGTATATGTGTATTTGAAGAAGGCTTATTATTTTTAATCGAAGAATGTGTTGTTAATAACAATAAAGTAGCCCTGAACGAACCTATAGCTTTGAAATTATTCTATGCAAAAACTAACTGTATACGTTGTAACCTGAATCAATATTTTTCCAAAAAAACTTTAGAGGTTTGATTTGATACAGAGATTGAAATATCCCCACAAAAATTCAGCTTGTTAATTTTTTATAGTGAAAATACAATTTCACTGGACTACTTCTCTAGTCATGTAATAGCTTGTGCCACCAAATACTAGAGGCCGGTAAAGGTATTAAAATTAGTCAAAATGATAACTTACACTTGTTGCTCTCTATATGAGCGGTAACCATTACTTATGTTTCCTATTCAGTAATAATTTGAAATATTAATAGAGTGTGGATTATTATTTCACACCTTTACAAAAATAAAATCATGAGATGACATTGTTATAACTGAATTAAAACGAGTAGTGAAAAATACAAAATTTCGGAAACAGTGATTGACAGCTAGGCACTTAAAAAATGTACTGTAAAATATACAGCTGAATACTATCTGAATGAAAATGTAAAGATATTTTCATGGTATCTATCAGATGAAGATTAGTGTTCGCATACTGTCGGCAAGGTTGTTGTTTTCTGTTAGATGCCTGATTTGATTGTTGAATCATTTTTAAATGACAATATTTTCTGTTTCAACTTCATCATGTTCCACGTATTGAGGAAGGGTCCAATCATACTTATCTGAAAAACTATTTTCGGATTGATTGAATAATACTGAAAAAAAATCTCAAAAATCCCTAAAATAAAAATAGAAATTCAAATGATTTTTTCTGTTGATATTTTCCTCGAATCCAACATTAAATGAATTATTTTGAATAAATAAATAAAAGCCAAATTTTGGGCATACTATCAGGATAATTTGAAGAAGAATCCTTTGAGGAACGCTTATTATTTTTTATCGAAGGGTGTGTTGTTAATAACAATAAAGTAGCCCTGAATGAGCCCATATCTTTGAAGTTATTCTACGCAAAAACTAATTGTATATTTTTGTAACCTGAATCAATATTTTATCAAAAAAAATCAACCCCGTTTATATTTCTGCGGGGGTGCCACTCAGTAAGACTTTCGAGGTTTGATTTGATACAGATATTGAAATATCCACACAAAAATTTAGCTTGTGCATTTTTTATAGTCAAAATACAATTTCAATGGAATACTTTGCTAGTCATATAATAGCTTGTTCCACCGAATACTAGAGGGCAGTACAGGTATTGAAATTATTCAAAATGATTACCTACACTTGTTGCTCTTTATATGAGCGGTAACCATTACTTATGTTTCCTATCCAGTAATAATTTCAAATAGTAATAGAGTGTGGACTATTATTTCACACCTTTACAAAAATAAAATCATGAGAGGACATTGTTATCAGTGAATTAAAATGAGTAGTGAAAAAATAATTATAAAAAACCTTTTTGAAAACAAGCTTTTATTCAAATACCCAAAAAAGTACAAAATAATTGCTTTGGAGGTGTGACGTAGGTTATTCCGTGAGTTATAGATTCAAGAGCTTGTCGCGCAAAGTTTTCATTTCGAATACAGATGCGACAAGCTTTTGAATCTATAACTCACGGAATAACCTACGTCACACATCCAAAGCAATTATTTTGTACTTTTTAGGGTCTTTGAATAAAAACTTGAATTCAAAAAGGTTTTTTTTGATTATTTTATTTTGTGCTTTTTAGTAAGTAGGGGAGACCGGTATCAATTGTAACAAAAATTGGTTTTGATTTTTTCCTCAATACAGTAACCACCAACTTGTGAAAATAAAAACATCCAAGGGTTACTTCAAGCTTTTGGAATAACGTGACATAGTCAGATTTGGTGTAATTCAATTAACTTTAGCTTCAGAAATATATTTTTTGTCAAAAACCAAATGTTACTATTGACACCATCTTGGTGTCAATAGTAACACTTGAAGTGTCAATTGTAACAGGGGTATAAAAACACGTGAAGGTCATATGAAATTATGTAAGAATGAAATTTGATGTTAAGCCCTTGATATATCATTGTGACGCAACTCATATTTTATTTTAAATGAGGTTAAATGATATTCTTATATTATAATTTATTAAAACACAATACAAAAAATGTCATTTCAAACACAAAATGAAAACTATATGTATATTGAATGCAAACAACGAAAACTGAAAGTAAAAGTTCGGGAAAAATATGTGACACAAAATTAATTTGAATCTGAGGACTCGCAATTATTGCAAACAAATAAAGGATCGTTCTTAGCACAAGAAGAATGAGCCCAGCCTTGACACTTCCTGCACTGCAGCCAGTCCTCTTTACTGCTGCAGTAAGGACCACAGCATATTAAACATATAGTGTCATCTTCAGATGACTCTTCCGATGATTTTTCGACAATCTTTCGCTTTTTGCGACGTTTTTATTTTCCCAGTTTTTAGATGCCATAACGTTTTTTTAGCGGAAGACACTTTTCTGTTGTTGTATAGTTCTTCCAATAGTTGCTTCTCAGTGTGTCCGTTATAATTGCAGTTTTCCTTTCGTCTGGATGTAGTGCCTTTTGGTTTGCTGAAATCAGCTTTTGGCAAAGGACGAACTTGCTCCGGAGTATAGGCTTTCATAGGAGGCGCTGGAAGTATATGCAGAATATCTTTACTATTTGGCGGCCGAATTGGTGTTGAAGGAGCTGCCGATGGCTGGGTTGGGGTTGTCAACGGTTTCTTCGACATTTGATCTAGACGTGTCTTTTCCACCAAACTTGCTCCAACGGGTCTATCAGTGACACTACAAGGTGCAAATTCATCTTCAGTGAAGATATTCCTATTCAAAGGCCATATTCCTGAGCATTTGAAACCTGCAGTGATATTTCTGGGAGTTACAGCTAGTGGTAAAGCGTCTCGCACTATTGATGGTATATTGTAAATAGTCATTCGTTTGCCCGGGTTTATCTTCATCCACTGATCACATTCATTATTGAAAATTTTTTTAAAAGGCCCATAAACTCCGCGGTCCAGCGGTTGCAATTTATGGAACGTATGCGGTGGAAATGTAAGTAATGTTATGTAGTTTTCTTTGCAAAAATCTATAAAGGGAATAGACAGATGCGAGCCATGGTTATCAAAAATAAGCAGGACTCTATTTGTTGTATTTGGTTTCACGTAATGTGCGAAATGTTTCATGAAAATCAGGAGTTCTCTTTCTTGCATCCAACCGCTCTTGTTCCCAGATCCGATGCATCCAGGTGGTCCATCTCTTATGAAATGTTCATGATATCTCTTCAAGGGAAAAATGAACATGGGTGGTATACTGTTCCCTAGTGCATTTACGGCTACACATATCGTAACTAACGTTCCTCTTCTTGCGAAGTTATTGCACCCACCTGTTTCACACCTTTGTTGCTATGATTTTATTAGGTTTTTGAACCGTAGTGCACCGGTTTCATCTACGTTGTATATATTGTTCGGCCCAAAATTGTATCTTTGTAAGACATCAGCCAGGTTGTCAAAAAATTTATTGACATTTTCTTGATTGAAATTCATAGCTCTTGCTAAACTGGTTGATTCAGGAGTGCGTATGGACAGATCCGGATTACGCTTTAAAAATGCTGTAAGCCAATCCTCACTCGCAATTTCAGTCCTTTCCCACCCCTGTGGAATTTTACACACATTTTTTTTGGCAAACTGGTAAGCTAATTTGCGTAAATCCTTTGGTGTAAGTCCAAAATACAGTTTGGAACAAATTGTGCAGTACTTGCCCAATTGCTGTTCCTGTTCGTAAGTAAAACTCTATTATGCGGATGATAACCAACTTGTGGGTTTTATTATTCTTCTTAGCAATAACAAATCGCCTGAGAGAAATATGGCACATTCCATATTTTTTTGCTGTTGTCCTGACTTTTGCATTTCCATTAATCACATCATAAGCAGCCTGCTCGTACAACTCTTGAGGAATTTCACCTCTAGTGGTCTTCTTGACTCTGGGTTTCACCATCTTTTCACACTGTAACAATAAAAGATCTAAATAAATACTAATATTACCGCAACTGGTGTCAATTGTAACATGTTACGATCGACACCCTCGAATCTGTTACAATCGACACCAACAGCTCCCTAACCGTTAGACAATCATTCCACTCAACATAACCTTCAAATTTGGTAATCAAATCACTGTGAATATTATCGCCGAAACAGCCTGATTTCAGTGTAATAATTGTTTTTGGGGTAGCCTCAAGAATAAACTTGCTATCACCACTCAATTATGGAATGCAATACTTACATTTTAGGTCAAAGATCGCATTCGCACGTTCCACAGGCTAACACACTATTGTTGACAAATTGATAGTACTTCATCCTGAGTAGCTATTTTACCAGGACATACATTTTTCTTTTTCTCGACAGATGGCGGGATATATATCAAAGTTACAATTGACACCTGTTACAATTGATACCGGTCTCCCCTACGCCTTAATCTATGCATTTTTGTTAAAGTCGTTTTTATGAGGCCTTTTTCCTGTTAGTTCTGAGCTATCTAGTTCTTCAACGAGGAGACCATCTAAAGATTAACTCGTCCGTCATCCTGGAGCTGCCATCTTCAATTTATGAATTTTGACAAAAATCAATAATCTCCGACTAAATTAATAATCTCCGACCCCAAAAACCCCGAACACCCCCACATACCAATTTTGAATAGAATCGGACCGTAATCGCAGAAATCGTCGAGCATCTTGAAGCCGCCATTTCGATTTCATGAATTCCGTCAGGAAATTCATAATCTTCGACCTTGAAAACTTCCACATATCAATTTTTAGTCGAATCGGACCATACACACAAATCTCGTCCGCCATCTTGGAGCCGCCATTTTGTTTTTTTTTTCTCTAACAAATGCATAATGCATCGTCACGGGAACCATGAACACCTACCAAATTTCACGTTAATCGAACAACTAGAAGTGGGTCAAATTTAACTTGCAAGATTTGATGACAAACATCGGGACAGGTGAAACTAAATAAAAGCTTGTAATAAAACTAAAAAAATTCGGGAACAGTGATTGACAGATAGGCACTTGGAAAATGCACCGTATCTATCAGATGAAGATTAGTGTTCGCATACTGTCGGCAAAGTTGTTGTTTTCTGTTAGATGCTTAATATGATTGTTGTATCATTTTCAAATGACAATATTTCCGTTTCAACTTCATTATGTTTCACGTATTGGGGAAGAACTATTTTCGGATTGATTGGATAATACTGAAAAAAAATCTCAAAAATCCCTAAAATGAAACTGGAAATTCATATGATTTTTTCTGGTGATATTTTCCCTCAATCCTACATCAAATGAATTATTTTGAATAGATGAGTAACAGCCAAATTTTGGCCATACTATCAGATAATTTAAGGAAGGCTTATTATTTTGATCGAAGAGTATGTTGTTAATAACAATAAAGTAGCCCTGAATTAGACTATATCTTTTGAATTATTCTACGCATCAACTAACAGTATATTTTTGTAAGCAAAATCAATATTTTTCCAAAAAAATTCAACTTCGTTTATATTTTTGCGGGGGCGCCACTCAGGAAGACTTTCGAGGATTGATTTGATCTAGTGATTGAAATATCCACACAGAAATTTAGCTTGTGAATTTTTATAGTCAAAATACAATTTCACTGAACTACTTCTCTAGTCATATAATAGCTTGTTCCACCGAATACTAGAGGGCGGTACAGGTATTGAAATTAGTCAAAATGATTACCTACACTTGTTGCTCTTTATATGAGCGGTATCATTACTTATGTTTTCTATCCAGTAATAATTTGAAATAGTAATAGAGTGTGGATTATTATTTCACACCTTTACAAAAATAAAATCATGAGAGGACCTTGTTATAAATATTAGTGAATTAAAATGAGCAGTGAAAAATAAAAAATTTCGGAAACAATGATTGACAGATAGGCCCTCAAAAAATGTACTGAATAATATACAGCTGAATACTATCTGAATGAGAATGTAAAGATATTTTTACGGTATCTATGATGAAGATTAGTGTTCGCATACTGTCGGCAAGGTTGTTGTTTTCTGTTAGATGCTTGGTTTGATTGTTGTATCATTTTCAAATGACAATATTTCTGTTTCAACTTCATCATGTTTCACGTATTGAGAAAGAGTCCAATCATACTTATCTGAAAAACTTTTTTCGGATTGATTGGATTATACTGAAAAAAAATCTCAAAAATCCCTAAAATAGAAATGGAAATTCAAATGATTTTTTCTGTTGATATTTTTCCCAAATCCAACATCAAATGAATTATTTTTAATAAATAAAAGCCAAATTCTGGCCATACTATCAGGGTAATTCAAATGAGGAAAAAGGTAATCAATAGATATTGAAAAATAGCATTTTTTCCTTGATGCCAAATCATTACTTCTGATTTAGTCTGAGAAAAAATCGAAATCAAGATAAACCCTTGTGAAGGAATAATTATATTTGATTCCTTATCGCATTGAAATGTCTGAAATAATGTGAAAACTTTGGGACAGCAAAATTATAGCCATTCATGGTTTCTGTAAAAATGAAGTTTTAATTCAATATTACAGAAAATTTGTTAAAGATTTTTGATAGACTTTTTCCTGAATATTGCGGCAACTGCACCAAAATATTCGTACTGTTTCGTTGCCCAGTGTTAATTAATTTTATAGTTTCGGTAATATTGATTAAATACTAGAAAATCGATAGAGCGGCCAGATTTCATAATTGATTCTGAAATTATTATCAATAAACTTGACATATCATGGAACATTCTGCATTGAAAATGACAAACATTATTTCTATTTTTGTGAAAATCTCAAACTATACGACCAAAAGTTGTAGATTACAAATCTACGTAATATTTCAATGTCATCTAATTAAAATAAAAAATAATAACCCAAATGCTTTCCTTTCTGTGCGATTCGACCCTAAAATTACATTAGTATATTAAACATTCATGAATTTATATTTATAACACTGGAAATACTGAAGTTCAGTCATATATCAATCATAGCACACACGGATGTAGATAGTACTTGACTGGGTTTCAATCTCTATATTGATTCACTTCGAAAAATAATAACTAATGATCAGGTAGAAATTTGAATTCGTATACTGTTGAAATGCGATGGCACGTTCAACCGAAACTATTGTTAACTTCTCAGAGATTAGCTATTCTATAATATTCAATTTCAGAAAGACTGCCAAAGAAACGGTTTTTTCTGGAATTTGGAACAGTTATATAAGCAACCATTTCGGATTCGACCACATTACAATCCAATATGACGGACTTCCGGTTTTTCTGGAAATGCCAGTAACTTTGTGTTTCAAATAGAACATCCTGAATATTTTAACATATTCAAGTTCAACAGGTCAAAACAAGTCCAAACCCTATGGCAAATGTATTTTTTTTAACAATTGAAATAAAAATTGGATAAATGAGATTTGGTCGAAGCTATTCACAATGAGCCGCAAATAACAGAAAATCTTGATTTTTTCTGAAAAATTATTTTTTGTGTCACTTACTGGTTAATCAATTGAGTCGCATCACATTTTGATCGAAAATTCATGCTTTTCAAATGAAACCCCTATGGGCCACCTACCTGTCTCTCTAGAACATTCATTAAGAAGAAAAAATGACAGGTAATTTTTGTATTTCGGTGCAGTAACAAATCGTATGAATTCGAAAAGTTACAATTGGTTCATGAGTTTTCTGGCAGTTCGAATGATTTTTCAACTAAGTAAGCTGTGGAAAACAACATTTCTGAATCATGTCAACTAATCTTTATAATTTGAATTTTGAGCTACATAGGAAGTTATACTTTTTTTATTTTCATTGCATTGTGTCCCTTAAAATTTATTTGGAAGGCCCGTATAACTACCTACAGTTATGTTTATTTTACAACTTTTCTGCAATTCTTACACCGCGGGTTCGATTTTTTCACGAATCTCTCATGCCCTGTATCTTATCCAAACTGCATGGCTTTGCTGCTCTCATTATGCCTCAACAAGTTAACATCATCATCATTATTACAAATTAATGAAATGATTGAAATGAATTTCAAGTTGTTAACTTTGAAGTATTTGCTGTTAGAAACCACACAAAAAACGGAATTCCCAGGAGGAATTATATCCATTACCCACAATTAAATAAATATGATGAGAAATATTGTTTCAGATATTTATTTCAAAAAGTTTCTCATTGAAAAAATCACCAATGGGCAAAAACATCATTTTTAAAGTTATTTCTAGAGAAATGCTGATATTCTGCATTTTCAATCAGGTAAATTGAGATCCAAAGAGTTGGGATTGAGGGCTGCCGCCAGTTGGTCCGGAGCCTCCGTTGTTGCAGCGCAGAATTTGAACTGCCCAACATGACATATTGCGGCAAGAAGGGGAATTATGGTTTTGACGATCTCGCAGACTTTGTCCACTGCTGAAGATATCTTGGTTGCATGGGCTCCCATACTGTTGCCCACTTTGCTTGCAACTTCACCGAACCTCATAAGTTGACGACGCTAAAAATAATGAATTTGAATGAAATCTTTCCTTTGTTTTAGAAAGAACAAAAGGTTTTTTTGTGCATGATTCTCAAAATGCTCACTTAGAAACTCAAAGGAGTCCGCATAATGCCATTTCAGTGGCATAGTGATTCAAATCGTTGTGACAACACTTTACTGAAAATTTGTTCATTCATTTATGATCGAGCAATTTTTTTCTCGAAGTTATTATTTCACGAAGACGTAGAAGGGCCACCAAAATTATTTTTTATAATGCCGATTCAATATCCAATTCCAACTCTACAATTCGGAATTAGCTAATGCTGACTAAGTAACAAGAAAATCTAAAAAAAAATTCTGCAGCATATAGAATTTATGCGGATAGATGTTTCAGTAGGAGAAAATTTCCATGATATATATTCCTGGTAGCTATTTATATCGTAATACCAAATTATTTTGTATATAGTTACTTTGTCTCGTTTTTTCAAGTTACATCTCACAATGTCGTGAAATTGGAAAAGAATAAATATAGAACTTCGTTTCGTTGAAAAGTTACAGAAAACTATACAATAATACGAAATGCCGATGTTGTGTCCTCTGCTGCTATCAACCCAAACAGTGCTATCAATTTGGTGGATATCAATAACCTGGCATTATCAAAAAATATTTGTGAGAATAATACCAATATTTATCACAAAGTTGAATTCCATTTAGACACACATCAACGCCTACAGGTGAATTACTGGATAGAAAATTGAGGCGAAAACGAAATATTGGAAAGTGATGTTGAAACCAAATGTAGAAATAAATTTTGAAAACACATAATAATACGCTTAAAATGCAGAATACACACAATTTAACATCTTAACAATTTTGAAACAGTTTGATGTGTATGCCTTTTCTGTGTAAAACGGTTGCCCAACTTGGGATATAGGTTAAACACTATATATGACTTGAGAGAGTATTGTCAACCTGAGGTTATTTATTAACAGTAATCAAAGGTATATACCATTCCTTTCAATTGTATTAGATCACCATGACATACCGTTTTCCAATATTCATAAGGATTGATTGAAGATATTCCGCGATGACTGTTCATTGTTTGCCCAATACCGGGTGTCATCGTATTCTCTAGACCAGCCATGGTTTCTAGAGTTCCGAGGGTATAGGATTCAAATTTGGAAGGGATGTTGGATTCACGAATTGAAATTTTTCTACAATATTTCATACTCACTCATCATTTCTGGTTTCACCGGAAACGAATCCAACTTGGGAATTTCGAATGTAACACCCTGAGTATGATCACATAGTTGTGAGATGAAAATTGGTACATTTGATTTTTGAGAAGCATTTCTATTTTTGCATCTAGAATGATTGAAAAATATTCTATGACAGTGTTTTCCGCCTAGTTGAGTACGTAGGTACGTACTTCCTGACTTTCTGGCTCTATCGATTGTGTTTCGCATCACATTTTGCGATATAGCGGAATTTATGCTAGCAAAAACTTCACGTATGCGATTTTGTAAAATGTCAAGTGTTCGAGGTGGTGTATAAGACACTCGTTCTCTCACATAACCCCACACAAAAAAGTCTAAAACAATGGGAACAGGTGATCGGACAGGCAACTACTCGCTCATTAAACCGTTTTATTAAATAGTTCATGACTTGAATGGTATTATGAAACAGAAACAGCGAGTCCATTATTAATTCTTCAATATTATTCTGAAGGAATTCTAAATACCTTACCCCTGTCAACTGTCCTTGAAAAATGATTGGTCCACTCATTTTACTTCCGATTACATCAGCCAAACGTTTACTCCGAATATTTCCTGAAAATTAGTTTCCTTCATTAAATTCCGATTTTGTTGCGCACAATTCCTGTAGTTTTTTCTGTTAAACATTCCATTCCATTGTTCGTGAATCTTGACTCGTTGAAAAACAATATTGAAGAAACAAAGTCGGGATTAGCAGTATTGTTCTAAAGTAGCCAATCACAATAACTTATCTTCGATTTCTCTCATTTCCATACAAATGCTGATGCATTTTATACGACCTGTACCTTGTTTTTCCAAAATATTTCCTATGTACTCATGACTAATTTGTTGCTCATGGTTAATTTCCCTAGTAGAAGCGGTATGATTCACTTCAACAAATGCTGAAACATTGATTTCCGTCACCTCATCAATGATAAAAGTTTCATGGTTGGAAGTTTCTTGTCTAAGTTGTTTCTTCATAACGGGGAAATATTGAAAATATGGATGATGTCTGTTGGGATACCTTTCTGCATACAAAGTTGCTGCGTTCATCGAATTTTTCTTGCTTTCGCCAGAAATTATTAGCATCTCCTCTTTTTCATCTCTTGTATTCATGTTTGTTGAAAAATCTAATGACCTGAAGCACATTAGGTATACGAACTCATAAGGTTATTGATGTACACGAATTTCTTACTTGTCATTTTTGTTTTTTTTTCAAGTTTTTACCTAAAAATGAAAATTCTGTGTAAGAATGAGAATCTGAAAATTTGAGTGAGCACTATCGGTTTTCGAAACTGAGAAGACCCACTTGGAGATGTTTGCCGAATCGAAAAATGTATAATTTACAGAGCATTTCATAAATCATTTCAAAGTTTGATTCAGTTCAGAGTGAAGGTGCTTTCGGAATGTTCGACTCATTTAAACATTGATTCATTCGCAAAATAACTATACCGCCCGTTTTGATCGTAAAACTGAAGTTATGAATCTGGTTTCGTTTTGGTTTTGTATCCACAGCATGCTTCATGAGCGATATACCCCAATTTCCGCATAATTTTTCGAAACTAAATTAGTGTATTAGGATTGTTATCCATCCGATTCTTTATTCGAAACCATCAATGGAGTCGCCGAGAAAATTAGAATCTAAAAAATATGTATCTGAAAGATGTCATTTGAAAAAAAAATACTTTTTTCACAATTATTGTTTTTGGAAATATAATACCGCCATTGGTACTCAAGTAGGTGGAAAACACTGTCAAAAAATATATTTTACTCATCATGGTTGAGCGGGCCCAAGGCACTCTAAATGTAAAAATAAAAATGCTTCTGAAATATCAAATGTACCAATTCTTCATCTCAAAACGATGTGATCCTACTCAAAATTAAAAAAAGTAAAAATATACAGGGTGTTCCGTTTGAAAATCCCAAGTTGGGGACGTTTCCGGTGAAACTGAAAGTGATGGGAAAGTATGAAATATTGAAAAAATATCCAATCCTTGAATCCAACACCCCTGCTTGGATCTCATATATATATATATATATATATATATATATATATATATATATATATATATATATATATTTAAATTTCTTGTACACATATGTTTTTGTTTTGTTTTGTCGGAATAAGGTCCTTAGTTAGTCTATGTATTATTAATTCGATACTACGTTTCGACATTGTTATGCCATCTTCAGGTCAATTCTTCAAGATAATATAAAACATGTAAAGTTAAAAACATAATATATTATATAACATGAAATCTACCTCATTATAGGACAGGTTATATATCAAAAAGTTTCAGTAACAGGATGATTACATTTGGGGGTGACATTCCAAGGTTAGATACGTAATGGAAGATAATTTTTCCACAATTCTAAACTCAAGTGGATAAAACTGACCCCTGGATTTGAAAAAAATTATAGTAAGGAAGTGGTGATGAAAAAATATGTAGAATATCCCATTTTGATTTTATTTTTCATGTCTGAATTTGGCACCTCCGGCAGTGAAATCTACCCCCATCATAAAACAGGATATATTTCAAAGAGAATCGGTAATAGAAGAATGAAAATTTGGATGACTGTTACATTCTAGATTGAAGTACGTACTGAAAAATAATTTTTAAAAGTTGGATTCCAACGGGGTTTCGACTTTCGAATAGGTCGACTCTTAATTAGCAAAGGTGAATTTTATGTCGTATTTTTGTCAGATTCACCGGAGTTGGAAACAACTAAGGTAATTAAGAAGTCGTGAATTGAGAAATCAAGGTATGAATAGTAAGGCAATAATAATTTTTTGCAATCGATTCATCACCTAAACTCGTATTATGCACATTTTTTGCATTGAATCAAAAATGCGTAAAAAAAGTATGACATTTTCGAAATCCACGAGGGTACAGCCGCTGGTATCAATATGTAAGGCTACATGACCAGATCGTTTTTTGAAAATTTATTTTACAAATATTTGATCATTTTTGACAGAAACCTATGCAATTTAGTTGAATAAAGCTAATTTTTCTATAAAAATTGTAGTTTATACTTTCTCATAGTAATAGTAATTTTTCTTCAGATCTATTAGACTCTTTTTAATTTCCGCCAAACCGTTGATCACATGACATCTGTCAAAATGGAATTTGTGGTTGTCGGGAATGTAGTAACAAACCTCCAATACAGTTTTAAACAAAATAAATAATAAAATTTGACACACATATATGCTAACTTGGTATATATATATATATATATATATATATATATATATATATATATATATATATATATATATATATATATATAAATACAGTGACCGGCAGAAAGTACGCATCATATGGGAAATTCTTTTATTAATAAATTTTAACGAATATCGATATGTGCAATCGCTTCTGCATCAAAAGCAACCTCAAAAGACGTTCTACAGTGTCGTTCGTCTTTTCGTGTTTGGAGGGAAATTTAAAAAAATTCAAAATTATGTTTCAAAACACACTTAGTTGGGAAAATATCGAAAAATGTTATTCGAAAAAGTTGTTCAGAACGTTATTTTATAGCTATGTACAAGTTTTGAAAAAAATCTGAGATAAAAAAATAAAAATAATTTTTTTGCCATAATAAAAATTTCAATTTGGAAAAATACATTTTAGACGGAGAAACTCATTAGTAAGGCCAACAGTATTATTTCAAATGATATTTTGTAAATATTCGCAAGCTACTTCTATTTCATTCGGAAAAAAATTGAAATCTATGGATTTGCCATGTATTCAGCTGCTTCATAAGAGGTCACTGAAATATCTCCAGGACATTATAATAAAAAATTCATATTAAAATTCTGTAGATCCCTGGTTTTTTGTCACTAATGAACACTATCGGGATTATAATGTCCTGAAGATATTTCTGTGACCTCTTATGAAGCAGCTGAACACATGGCAAATCCACAGATTTAAAATTTTCTTCGAATAAAATAGAAGTAGCTGGTGAATCTTTACAAAATATTATTCAAAATATTACTCTTGGGCTTTACTAATGAGTTTTTTTGTCAGAAATGTATTTTTCCAAATTGAATTTTTTTTATGGCAAAAATTTATTTTTATTTTTTCATCTCAGATTTCATTCCAAACTTGTACATAGCTATAAAATGTCGTTCTGAACAACTTTACCAAATAACATTTTTCAATATTTTCCCAAATAAGTGTGTTTTGAGACATAATTTTCAAATTTTTTAAATTTCCCGCCAAACAAGAAAAGACGAACGGCACTGTACAAAAATCTTTTGGGGTTTTTTCTGATGCAGAAGCGATTGCATGTATCAACATTTGTCAAAATATTATATTAAAAAAAAATCCCATATGATGCGTACTTTCTGCCGGTCACTGTATATATATATATAAATATATATATATATATATACGTTGGAATATTCAAGTGACGTATTCCTGCGACAATTTTAAGAAAAATAGTCTATAAACTTGTGTCCGGAAATGCTTCGTTTCGGAGATACAGGGTGTTGAAATTGAATTTTTTTGTTCGCTTTCTGAAAATAACTTTTGCAAGAAATAAGTTATTTGCACGAAATTTGGTACTCAAGGTTCTTTTGAATTGGGAAATCATAATTTCGTATTAATTTTCATGTAACATCTAGAGGGCGCTGCGTACGCTGTTATCATTTATTTCAAATTGCCCTAACATTTTTGACAGTAAACTTTTGGTACTTCCCATGAAAAATTTTCATTCCCACACTTTTTCCAAGTAAATAGATAATAGTTTAAAAAACTAAAAAACACGCTTTTATAGAAAATTGAATTTTCCAATTTTTACAAAAAAATCATTACATTCGACCCCAAAAACCCCCATATACCAATTTTGAATAGAATCAGACCATAATCACAAAACTCGGCCGCCATCTTGAATTTACCAATTTTCACAAAAGAATCATAATATTCGACCCCAAAAATCCCCACATACCAATTTTGAATAGAATCAGACCATAATCATGAAACTCGTCCACCATTTGGAGCCGCCATCTTGAATTCTTCAATTTTGACAAAAGAACCATAATCTCCGACCACGAAAACCCTCAGATACCAAATTTAAAGCGAATCGGACCATAATCACAAAACTCGGCCGCCATTTTAAAGCCGTCATCTTGAATTTTTCAATTTTCACGAAATAATCATAACATTCGACTCCAAAAACCTCCACCTACCAATTTTGAATAGAATCGGACCATAATAACAAAACTCTTCCACCATTTTGGAGCCGCCATCTTGAATTTTCAATTTTCACGAAAGAATCATAATATTCGACTCCAAAAACCCCCTCATACCAATTTTGAATAGAATCGGACCATAATCACAAAACTCGTCCACCATTTTGGAGCCGCCATCTTGAATTTTCAATTTTCACGAAAGAATCATAATATTCGACTCCAAAAACCCCCCACTTACCAATTTTGAATAGAATCGGACCATAATCACAAAACTCGTCCACCATTTTGGAGCCGCCATTTTGTTTTTTCTTCACAGAAAAATTTCTTGATGCATTGTCACCGGTATAATTTCAAATCATTCGGACGTCTGGAAGTGGGTCAAAATCGCGCCCAAAGGAGTCGGTTACAAACAAACAAACAAACAAACATACAAGTGAAGCTAATATAAAGGGTGTAAAAAGGTACACTTCCTCAACAACGCTGGAGGTGATCGTTTTCGAGATATTTACAATTTTCTATATCGATGCATGTTACTCAGCTCCTAGGGCGCTAAGTGAAGTTGCTGAGAACATTACAAAAACTAAGTATGAGGTAGGTCTCGTCAAAATAAATTACTTTTTTCCTAAGAAATGTTTATCGAAAAATGATTTGTTTTCGAGATACAGATTGTTGAAATTTTTTAAAACATGGTTGGTTTTTGTCATAAGTTATTTGCAACTGCAGTTATTTTCATCAAACTTCAAACACAGACTTCTTCCACACTGAGCATTATCAAACTGCTCAATCAATCCAAATGGCAAAAAAATTGTCAGGTTTAATTATTCAATTAGAAAGTGCTACATTTCGGAGTTTGTAAAGAAACAAATCGGAGAACTACTATGTTATTTATTAGGCAATCAAACATATAGAAATTGAACGAAACAACTATCACAACAACTGTTCAAAGTGACGACCCCCAACAAGCTTCTGCTCTCCTCATCAAAGAATTCCGCACCCGTTGAAAAATGCCGGGAGTGTTTCTTATCGTTTCGCAGCAAGCTATGATGCGATCCCTTAACATTTTCTTGTTTACAATGGGGCTAGCATAAACTAGTAATTTAAGGTGTCCCCAAAAGAAAAAGTCGACGGGATTGAGGTCTGGTGACCTCGGGGGCCAATCCTATCCACCGATGGGGATATGCTACGTCTGAGAAATTTCTTGCTATCAGACTCAAATGAGCAGGGGCTCCATCGTACATAAACCAAGAGTGATTTTGGAGACCAATGGGAACATCTTTTCATAAGCTGGGAAAGCTCGTGTTCCAAAAAATGTTGGTAAGCCTCTCCATTCAAACGCAAGGGAAGAAAATAGGGCCCAATTGAATAATCCCCAATTATGCCTACCCATACATTTAAAGAGAATCTATCCTGGAAATGAGTTTGCGTAATCGCATGAGGGTTATCTTCCGCCCAGATGTGGTTGTTATGGAAGTTCATGATACCTTTTCTTGAAAAAGTAGCCTCATCTGTAAAAAGGATTTTCGATAAAATTTGGAGGGTGTTGATCGACTTATCTTTGAAGCCATCCAGCAAATTCGATACGTGGTTGAAAATCACGTAGCGTAAGTGCCTGGACACGCTGAATATGATAAGGATATAATTGCTGTTTCTTCAAAATTCTGTAAACAGTCATTCGACTCACATTTAAAGTTTGACTAATTTTTTTTGTACTCGTCTCTGGATGTTCACTAATTTTTTCGAGATCTGCCTCTTCCAATTCCACAGTTCTTGTAGTCCGTGGCCGTCCTACTGCAGAATTTCTTTCAAAGCTTCCAGATTCGGAAAGTCGCCGGTGAAGATTCGCAAATGTCGATGCACAAGGAGTCACGCGTTGGGGATACCTTTCCTGATAGATGCGTCTGGCCTCGGTTGAATTTCCGTCAGCCAAGCCGTATGCATTAACCATATCAGCCATTTCAGCTTTCATAAAGTCGGGCATGGTACCAAAAAATCACTTTATAAACTCCGAACTGTGAATTTGTCAATGAATAGTTAAAAATGTGACATCGAACTTCTATTTTAATGAACGAACGTTCATAGCCTACTCGATTCAATTAACTTAATTTGCAAGCGGAGAGTGACAGAAATTATTGAAATCAAATTTGGCTATACTGATTAAGCAGTTTGATAATGCTCGTTTAGAAGAAGTCTGTACGGGTATACTGCGAATAAAGTTTGATGAAAATAACTAAAATTGCAAAAAACTTATGACAAAAACCAACCATGTTTTGAAAAATTTCAACAATCTGTATCTCGAAAACAAATCATTTTTCGAAAGGAAAAACGTAGTTTATTTTGACAAGACCTACCACATACTTAGTTTTTGTAATGTTCTCAGCAACTTCACTTAGCGCCCTAGGAGCTAAGTAACATGCATCTATATAGAAAATTGTAAATATCTCGAAAACGATCACCTCCAGCGTTGTTGAGGAAGTGTACCTTTTTTACTTGAAAAAGCTGTAGGAATAAGGTTTTTCCATGAAAAGTACCAAAAGTTCTCTGTCAAAAATGTTAGGGCAATTTGAAATAAATAATGACAGCGTACGCAGCGCCGTCTAGATGTTACATGAAAATTAATAAGAAATTATGATTTCCCACGTCAAAAAAACCCAGGGTATCAAATTTCGTGCAAATAACTTAATTTTTGCAACAGTTATTTCTAAAAAGCGAACAAAAAAATTCAATTTCAACACCCTGTATCTTCGAAACGAAGCATTTCCGGACACAAGTTCATATAGTTTTTTTTTGTTAAAATTGTCTCAGGAATATGTCACTCGAATATTTTAACGTACTTATTTTACACCCTGTATATATAAATATATATTTGTTCGGAGGATTTCATCAAACTACTGTAGAAGCACTCTTATACGCTCATTAGCTCATAAGTTACCACATTTCATGTATCCTGAAGAAGACAATGGGCCCATCGTCGAAACGTTGATGTTTTTCTACTCACCATGAATCCTGGTTCATTCTCTTCATTTTCAGTTTTTTTCGAGTCAGGAGCTGATGTTGGCCAATGCGTTACTATCACGTCACTGTGGTATTGATTTTGTAAAGATTTGGAATCTGTTCTCTCGATAAAAATACAGAAAATTGAAACTGCGAGGGTATAGAACAATAGATGTTTGAGTTTCATGATGACGCTTCAACCATGTAAATCATACTGACGTATTCGACTCAAATCAATAAACAGGATGCACCGATTTCATACGTCTTTCAGGAAGTAAGAACCCAATCATATGAAAAACATTTGAATATTGTTATTGTTTTGCTGCAAATATTTTCGTGTCCATTTCATTCATATATTGAGTTATGTACTTCAGTATTTTTTCAGGATATTTTTTTATTTTACGCAAAAAAGGAAAAATAATGATATGTCTTGCGGGAAAATGATTGTGTTACCTTGAAAGGAGATAAAATTTAAAAAATCTTCCTCCGTTTTCAAATAATCAGTAATGATAAAAACTATCACTTTCAGTACAATTCACCAAATTGAACATAGAACAGTGAAAATAAAAACTTTTTAACAAAAAATGAAACCGACGAAAAAATCAACTGAAAAACAAAAATAAAATAACCCTTCTCAGTCTTAGTGATAATTGAGCTCTTAAACTAATGTGAGTAACTATTTTTGAGTCGGCGCCAAACAAACTAGCAATTGAATTAGGCAGAGCGTGAAATGAAGGCAGCGGGAGGCACGGCGTTGTGATTACTTTTTCGAAGTAATATTATGATCTTCGTTAATTGTTTGTTTGGCACCGACTCAAAATTAGTTACTCACATTATTTCAGGAGCTCAATTATCATTAAGACTACGAAGGTTCATTTTAATTTTTGCTTTCTAGTTGATTTTTTCGTCGGTTTAATTTTTCGTTAAAAAGTTTATATTTTTTACTTTTTTGTGACTAAAATCAACTAATAACTATCTACTCAGTTGACTCCAGGTATCCATCATATTGTAGTGTCATCAGAACTACCTATATGTGTGCCATGTGTGTATTAATTTCCCATTTTTCTTAAAAAAAAAAAAGGAACCCACAAAGTTATGAAGGTAGAATCGGTTGACGATAAATATCCCCTATTTTTCTACCCTTAAGGGTGACATTTTTTTCATATTCAAATGGGATCAACTTCGAAGTATACCGTATCCAATAAAGAAAGAATCATCAAAATCGAATTGCTCTTCGGAAAGTTATGTGTGATCATACATTAAAAAAAAAACGCGTCGACTAGAATCCTCCTCCTTTTTCATTTCGTCGGTTGAGAATGGGGATCGTTCGTGTGGATATTCCGTTCCAAATGGCTTACCAAAAATGTCACCGCAGCCATGGAGACACTGCTGGGATTACCTCCCCTCCACTTGGGGATACAAGGAGAGGAAAGAACACAAGAGCTTCGTAAGCATTGTAGCCAGGGACGTGCTAGTCCTGGGAAAGGACCACATTGAGAAACGATCTTGGGTATCTCCACCAGTCCGAACTATATGGAACAACACAGAACTCAACACCATTCTACAAGCCGAGATCTGGTACACATACGGGTCTCAAATGGAGAATGGTGCAGGAGAGAGAGTGTTTTCAGAAACCCAAGGACCCAGTTCAGCTACTCACTTGGTAATCACTTCTGTATTTCAGGCAGAGATCTCCCAATCCTTCAATGTACGAAGGAAAACAACGGAAGAGCAACAGTTGAGGAGCAGATCCAGATTCTCTCAGGCGACATTGAAGGGTCTGAGCAGCCAGGACCTGTGAAGAGGATCTGACAATACTGGCAGAACGAAACCACGTCAAGCTGATTTGAGTGCCAGGATATTGGGGATTTGTATCAGAAAACGAACCACGTCCAGGACAGGCCTTTGGGGTAAGTGCACGGCACTAGCGTCGGTAGAAGACTGAATCCAGGAAAAATACAAAGAATTCAGAAATTACATTCCAGAAAACAGACACGGCCAAAATACATTTGAGGCACGTGCCGGAAAAAAACCCAGCAGACCTGTCAACTTCAAACAGGAAACAACTGAAAATCATCACGGGGCTCATAACTGGATATGTGCCAGTGAAAGAGCTCCTTAATAAAATGGTATTGTTCAATGGCGGGCGACCTAATGCAGATTATGCGGTGAGAAACCAGAAACGTTATGCAACTGCGTAGTTATGGATCGCAAAAGACAGTCAATTTATGGGCAATCAATTGGTGAACCAGGACTTGCAAAGAACGAAATTATTGGAATGGGTACTGTGGATGCGAATAACAGGCAAGACATAATGGGCCAGTGGGCTTAAGAGTCATTGAAGGTCATGACCAGACGAGCGAACTGGGTGGAGTTTCTGGGTGGGTAAATCGGAGGTACACAAGGTATAGAGACCCAGAACTCAGGGGCTTCCGCACTACCGTAAGGTGTCCATAGAAGGATTTATTTGCTGCACTGTTCTATCGAAAGTTATAAGATCCGCTTGGCTATACAACTCAGTATAACTACTATCCTGCTCTGAATAAATGCCATGAATTCGTAAAATGAGTGTTTTTAAATTTTTTACTGAAGTCTCTTAATTGAGTTTTTATATCAGTCATAGAGGATATTCCACACAATATATGCATACTCAAGTTTTGAGCTGATATAGAGCAATCTCATAGGTATTATCTTATGAGAGTTATTACAGTTAATTACTATGTAACCGGAACATTTGAGAACGCCGGAAACTTACCCAAAGAATAATTTGTGATCGAATAAAACATATATCCTACCTACCTATCGAGATACATAATAGACTGATATTTTCAAAAATTTAATCATCCCATCATGACCCAAATATATATATACTGTTATGATGATGATGATTAGTGTTATTATTTTGTTTTATGTATAATTATTATTATATTTTGTTCATGTGATTTTCAAATACTCATCACAACAATAAACTCCGGCTATGACATGTTTACCCTTTTCCAATATACCATTTACTTTTCTTTTATTACATTTCTACAGCTCAGTCGTTTCGCTTATGTAGAGCAGATCTTCTCAAATCTCAGGAGGATTGCAGTTGCGCCATCTAGTTGTTTTGTTCGAAGTCAATTTACTGTTCCATGGAAATATAGCTTGTGATATGATCAAATGGTAAATAACGAGTCCAGAAGATAGTTAAATGATTGTTTTTTTTATTCAAATAAATTTTTAAATATTTCAAATACCCATTCCTGCGATATCTACCTTATGATGAATGTAATTGAAACAATCAAAATTCAAAACATCAAATGCTTGCTCATGTGCAATCAGCGAATATTGCAAGTAAATATTTAGAGGATATATTTATACTATGATCATGAGTACGGAAGGACGTTCACCACTGTGAATCGTTGGTATTAAAAAGAACCATAAAAAGTGTACGAAAACGTATCACTGTGTTTGGTTTTTGTTGATGAAATACCTTTTGTGAATTCAGTTCGTGATCTCACGAAAATCCTGGAGAAGGTGTTCAGTGGCTACTGGGAGTGAAGTAAGCTGATGTTGGCCCCCTTGTTGCTCGTTATAAATATGATCTGATTTGGATTGGAGGTAAGTGGCTCTTTGGTCGAATATTTGCCAGGCAGTTTCTTGATTTGAATTCAGGGTTGAAATTGTTCTCTGCTTATTCACGTTGATTTTAGATGATGAAAAATTTTTATTACTGCTTCTCCCCAAAATAATTTTTTCGACTCCTTATTTTTTTCCCCCAGGCAACCATCCTCTTTGTTTTCCCGATCTGAATTTCACTTTTTGCACACTTTCTTGAAACACATTTTCTAATTCTAACATATGATACAATCTTTATTTATAATTTCTATATCTACTTCTAACATTATTTATAATGAACTGTTCAAAATTCATATTCACCCATTCTCTGTTCTCGAATCTGTTATTTTGATGATTTACAATATAAAATAGTTTGACATGTCCCTGTCATGTTCCTTGAGACTCGAGATTAGCATACAGGATGTTCTTGCTTGTAGATTATTTTTGTCTATTTGAATATATTGTTATGATGTGTTGTATTTGTTTATATAATTAATTATTTTACTCATCTGCTGCTTAACAAATACCCATAACAATAAACTCCGGCTAGGATGCTCTTACCCCTTTTCAATGTACTATTTACCTCTCTTTTATTACCTTTCTCCAGCTCAGTCGGTAAGCCTATGATCGCCTCTTCTCAGGAGGATTGAAGTTGCGCCATCTAGTTGTTTTGCTTGAAGTCAATGAACTGTTTTTATAGAAATGTATTTTGTAATATGGTCAAATGATAAATAATGAGTTCAGAATATAGTTAAATGATTGTTCTTTTATTCAAATCAATTCTTAAAATACCTATCTCTGCGGTATCTGCCTCATTAGTAAATATTATTAAACCAATCAAATTGAACAATATCAAATAAACTTCCTCGTGCCCACTCAACAATGCAACATAAATATTCAGAGGTTATATTGATATCATAATAATGAATAAGAAAGAAAGTTCACCACTGTGAATAGGTGTTATAAAAAATAAACCAAAAAGTGTGTGACCCGAATATTATCATTTTATTTAGTTTTTGTTGATAAAGCACCTGTTGTGAGTACAGTTTGTGCACTCACGCGAGTCCTGGATTATTCTGTGGCTATTGAAGTTTGCCAACGTTGAGCCCCCTTGCTGCTGGTTACGTCATGTACAGGAAATCTAATCTGAATTGAAGGTAAGGTTGCTTGGTCGAATCTGTGCCTGGTTGTTTCTTGATTTGGTTTTAAGTGTTCAATTGCAGCTATACTTCTGTTGTCGCTTATTTGCGTTGATTTTTTTCATACATTTTTTATCACGGCTTCTGTCCAAAAATCTATTTCTCGACTTCTATTTTCCTCTTTCCCTGGCAACCATCACTTTTTGTTCTCCAGTACAAATTTTCACTCTTAACACTATTTCAAAAAACACATTTTGTAATTCTAACCTATGATATATATTCTATTTACAATTTATATATCTACACGTGATATTATTTATATAGAACTGTTGAAAATTCATGTATTCATGTAATGTATAAATATCATCATATCAAAGTTTTATTATTTTTATATTTAAATATTTTATATATAAGAATATATATATATATATATATATATATATATATATAGTTATGTTATGAAAAACCAGTTATATATCTTAAAAGGAAAAAACCCACAAAAAGAATAATTACTAAATAGCTATTAGTTTCAAGAGATTGTTTTACATAATTTTTGAAGTTCTATTTCCTTTATTAAGCGTCTGTATAATATGAATAGATAAAGATATCCAATTACTATAACACAATTAATTTCATACACTGTCATAATGATTACAACCCATAATTGTTCAAAAGACAACAAAAAGTCTAGATTTACAAAATTTTCCTGAATAAAATTTGATCCACAAAATTATAAGCTCGAAACATACAGTATATGAAATTGTATCTAACTAAAAGTAGCCAATGGGAGAACAGCAAACTTCTTGATGACAATAGCCAATCAGGGAACAGTATGGTCAAATGTGAGATTTGAAATTGTAAGAAAATAAGAACGAGAAAGTGTCAGAGACAATTATCACTGAAATTGTATATAGTTTATAAGAAAGTAAAAATAGTTGTATTTATAAGTTTTGACAAATAACCCCAAACAGTGAAAATGTGCGCGAATTCAAAAATTCAGATCAGAAAAAAGGAGGAAAAATGGTATCCAGGTGATAACAAACAAAGCCATGGAGGAGATTGGAAATGATTTGAAAACGAATGCCACGTTTCTATTTGGAAGGAAAGAAAATTTATGAATTTCAACATAATAAGCAGAAAACCAACATTACCTTATTTGTACACCATATATAAGTATTCCAAAGCTGATATTTGGATTGGTATGGTTCCTTCTTTTTGGTATTGGAGTTCCTGAGAGCAATTGGAGTGAAAGGGGATCCAATTTCTGGGTATATCTTGAACAGCGACCGTTCCAGACAGGTATAAACTTTCCTAGTGCACATCACGAACTGAATAACTAATAACGCATATTCCATCAGAAGAACTTTATTTCACTTGTTTTTGAACTGTTAAGGAAATGTTCACTTTCAAGGTAAAAGTGAGGTTGTGTTTATTTATCCATGACCTGTTTCTCATGATTTATCCATGAATATTTGTAGATTCACCTTAGCATAAGTTATCTATCGTAGGCCAGGTAAATTTGAGTTTCCCTGAATAAAGGAAATAATTGCTTTTTGATACTTTGTTGTTTGTTTTCTACAATGATCAACGATCATATTTATGACCAGTGAATAGATTGAAGTTTGACATTAAGCCAGGCTAGTGGCTCAATTGCCTGAACCGGCTATCTGAGACAAGAGGCGTACCAACTGAGTTTAGCTGTGGTAAGGAAAGTGATAACAATTGGCAGCAACGTGACGAGAGAACAGTGACGTTAGCTAGCAATTATTATTACATTGCAAAATATATTATACAGGGCACAAACAATTATCTATATCATAACAATTTGGCTCACAAAGAATAGCAAAGTTATTTTATATAAAAAACAATTATATTTGCAAATTAATTATCATTACATAATAATTAGCGCCCAACGCGGTGCAAAAATATATTTGTATATACATATGTATATATATATATATATATATATATTTATATATATATAGATGAAATGTTGACATAGTGTCAATTCATGCAGAGCAGTTTATAGAGTTTGTAAGTGTGTACCCCTCACAACAATACTGGAACAAACACGATTCTCGTATGAAATGTCTGAATCATAGTTCAGATGCAAAAAATGTGATGAATATAATCAATCATTCCACCTGAGAGAAGAATAAAAAAAAATCCTGATCACACACAGGAAAGGAACGAAAACAAAATATTGACCTACTGTATGTGTGATATCGTTTACGAAACATAGTAATTCAAACAAATTGACCCAATTGCCATTTCTCAAGTAAATAGTGCTCCTTCCACCCCAACAGTTATACCGACTCCACAAGATTGTATATTCACAATACACCAGAATCAAAATACTAGCCACTACAAAAGGAATGAATGTAACCAAGCCAGGAACTGTTACTTCAAGCGTACAAAGAAAGGCAGCAAAGGGGGTATCGGGAGATTTTTTCCATATCATGAAATGTTTGTGTGTCTTAGTGCTAAAAATAATGAATCAATTCATCAGGGATTATCATTACATACTGATGATGGCATGCATCGTTCTTACGGAAACTAAGCAAATATATGATTTGGAGGAAAACGAGATTATTAATGATCAAGGTGTACTGAATGCAAATGATGTATGTAAAAAATTGCATTAAATATGGTAATGATATAGGTGCATTGGGTGGATGTAGAGTTATCAAAACACATTTGGAATTACATGGGCGAAATATTATCGTTACAGCAATTCACAGATCTCTTTCACTTAACAAAAATTATTTTGTTCAGTCTGAATCAACATTCAAATACAATGAAATACATAGAAGAAAGATAATATTGACGTTGGTTATTTTAATATTATTATGAATGAAAAAAGATATATTCGATGATAACCCAACATTATGGTTTATGGGTTTGAACCAAAACCAGCTAGTGGGACGTACCTAGAGCACTGATTCATCAAACGTGACCATACAGAAGAGTAGCTCAACAACTTTGTTTTGAAAACCCTCTTCACTGGAAAAAATCCACAAGACTCCAAATAAAATTGTACTACTTAATGAAAAATTTCAAACTCCCCAAATATATCTCTTGTCAATTTTGTTGTTTTTGTTTTTACTGAAAAATATTTTGTTTTGCAAACAATTGATGTCGTCGTAACGTTTGGTGCAATTGTTTATCGATATTTTCTGTAATCGACTTTTTGATGAAATTTTGTGATATATACCGAGTAATTATATATGAGAATAATAAAATGTGAATAATTAGTTAGGTGGCAAATGGAAGTTACCTGTATCACAAGGTGAACTTGGAAGAATATCCCAAAGTAGGATTGAACGTTAACCTGTGCTGAAGTTCTCTTGAAGTGTTGCCGAGAGAATGAATGAGTTGATATAATATATTATGTGGTATATGAATATTTTATGGAATATGAATATTGATAATGTGAAATGAATATAAGATGTATACATGAGTTGAGAATTGGTATATATGCAAAGTTATAAATATAGTAATAGGAAGTCGATGAATATGTTATACAGTTGCCCAGTAAACAATTTGATTTATATTGAGACGATAATCAAAAGTAAATCATGAGTAAGTAAAATTTTTGTTAATATGCATTTGAAATGCAAAACAGAACATTGGCGAAAAATATTTGTGTCAGAGAGAGGATCAGAAGGTCTCAATTGCTGATTATAAATTTGAATCATAATGTGATTGAAGATTAGTATGACTGTCCTAATCGAATTGTTGTACACATTCGTGTTTCAATTAAGGAGGTGACCAGGAGGCGCGAACGGATATCTAACATTTTCAAATTGATATTTGACAATAGATCTATCGATCTTAGCCGATTGCACGTTTTTTTTTTCTCATATGTTTTGAATTTCGTTTCAACAATTGGTTGCTATGATGTGGATGGAATAGTCATTTGAAATAAATTAATTTGTTTGGGTTGCGTTCGGGATTACACTACGTGAATTTGGAGAAAAACGTCTGAACACACTGTTTTAGAGCTGCTGCCTAGCTAACAGCCCTTTCAATATTGACTTTAGAAGAATGTTACTCGTGTGGATTAGCCAGCCACCTAGATCCTGCTGCCTAGCCAACAGCACCCAAATTCCATCAAATTCAAAATGATTCTTGAGTGTTGAAAAATATTTCGAATTGATGATTTCCAATTTCATAATCCCAGCCAATTGCATAATATTTCTAGTATTCGATTTAAATAATCTTCTATGAAAATGTGGAAGGTTTTTTTTAATATAACAATGGATTTTTGCGATTAATTTAAAAGTTTGATTTCGAAAGATGGTATGTTATGTTGTGTGGGAGACTTTGAGACATAGAAGTCATTTAAAAAAAAATGTTTTTTGAAATATTTTCAATGTTTATTAATGGGTTAAGTGCAATGTAGACGAATATTTCATTTTATCTGTCAGAATTTTTAATAAGTTTTTGTTCGAAATAGGGAAAAAAAAATTGTTCTTTGTACTGTTGAATAATTAGATATAACTATGAGATATATAATGCAACTGAATGATAACATTTTTATTATGTCCCACCTTAATTTTGTCTTTTAATAAAAAATATGAATTATTATTCTCTTGTAGAATGAAATTGTGCTTGAAGATGAATAGAGGGAACATATTATACAAGGTACTCTCGAAAAATAATAAAATATATATTGAATAGAACTCAAATGTTTTAGTGATTTTTAAATAGTTAGAGGATAATACTGTCATTTTTCCTTGATAAGTTATATTTGTCTTCCATAATTAATAATTCAACTATTTTTTCAAGAATACTTACTGCGACTCATTTTCTTGTTGTATGTAACACCGAGACCACAGAGGCACGTCCCAGCAGCAGGCACTGACACAAACCAGAAGGAATGGCCCATCTCCAGAAACACACCTGAGCAGCACGGCATCCGAGTTATCCCATTGCAAACTCTGCAGGGAAGGCATCCACATGCTTCATTTAATCGATATATTGAAACAGTCACACTAGCTAGGACGAGAAGACGAGCATACCAGAACCATTGCCGAACCTGATGGACGTACCTGTTCGAAAACATCCCAGATCATGGCATCCTGGAATTCCAATTGCGCTTCCCAGCTGATCGTAATGTGAACATCCACGAGTGGCAGAATACCCTCAGGCAGTCCTGATGTTATGTTGGAACACAGTTTCGATTATCGGAACTTCGTCACTACGGATCCAAGCAGTGCAGAACTGAAATACATTTGTAGATGAAATATGGGCCAACCGAAACCCGAAACCACAGTTCATGCTGTTTACAGGTGGTGAACATTTGTCATCAGACATCCTGTCATCTGTTCCAGAAACAGACACCAGTCGTCCAGCAAACCATTTTGGGGGAGAGCCGTGATAAACATTTGTCATCAGTCATCCCGCAAGCTCCAGAAGCAGCCACCAGCCGTCCAGTCTTGCGTCAATGCGTCCAGCAAGCCATTTTGGGGAACACCCATTTTCCGTTAGGCAGAATCCCTAAATGTACCATGTGGGGGTACAACGGCTTCGACTTCAGTTAAATCGCTCGAAGCCAGAAGAAGAAGAAGCAGACCCAACACCAAGAGATTGAGCCACGAAATATATTGCTTGGAGATGATAGACATTATACCAGACTTTTGTGACCAGTGCCGGACTAACAATTTTTTCGTGCCACGTGAGAACTCTGATAAATGGTAATTTTTGTTTGGTTTACTCTTTCATATTAATTCATGTTCGTGTTTTATTCTCGATATTGTTAAATTTTTTTTTACTCTTATACATTCATTTAAAATTTTTTTTCTTCGCATAATAATGTCGTGAGATCATTTTTTTTGTAAGTTGATATAATGCACTCCTTCATTATTTTATTATTTTAAAGCTGGAGGCCAGCTTTTCTAAAGGGGGGCAATGTGTCAATTATGAAAAATATTACCCAATAGAAATATACCAATCATTTCTTTTTCAAAATTCAAAATTAATTTACCAGACTAGAAAATAAAATTCAAACATAATTGAACCCAAAGTGGAAAAACCCGTAGTTCATTTATTCTACAGTAATTCATCACCTAGTATAACATTTATTGACATACAGTATTTCCTGCAAATTTGAAGTTCAACGCCAGTCATTAACCAGGGATTGGGTTTCAGCCCGGTATTGCATTCATCAATAGCAAGAACGGTGATTCTGCAAGTCAGCGATATTTTTTCTATAAATGAAAGTGTTTGGTTTTGATCGGGGTCTTTGGTTTTATGCTGCTGGCCCACGGTGGCACATCTCCTTCCCTTGGTTTTCATTATAATGTAAGTGTTACTTTCATTTGTTTTTCAGTACATACCCCCATTGTTCACTTCAGTTGGTAATTTTTGTATTCATCATTGTTATTTCCGTTTTCTTATAATTGTAATGATTCACAAGAGTTTTTACTGCACTGAGTATTTTTGTTTTCGCCATCATGTATGTTTTTGTCTCCTTATATTTTTAATAGACACAATAGCTTTCACTTCCACTTTTTCATTTCACTATACCATGATGATCACAATCAGAGAAGTGAAATGTTTTGACCTCTCGCAAGTCAAGCGAATTAATTAGTGAGCACCCTAAACAGTTAGGGGGTCAGGGTTTCATAGGGTCTCTCAAAGTAGGGCGTGACAGTATCTTAATGGAGTTCCGACTTCAACATTTTAAAAACCAGATTATTACGAATTTTTTTTCAGTAATCAACAACTTGATTGCCGTTTTTCTCTCTATCCCTGACACCATCATAGTTCTCTACTGAGTGTTCCACATTACGGTAAATATTTTTCAACAATTCTTGATAATTCAGGGAGGTTTCAAAAATCTTGCACCATATGGGAAAAACATTTCGTCATGTTTTTTCAGATAAAAGATGACAAATCGTCTGAATCCTGAAATACAAACATCTATCTGAATTTTTTTTGTTTATCACAAGTCATGAAATAAGCAAAGGTTATCTGAACTCATTTCACGAAGAATTCATCAATAGTTTCAACCAAGTACTAAAAATTGTTTTGAAAATGTTTGTAAACTGTTGAAAACATCTGCAATTATTTTCAACTTCTTATTTGCAGAATTTATAACTGTGGAACGTGATATCGAGTACTTAATGATTATAACTGATAATGAAAAAATAATTGAGTTTCTCTAGCCGTTGTTTCTTTAATATTGGATATTAATAAACATAAAAAGAAAGGAACATATTTTTTTGAGATATACTTCAATAACATAGTCTGTCTTATTTTTTATTTTAAACACGTTTTTCGACTTTGCGATGTTTTCGGAAATAAAGTTCAATACACTCTTTAGAAAATTCATATTTATGTTCTTCCCTCTGGAAGCTTGGCAATTTTGACTCTGGATATTATTCAGCCTAACCCTATTATACAAGGTGATTCAAAAGTACTTTGACAAACTTCAGGAGCTGATACCTCACCATATTCTAATATGAATTGTCCTAATAAATATATGTCCGGAAACGCTTCGTTTCCAAGATACAGGGTGTAAGTATTATTTTTATTTTCGTTCATCGAATAACTTTCGAAATACTTACCTTAATCAAACGAAAATTGGTATTGAGAGGTTTTTCGAGGTGTCGAATTCGAACCTGATGTTATTATTGCTCTTATTGCCACCTACACGTATTTTCCTATTTTGAAGATTACTAGCTTTTTTGAGTGTACTTCTAGCACATTCTATAGTGAAAAATTTAATTCCTCTATAATATCTACGTAAAAATATACCCATGTTACAAGGCGCTATAAGCAACCGTGTTCTAGATATTTGGGTTCGAAAATTTCAAGTCGATCAATTGATAATCGATGCGTGTTGAAGTTATTACCATTATTTTGCATTTTTCACAGGAATGCTTAGGAAATGAATTTGACGTTTAAGTAAGTAGTTTTGGTAATCACATATTATGTGACAGTTCAACGTTTTGTTGTTCTGTTGAAGTTTCTGTGAGTTTTAAAACACTTATTTTGGAAAAATGGATTATTTAAACAATAATGGTCATTTAGCCGATATGCATTTCGTTTATGGCCTTGCGGATGGCAATGCGCGCGAAGCAAGACTATTTACAAGGAGCGATTTCCTAATCGAGTACTGCCTTTAGCTCCAACATTTACCAATCTCCACCGTCGTTTGGCAGAAACAGTAAGCTTTAAGAGGGCATCTGATATTATTGGAAGCCCACGAGCAGTCCGAACCCCAGAATTGGAGGAAGCTGTTTTGAACGTTCTCGAGGAGAATCCAGAAACAAGTACAAGATAAATGGCTGGAAATCCTCAATTTTTGAGATATGTACTTTTCACGGACGAGGCAAACTTCTCCCGAAATGCTATCACAAGCTTTCATAACAACCATGTTTGGGCTATGGAAAATCCGCACGCAGTTAGTGAAAGACATTATCAGTATCAATTTTCTGTAAATGTATGGGCGGCAATAATTGATAATTACTCGATAGGTTCTTTTATTCTTCCGTTCCGACTGAATGGCGCAACTTACAGAGACTTTTTAGAAAATGAATTGCCAGGACTACTTCAGAATGTACCATTAGAAATTTATATCCGCATGTGGTTTATGCATGATGGGGCTCCGGCCCATTTTAGCGTTGTAGCCAGGGAATTCCTCAACACTGTCTATCCAAATCGATGGATCGGTAGGGGTGTAGAAGAACCTAACCAGGCGTGGGCACCAAGGTCCCCAGATCCAAACCCGATAGATTTTTATTTTTGGGGACTTTGAAGTCACTGGTTTATAAAACTCCAGTAGCCAACGAGAAAGATCTAAGAAATAGAATAGTAGACGCCTGTGATACAATAAGAAACACACCAATAATTTTTGAGCGCGTACGAGATTCAATGACTAGAAGACTGAATGCCTGTATCTTCGCTGAAGGTGGACACTTTGAACGATTTATTTGAATACAATTCAGTTTCTTTTATTTTATTTTATTCTACATATTCAAAATTCCTTGAAATAAAATGTTGATATTTCTTGCAAATTTTATTAAAGCAAATACAGATGTTGCACCCCTGATACAAAAATCACTATTTCAAACGAGAACAAATAAATAGAATAGGTGCCCCCTACAAAAACCGAAACTACTTATTCGAACGTCAAATTTATTTCCTAAGCATTCTTGTGAAAAATGCAAAATAATGGTATTAACTTCAACACGCATCGATTATCAAATAATCGCCTTAAAATTTTCAAGTCCAAATATCTTGAAAACGGTTGCTTATAGCGACTTGTAACAGTCGTAGCTTTTTCACGGAGATATGATCAAGAAATTGATTCTTCTACTGGAAAATGTTCTAGAAGTACGCTCAAAAAAGTTATGAATCTTCAAAGGAAGAGGCGTGTAGGTGGCGCCCCCTAAGAGTAAGATCAATAATAACATCAGGTTCGAATTCGACACCTCAAAAAACTCCTCAATACCAATTTTCGTTTAATTTAGGTCAGTATTTCGAAAGTAATTTAAAAAAAACGAGAATAAAAATAAAACTTCAACACCCTGTATTTAATTTATTTGAATAATTCATATGAGAATATTGTGAAGAATCACCTCCTGAAGTTTGTCAAAGTACTTTTGAATCACCCTGTATCTACCTATCCTGAACATTTCAGAGCTCAATTCCGCTAATCACGGTAGAGCTGTTTCCATAAAAACTGGAAAAATTCGAATTTTTCTGAACTGAAATATTTTTCAGCAGAAATGTGTATTGGTTATTAATTTGATGTCCTAATCACGAATCAGTAAAATCTAGCTTATCCTGCCTCCTAATATTATTTTTCACAAAAATCAGTATTTAAATCACCCTTGACGCACAGTATATGTCACTCAGGTCAAGCCCAGAAAATATTCAGGATCATTTCCGTTATACCTAAAAATCGTGGAAATTTTAAAATTCTACTCGGATCGTTACGGAAGATACGGGGGTAATAGAGTTGGTATCCTGATCAGAATCCGTGAGAGTTTTGAGCCTGGCCTGCCCCCTAATATTATTTTTCGCAAAAATCGGTATATCCGTTGCCCCTGGCACGCAGTGTATGTCATTTAGGTCAACTTCAGGGGAGACTTGGACTCACCTCCGGTATATCTACCGATCGTGGGAGTAACAGAGTTCTACTCCGATAATTACGGAAGATACGAAAGTGTCTCCAACAAAAGTGAGAAGTGAAGTGAAGAATTTAAATTTTTTCACCGAAAATATGGACTAGTACTAAAGTTGGTGTCCTGATCACGAATCCGTTAGAATTTTGAACCCATCTTGCCGCTAATATTATTTTTCCCAAAAATCGGTACATTCATCGCCCCTGGCGTACAGTGTGTGTCACTCAGGTCAACCACAAGGAAGTTTAAGACTCATCTCCGGTTTATCCACCGGTCGTGGACATTACAGAATTCTACTCCAGTAATTACGGTAGATACGGGGGCGTTTCCATGAGGAGTGAGACACACTGTATATCAAGATAATCTTGACTCACTTCACATTCTAAGTTCCTATCACCTACAATGTATGATATGTTTATATTTTGCATCGGTGTTCAAATTATTTTTCACTTACTGATTCATGTGCTCGTGTTGTCATTAAATATACATTGTTTTTTATTGCTATCGTTATTTTATAGCCATTCATAGAAAAAATAACTTCAGAGAAATGAGTGAATTTATTATCAATAAAAATTATGCCATCATTTTGACTGAAAATTGCATGGTTGTACCTATAAACTATCGATATTTGTTAGATTATATTGTTTTTTTATTCATTGCCCAATGTTGGTATTCTGTTGATACAGTAATACCTATGAAAAACATCATTGCTTTCGATATTATTCTGCATAGAGAGGAAAAATTTGCAGCACTCGTTTCAGTTGTTTTTCTACAGTCCTCAGCAATCATGGAATTATTTTGTTGATAAATATGAAGGAGAAATTTGTGTTAGTAAAACCTATGCCAAAAACCCCCTTCGGATACAATAATTCATGAATATAGTGAATGGTGAAGAAAAGCTCAATCTTTTTTAATTTCCTCTTTTACCGAATACTGTTCCTTTGTTTACTTCTCTTCCTTGCACCCTCCTAGCCAAATAATTTCCGGAGTATTTTCAAGTTTCTCTAATGAGTATTTGAATCATCTCCATATTGCAGCATGGCGGTATGACCTTTCAATCCGGTAAAAGGTGTCTTGAACCACCGAGGTAAAATTGGAGGTGATGCTGAATCTTCCGCTACCTCAATTGAAGCGGCAAATAGTGCCTTTAGACTGCTCTATACATCTAACTTGAAACTGATGATCCTGGAAAATATCCCCCTGGAATTCCGGAATAAACCATCAGATATGCATTTTGAAGTGATTACAATTATCCATCAAATATGTACAGCAACGGGCCTCAATTCGAGAGGGGTGCATCATTTTTGTATACTGATGGTTCCAAAATTGAAGAGAGGGGCAGAGTGGGATTGACAGGTCCCAGTTTAGGGCTCTCAAAACCTCTAGGTGAAGCCCCAATAATTTTCCAAGCAGAAACCCATGCTACAGAAATTTTTGCTCGAAAATGCCTTGAAAGCGGCTCCAGTGTGGCAAAAATGTATATCCTATCAGACAGTCGAGCAGCACTGAAAGTTCTGAAATTACTTCTGTCTAGCCTGACTTGGGGATTCAAACTTTCCCTAAGACATCTGGCTACGAACAATCAGGTCACTCTGATGTGGGTGCCAGGTCACAAGGGAATCAAAGGTAATGAGGAATAAGACATCCTTGCCAAGGGAAGGGTATATACTCAGTTTCGTGGCCCAGAACCCTCCTGTGGTCTTTCCAAAGCCCACATTGAGGAAGGCTTTCGGCGCTGGAAAGCTGACCAAATCAAAACCCACTGGAATAATATTCCAGAGCACAGACAAGCGAAAAGGTTTCTGAGTCCATCGCCAAAGAAAGCTGAACAGCTTCTCGAAAAAAAGACAACGGGAATGCTCAAGGGACATTTTTCTCTGGAGTACCACCTCGAAAAAATGGTAGATCAGACCGTGAACTAAAGTTCGAACGCCCTCAGACATCAGGAACTCAGCTCCCAGGAAACTGATCCACTCTGCAAGGAGTAACGGAATCTCAGGTCTTGAAAAGGTGGAGGGTACAAAAGACCTTATAGAACGAGGTTCGGAGAGGTTGAAGATCTATGGTCAGAACCACTATCTTGTTATTATTTTCAAATGGAGTGGTGGAGTGCTAGAGCCTCGTATCGATAGACTACTTTTTCAGTGTCTTCGCTATTTATGCACTAGATTTGCGATTTGAATCCGATAGGAAAAATTTTTTCCATTTGCATTCAGGTGATTTATTTTTTCAATAAAAAAGACAATGGGAACGCTTAAGGGACATTTTTCTCTGGAGTACCACCTCGAAAAAATGGTAGATCAGACCGTGAACTACAAGTTCGAAGGGGTTTCATCAACGCCCTCAGACATCAGGAACTCAGCTCCCAGGAAACTGATCCACTCTGCAAGGAGTAACGGAATCTCAGGTCTTGAAAAGGTGGAGGGTACAAAAGACCTTATAGATCGAGGTACGGAGAGGTTGAAAATCTATAGTCAGAACCACTATCTTGTTATTATTTTCAAATGAAGCGGTGGAGTGCTAGAGCCTCGTATCGCTAGACTACTTTTTCAGTGTCTTTGCTATTTATGTAGTAGATTTGCGATTTATATCCGCTAGGAAAGATTTTTTCCATTTGCATTCAGGTGATTCATTTTTTCCATAAAAATTCTAGGCGATGGCTAAATATCAAAATTTGGAGTATCATAAAATGCAGAATGTACATATTCTTCCTTCGTGCTTTAGATATGATTAGATTGGAGCAAGTCGGTTAGGATGTCTATTTTTTAAAACGTGATATCGATTGCGATAAACTGATATTAATGATAAAATTATTTAACAAAAATTTTTTGGTTTAATTATGCCTTCACATTGACGTCATTGTGTGTGTATTTCTGTAATAAGACCAAACATATACAATTTTTTTGTTTCTGAGAGGGAATAAACAAACTATTCACTCACATGAACTCATCAAAAATAATATATTCCATTTTTCGTAGTTATCAAAATGAAATATCAAACTCGCACTTGATATATTTTTTGTTTAGTTCTTGATGTATAGTCACAATAGCTGAAGATTTTGGGGCTGGTTTATGGGAAAACATGTATAGTTGAAAGTGAAAAGGTACGAACACAATTTGTTGAGTTTAATGATAAGATTTCGATATGAATTCGGAAAAATGTAATTATTACCACTTCCGTACGTTTACAAAACAATAACCAATTATACTAATCAGAATGTATCGATTCTGCAATGAATTCTGGTAGACCACACGCTTGGCTAACAAGATTATTTACAGGAAGTAGGTGATATTTATTGTGAGGAAATGGTTGATATTGTTATCTATATATTGCGTCATTTCCGTTACTTACCTGCGATCAAAGATAGAAGAGTTTTTGATAAAAATCGCCAAATTAGCGATTATTGAATCGAACAATAACCGAAATTGAAATGGCAGATGTGTTGGATTCCATAATTGATATATTTTTCCATATTTCATACTCTCCCATCACTTCACGATAACATGATTCTGAGAGTTCTGGTATATTTGATTTTTCAGAAGAATTTTTATTTTTGCATCTATAGTGCGTTGGACCAACTCCAACTAATCTGATGGACATCAATGATGAGTAAAAAACAATATATGACAATGTTTTTCACTTGGTTGAGTACCTGTGGCGAAATACCCCAATTTCCTTATAATTTTTCGACAAATAATCGTATTAGGATTGTTATCCATCCGATATTCGATTCTAAACCATTAATGGGTTCGCCATGAAAATTAGAATCTAGAGAATATGTGTCTGAAAGATGTCATTTGAAAAAAATGCCTTTTTTATAATTTGTGGTTTTGGAAATATCAAACCGCCATAGGCAAAAAACATTGTTTATAATATTTTTTACTCCCTCTAGATGCAAAAACAAAAATGCTCCTGGAAAATAAAATTCACCAATCTTTCGTCTAAAAACTATGTGGTTGTACTACGAATCCTTAGAATAAAAAATAGGAGTATACATGGTATTCCATTTGAAATTATCAAGTGATGGGACACTATGAAATATTGGAAAAAAATCCAATTCTCGGATCCAACACCCGTCGGAGCTCTGGAAACACTGGCTTGCCTTGCTACAGTGCTTTCGTAAAGTAGTGAATAAATTCATTTTCAGCCAAACTATCCATTTCTGAGGAATCTCCTGAAACAGGTCGATTTTTAATATGAATTTGCCACATTTATGAGGGAAAATTGAATACACAGGGTGAACCACGTTTGACTAATGACGTCCACGACAATTTTTTCGAGAGGAACACCCTATATATTATTCAATTTTTGGAATCTCCATGGGGAGCTAATTTCAAAAATATATCACACATAGGCTTCGTAATCAGTGCGCCCGTTGAATGCAGTGCTCTCGTAAAGTGATGGATACATTCGTAAAAAATTGAAGGAATCATTTTTTGGAAAGAACGGTCGAATCCGTTGAATTTTATTTTTATTTGGGCACTCCTTCGAATTCAATTGATACATACAGAATGATTCGTGGGGGAGAAATGACGTTTTCGATATTTTTCAATGTCAACACCATTTTTCATTACGGAATGTGAAAAGGTGATTATGAGTATGGGTGAAATGAAAATAAAATAAGAAAAACCATTCTGAAATATGAAAATACTAAATTTAATGGCAATTATCGCCTCAAACAGCGATCAAATGAAATGTTCAAATTGTGCACCGTTTGCTATCTGACAGTAGCCAAGACGATGAATAATTTGTTTTGAACATTCTCAATAACGTCAGAAGGTATACATTGTAACTCGTGACGAATTCTTGCTTTTGAATATTCTAAATTCTCCGGCCTATAAACATACACTTCACTCTTTGAGTATCCTCATGAGAAGTAATCAAAGTGTGTCAAATCTGGAGATCTAGCTGGCCACTCAATCGGTCCCCTCCTCCCTCCAACGATTCGGAAACACCACATCTAAATATTCGCGGACATCTGCTGCATAATGGGGAGATGCACCATCTTGTTGGACGAATAAATTAGTTCTCTGAAGATCAGGTTCCTCTAGATCTGGATACAAAGCTATTAGTGCAGGGATAAGGTAGAATCGAAGGAAATCCAAATATATTGCACCAGTCATGTTCACGTCGAAGACATAGGGGACCCAGAATTCTTCCGTCGACTATGCCACACCATGCATCCACTTTCTGTGGATTTTGAGTGTGATACTCCATCATCCATCGGGGATTTTGGGCAGCCCAATAACGGCAATTTCGCCTATTGACGTAGCCGTTCAAAAATTATTATCATTATTGCATAGCCATTGCAGTTGTTCGCAGATTGATTTGGCCGATAAAAGTCGTCTCCATTCAGCTCATGGATTAGGCGTGCCTCATAAGAATGGTGCTTTACTTTTCTCAGAATTTTGTAGACTGTAGACGCTGCCATATTGAAATCAGAAGCCAAATGGTCGAGTGTGATGATTTTCATGCACTGATCGCCTTCGGGTGGTGAGGGTCGACCAGATTTAGGAAGATCACGGACATGCCCAAATTCTTTTATTTTTACTCAACTTTGCTCACATGCTTTAGTTAATAGGTTGCCGATCGGATGGGTTACATTGAACAATTCAACTACTTCTCTTTGGGTGCGCATTCTGTCTTCAAATCCTATCATGCAAATAATTTCAATTCTTTCTCGTTCATTTAATTTAATCATTTTTCATGAAATGGCAAAGTTACTACTCAATAATATATCTACAAACGATGAAATATGTTATTTTTCAAAGGAAATAACTTCACAAAAACTATTCAGCAATAAAAACAAGATACTGATCGCTATGGCTACTGTCAAGTAATGGAAATTGTCAGACAGCAAACGGTGCACAATTTGGACATTTTATTTGATCGTTGGTTGAAGCTATCATTGCTATTAAATTCAGTATTTTCATATTTCAAAACCGTTTTTCTTATTTTATTTTCATTTCACCCATATTCATAATCACCTTTTCACATTCCATAATGAAAAATGGTGTTGCCATTAAAAAATACCGATGACGTAATTTATCATACCCGAATCATTCTGTATGTAATAATTGAATTTGAAAGAATGCCCAAATGAGAATAAAATTCGACAGTTTCGTGCGTTTTTTCCAAAAATAATCCCTTTAATTTTTTACGAATTTATCCACTACTTTACGAGAACACATAATTCAACGGACACACTGTATACAAACCCTATATTTTTTTTTTATGTTCTGGTTCCCACGAAAAGGGATATCCTGTAATGTTCAGAGAACATCGTGGGAACCAAGGGAAAGAAGGTAGGAGTTGGTGTTCTTCTTGAATTTCTGGAGGTTGTATGCCTCGGGGAACACCTCCCTAGGCAATGAGTTCCAAAGCCTCGCTGTTCGTTGGATGAACGAGCCTTTGGAAAGTGATGTTCTGCAGGTCTCCAAAGTGACCACGAAGGGGTGTGATGACTGAACTTGACGGGTTAGTCTCGAAGAGACTGCCAAAGCAGGAACGATTGTTGATATTTCAGAAGAGCATCGCCCATGAAAATATCTATAAAATAGAGACAAATCGACAACTTTTCCACGGTGTTCCAGACAAGTGAGCGAGTTTGTAAGCGAGGCATCACCGACGAGACGAATTGCCCTTTTTTGGACAGAATCCAATAGCCTCAGGATATGTTTAGGTGCCGCGCTCCAAATATGGGAACAGTATTCCAGGACAGGTCGGATCTGTGCCTTATAGATCATAAGCAGCTGAGTGGGGGTGAAATAGCTCTTGGCACGAAACAAAAAACCAAGTTTTTGGGATGCACTTTTGGCAATGGACCTCACGTGATTTTCCCAGGAAAGGTTATTGCTGATAGTAATACCAAGCATCGATATGGATGACTTCAGTGGTATGGTTACTCCTGACAAAGTTATGTTAGGCACAGTGAGATCGGCTTTTTTAGAGAAAAGACATGCTTGTGTTTTGTTTGCATTGAATTCTACCAAGTTATTATTGTTATTGAGTTATATTTTTGAAATCAGCTTTCCATGGAGATTCCAAGAATTGAATAATAAATAGGGTGTTCCGTTTGAAAAAATTGTCGCGGACGTCATTAGTCAAATGTGGATCACCCTGTATATTTATTTTTCCCTTGTGACTGAGGCAAATTGAGATTTAAAATCGACCTGTTTCTGGAGATTCCTCAGAAATGGATAGTTTGGCTGAAAATGAATTTATTCAGAACTTTACGAAAGCACTGTATATAATGTTATGTTTTCTCTGTGTTCGTGTGTATCCCTCCCCTTTTCTTCGTATGCCGATATTTTTGTGATACTTGAGATTCATGTGAAGAAACAGCCAAGGTTATACATATACTTCTTTTCATTGTCTGGTTTTCCAGGGATCTGCTCTTTTTCCTTCTCTGGGAAAGGAATATATTGATACATTTCCAAGAAACATTCCGACAAGGTGGGAAATTTGGAGTTTTTTCAATAGTCAATTTGGAGATATATATACATATTAATATTTACCCCTTCAGGGTGCAGAAAGTTTCAGAAAACTTGTTCGAAATAAGTAGCCCCAATTTAGAGATTGAAATATATATTTTTATATATATATATATATATATATATATATATATATATAATGGAGTTAGAGTTTCTTGGGGTTTTGGTTCTTTTTGTGGATGACTGTTTTTTTTCAGGAGATTAACATTTAATTTGTCGACGTTTCGACCGTGTCCACGGTCTTCTTCAGGGACTAAGAATAATTAGCTGGACCATTATTTAGAAAGAGGGAAAGTTTAAAAGCAGCAGATGATTTATTTTTCACTTATAATTGGACGAGAGCTTTGTATTTTATCGGGTGAATTTGGGTTGTTTCATGAGAAACTGTTGCCTAGCAATTAGACGAGAAAAACTGTCAACTATTAAAAACGCTACACCGAAGGTGGAGCTTTTTAGGTTGACGGTTTTTCGAGTCAAATTGCTAAAGGAAAAGGTTTAGAATTTGAACAACACAAATTTACCCGATATCAATTCAAACATCGAGTGTAATTCGGCAGGACAATTTAATGAATAAGAAATTTAGAAACATATCAATGTAAACTTTATTTATTTTGGCAACCAACACCGCAATGTGAAAAAAAAATAATCAAGTTTGTATAGTTAGGATTTATAGTTTGAAAACCTCTATGTTGATCGTGACTCACTCACGATTTGCAATCTTGCAAGAACTTGATATTATTCATTATTATGATTTTTAGTTATTATATATTCTAAAAAAAATCCCAGAAGTTTGGGAAATCGATCGGATGACTTCGTTTGCATTTTATTGGCGCACCTCAGAACACGCAATAGTATATTTCATTCATCCGGAAATAAGGATTTTTCCGTGCGCGCGTTAAAAATTCACATATGGACTTTCCATGCATTCAAGCACGAAAAAATTCATTTCTGGCCGTGTATTGAACAATATTTTCATTATACTTCTTTGAAAACGATATAATACAAATTAAATAAGACAAAAAATAATATTTACCTTCGAAATAAATTTGGACCATTTTTATTTTCTCAACAATTATAACTAAATATAACTAACAATACATACATTGTTGCTATGGAAATAATCGGAGATCAGAAAAATGTTTCCCATGCGTCGCGTGGAAAATCCCATTTTACTTTATTGCAAAGATAGACAAAATTAAGGTGTTTTCGAAGAAGTATAATAAAAATGAAGTTTTGTTCAACTGAAACAATATGCATTTGCATATTCCACATTATTATTTCATTGATTTGTTGAAAATATAAACAGGTTATTCATAAAATCAGATGTGGAATCATCTGCGACTGAAAGATAAACTTTAGTCACTATCTTCCATCGTCAAGATAACCTCTTGTGAGGTATTCATGTTGAAAAGGGAAACATTCTCAATTGAATATTGATAGAAAGATTTTTCTGTGAATTGAAAATCACGATTAAAATGAAGTTATTTTTTGAATGTCCAACAGAAAACAACTACTTCCGAGTAAAGCCACGCTGGACATTGAACTACATCTCGATAGATATTCTGAAAAGACTCTACTCAAAGAAAAAATCGTAATTGAAAATTTGCATTTTCATTCAGATAGTTATTTGATTTTCTATTCCAGCTTAATTAAGAACTCATAAAGATGAATGAGGCAAAGAAGAATGTTTTCCAAAAGGGTATCACCAGAAATCATTCGTAACATTGACCAGGAGAGATCCGCATCACTAGTCTTCATAATTGCGACGAAAATCTATTTCACGCTTCCACGATCATCAGAGACCGGAGAATGGGAACACATTTTCAAGCAATTCATTCAAAGTGGAAAGTTAACACTCTTTTGAGCAGACACTTTGAAATTGCGTTTCTCGACATTACACTGTCATGGGTATGATAGATTTGTTGAAATATAAACATAAAAGAGATGTGGAACAGCCCGGACGAAAGATAAATCTTTCATATCGTCATCGTCAAGATGGTCTTTCCTGTGAGGTATGCTCATGTTGAAAGGAAATATTTCACTGAATATTGATAGAAAGATTTTCTGTGAATTGAAAATCCACGATAAAATGAAGTTTTTTTGAAGTTAACAGAAAACAACTTTTCCTCGGCTGTCAATGCTGGACATTGACACTGATAGATACTTCTGAAAGATTCTGACTCAAAGAAAAGTTCGTAATTGAAAAAATTTGCATTTCACTTCAGATAGTTATTTTGATTTTATTCCAGTCAGGTAACCATAAAGATGAATGAAAGAAGAATGTTTTCCAGATATCACCAGAAAAATTCGTAACATTGATCATTGTGAGAGAACGCATTTCACTAGGTTAAATTATTTGCTCATGTACGTTAGTTCGAACGAAGAAATGGGAAACATAGAGCACTTTGCAAAAGATGGAAAAGTAGAATCATTTCTTTGGAGAGACACTTTGAAATTAGTGTTTTCTGACATTAAGACCTGTCATGGGGTATGATAGATTGATTTGTTGAAAATATAAACAGGTTGTTCATAAAATCAGATGTGGAATCATCTGCGACTGAAAGATAAACTTTAGTCACTATCTTCCATCGTCAAGATAACCTCTTGTGAGGTATTCATGTTGAAAAGGGAAACATTCTCAATTGAATATTGATAGAAAGATTTTTCTGTGAATTGAAAAATCCACGATTAAAATGAAGTTATTTTTTTTTGAATGTCTAACAGAAAACAACTACGATGGAAGATAGTGACTAAAGTTTATCTTTCAGTCGCAGATGATTCCACATCTGATTTTATGAACAACCTGTTTATATTTTCAACAAATCAATCTATCATACCCCATGACAGGTCTTAATGTCAGAAAACACTAATTCAAAGTGTCTCTCAAAAGAAATGATTCAACTTTTCCATCTTTCAAAGTGAGATTGCTTCTTGAAAGTGTTCCCTATTTCTTCCGGTCTTCCTGATGATCTGGAAGCTGAAATAGATTTTCGTCGACAAAAATGTATTGAAACCTAGTGAATGCGATGTCTCTCCTGCGTCAATGTTACGAATGATTTCTGGTGAGTACTCTCTTTGAAAACATTCTTCTTTGCCTCATTCATCTTATGAGTTCTTAATTAAGACTGGAATGAAAATCAAATAACTATCTGAATGAAAATGCAAATTTTCAATTACAGATTTTTCTTTTGAGTTAGGTCTTTCTGAATATCTATCAGATGTAGTTCAATGTCCAGCGTGGCTTTAGCCAGGGAAGTAGTTGTTTTCTGTTAGACATTCAAAAAATAACTTCATTTTAATCGTGGATTTTCAATTCACAGAAAAAATCTTTCTATCAATATTCAATTGAGAATGTTTCCTTTTCAACATGAATACTCACAAGAGGTTATCTTGACGATGGAAGATAGTGACTAAAGTTTATCTTTCAGTCGCAGATGATTCCACATCTGATTTTATGAACAACCTGTTTATATTTTCAACAAATCAATCTATCATACCCATGACAGGTCTTAATGTCAGAAAACACTAATTTCAAAGTGTCTCTCCAAAAGAAATGATTCTAACTTTTCCATCTTTGCAAAGTAGATTGCTTTGAAAATGTGTTCCCATTTCTTCCGGTCTTCCTGATGATCGTGGAAGGTGAAATAGATTTTCGTCGACAAAATGTATTGAAGACCTAGTGAATGCGATGTCTCTCCGGTCAATGTTACGAATGATTTCTGTGAGTACCTCTTTGGAAAACATTCTTCTTTGCCTCATTCATCTTATGAGTTCTTAATTAAGACTGGAATAGAAAATCAAATAACTATCTGAATGAAAATGCAAATTTTCAATTACAGATTTTTCTTTTGAGTTAGGTCTTTCAGAATATCTATCAGATGTAGTTCAATGTCCAGCGTGGTTTTAGCCAGGAAGTAGTTGTTTTCTGTTAGACATTCAAAAAATAACTTCATTTTAATCGTGGATTTTTCAATTCAGAAAAATCTTTCTATCAATATTCAATTGAGAATGTTCTTTTCAACATGAATACCTCACAAGAGGTTATCTTGACGATGGAAGATAGTGACTAAAGTTTATCTTTCAGTCGCAGATGATTCCACATCTGATTTTATGAACAACCTGTTTATATTTTCAACAAATCAATCTATCATACCCCATGACAGGTCTTAATGTCAGAAAACACTAATTTCAAAGTGTCTCTCCAAAAGAAATGATTCTAACTTTTTCCATCTTTGCAAAGTGAGATTGCTTCTTGAAAATGTGTTCCCCATTTCTTCCGGTCTTCCTGATGATCGTGGAAGCGTGAAATAGATTTTCGTCGACAAAAATGTATTGAAGACCTAGTGAATGCGATGTCTCTCCTGCGTCAATGTTACGAATGATTTCTGGTGAGTACTCTTTTGGAAAACATTCTTCTTTGCCTCATTCATCTTTATGAGTTCTTAATTAAGACTGGAATAGAAAATCAAATAACTATCTGAATGAAAATGCAAATTTTCAATTACAGATTTTTTCTTTTGAGTTAGGGTCTTTTCAGAATATCTATCAGATGTAGTTCAATGTCCAGCGTGGCTTTAGCCAGGGAAGTAGTTGTTTTCTGTTAGACATTCAAAAAAAAATAACTTCATTTTAATCGTGGATTTTTCAATTATTTCATATTATATAAAGTATGAAGTAAAGTGTGATTATGCGGAGGTGGAAAATAAACAGTATTCTGGAGAGTTTAAGGATATACAGTTTTTGAGAGTCCTTTTTCATATTCTACATATTGTCAAAAACGCACCGGATGCTAAGAGCAAGTCCGTATCCATAATTTCTTCAATCCCTCTCTTGTACATAGGTATGCACTTCCGACAGCTTTACCACGAATAGTTTGAGCACTTGGGAATGCAACAAATGCCGCGAATAGCGCGAGCATCCTGAAAGCAACGAACATTTGCTCGCCTGTTCTCTCGTACGCACTTTGCTTGTTCTGTTCATTCGTAGTAAAATGTTCAAATCAGGACCCAACTTAATATATCAAGATATTTTTTAACTTCGCATTCTTCTTTATATTAATTCAACCTACTATGATATGTTAAAAATGTTTCTCGGTGTTCAATAGTTATTTGTATGCTGAGGCCGCGAAATACATTTTAGGGACCGAAAGAAAAGTTATCGCCGAGGCCGCTTGTGGCCGAGGCATGATAATCTTGAGGTCACTGAAAAGTTTCGCGGTCATGGCATACGCACTATTTTTCGTGCAATCGTCAAAATTATTAAACTAGATAATAGCAAGTAAATATATAATTGCTTCAAAATCGACAGCAGTTCAATTAATTATCAAAGTCACAGCGTTGCTATGGAAATGATATGCTTGAATATATACAAACCATTTTGGCAGTTCTTCACAAAACGCAAATATGTCAGATACTGATAGTGACATTTTAGTATCTTGCACTCCTCCAGAGCCAACTGTAAACTTGGCGCCTTCCGTTTTAATACCTGAAAATTCTAAACGGCAGTACGAAAAATGTTACAGCGAGTTTAAAGATTGTTGTGACAAACAGATTGTAAAATAATCATTGCCATTGTCGTATTTAAAAAATGTCAAATTTGGAAGTGAAGAAATTGAATTTCGCGGACTGTGTTGAGAACGCGAAATACTCACTTTGCGTGCGATTGCACGAAATAGTATATTAAAGTATAAGTGGATAAAAAGGGCTTTAAAACACGCGCGATTTTTCGAGCACGACGGCGCAGCCGGAGTGCTCGAAATAGAGCAAGTGTTTTTAAGACCAGTTATCCACGAATACTTTACGTTATTTTTTTTTATTGGTGCACTTTGAAATCATATATACCTACTGGTATTATTACTACAAAAAATAGAAATATGAACTAATAATGCAAGAAGGTTGAATTCGTGATGTGACATCAGTATACCTTTTGTTGTCATGGAAATGAGAAAAACATTCATTTGCAATTTGTTACCAAAGATCAATATTTGTTGTCACCAGAGCTCAAAATGAATTATTCTAATATCGATTTTTTGAATAGTGAGGCAGAATCGCGGTTAATACCGCGAAAATCCAGTGATATATATAAAAAAGAATATGAAAAGTTCATCAAATGGATGGAGGAGCACATATAAATGAACGAATTGTGAGTAATATTTTATTTGACGTTACAAGGTACTCCTGTCAGATCAATAATCAAAAATTTGTCATTTAGACTTCACGTTTCTCGATTTGTTGATGTTGTCATGGTTACCTTTAAAAAACGCGCGTTTTTTTAAGTTTGATTCAAACACGCTGAGGCGTGCTTTAAATGGGTAAAAAGGGGCACCAATAAAAAAAAATATTTTTAACGTATGTGCTCCTTGAATTGATGGGGCGGGGAACGAAGATAGTGAACAGTTCACAGCTGTCATTGAATATACATTGTTTTTTATTGCTATTGTTATTTTATAGCCAATCATCGAAAAGTATAATGTGAAAATATAATTTCGTAGACTTGAGTGAATTTATTATTAATAGAAATGATGCCATCATTTCGATTGAAAATTGCCTCGTTGTATGAAGTGTCGATATTTGTTAGATTCTTTTGGTTCATATCATTTAATACCCAATGTTGGTATAAAAAATAGTTTTGATATTATTCCGCATTAATATGAAAGTTGCACCACTTTGTTTCTGTTGTTTTTAACAGTCCTCAGTCTGTAAATATTTATTGGGAAAGTAAGGGTAAAACAATCATCAAATTATTTTGTTGATAAATATGTAGGAGAAATATGGGTTAGTGAAACCTATGCCAAAAACTTCCTTTGGATACAATTAATCATGAATATGGTGGTTGGTGAAAAAAAGCTCCTTTCTTCTTACCCAACTATGGCACAGTCGAAAAAGAAGGGTAATGATTTTAGCAGCCTATGTATGTTTGTATTTACGAATGTTTCACCGTGGGGTCCAAACTTCTCATTCGATTTTGATGAATGAGGTGTCATTCGATTCGGGTAACATAGCTCATAAGAATAAAATCCAAATGGCGGATGTTACATCAAAAAAAGTAGGGGTATCTGAATGTTTTCTGCTATCGTAGTGAGTGGGATGTCAAATAAAAGAGGAGGAAATTTTGAGTTAATAAATATAATATAGTACAATATTAAATATAAATAATTATTTCAGCAGTCTATGTATGTTGATGTATACGAATGTTCCACCGTAGCTCCTAAAGTACTCATCCGATTTTGATGAATGAGGTGTCATTCGATTCGGGTAACATAGCTCATAAGAATAAAATCCAAATGGCGGATGTTACATCAAAAAAAGTAGGGGTATCTGAATGTTTTCTGCTATCGTAGTGAGTGGGATGTCAAATGAAAGAGGAGGAAATTTTGAGTTAATAAATATAATATAGTACAATATTAAATATAAATAATTCATCCGATTTTGATGTATCATTTTACGAATAAAATCAATATGACGGATGTTACATAAAAAAAGTGAGGGTCTCTGAATTTTTTTTGTGCTATCGTATCGAGTGCCATGTCAAATGAAAGAGGCGGAAATTCTGAGTAAATAATGATATTATAAATATGGTACAATATTAAATATATAAAAATATACCAAGCGTCAGAAAAACAATTTTATTCAATATTTCAGCATTTATGAATACTACTAGCGCTTTTTATCGGCAGTTCTGAATATCAATCGTTCAAAAACAACAGAATCACCACCCCTTTCGTGTTTCTGTTTCTAATAGATAGACATTAATTTTAAAATCTCACATATTATTAATAATGCCAATGAGGTAGGTACAAATTCAGTACAAAAAAAGTATTCTGAGAAAATCGAATGTCACTTAGATAGCTACCCGAACGGGTCAGGCGCGTGGGAGCAGATGTTGTCTGTCGTGCACGTATTTAATTGTAATTTTTTGGCGCGGATTTCAAATATATATTTATTTTCTACTGTCAATCATGCACATTGAATTCTTCCATAATTATCTATCTTCATTTCCTAAGTTAGGTGAAATAGCTAATAATAGGGTGAATGGAGTTTTACTTTATCCTATTCCGTATACTGAACAATTGTTGTATCACGAATGTCCTAGTCTAGATTGTTTAATTATTAAGTATCTATCACTCACGCTACCATATCATTCTTCTTTTTGTTGTCGCATCAAAGGTTAAAACGGAAAAGTTTAAAAAACTAACCAGCTAACCCGACTAAGGAAACAATAAAATAAACTGAAAAGTAAAAAACAAGTTAGGTGTTGATTGCTATCATTGTCATATATCTTTTGATTTGATATGTGAGATATTCCTGTTTATTTCGTTCGATTGAAGTCTTCTGGCAGTTTCACATTAATAACGTTATAATTCAATTCAAATGCCGTGGTCGTGTGTTGTCAACTACATAAAGCAAACATTATAATTCGAAAGACGAATAAAAACAATGGAGATGCCGTCAATCAAGAATAGAAATACGCACGACTACGTCATTTGAATTGAATAATAACGTTATTAATGTGAAACTGCCAGAAGACTTCAATCGAACTAAATAAACAGGAATATCTAACATATCAAATCAAAAGATTGTCCACTCAATAAGACGATGATAGCAGTCAACAACTAATGTGTTTCTTCTTACTATTTAATTAATTTTTTTCGTAGTCGGGTTACAGTTATTTAATTTTTTTAATTTTTTATCACCTGTCCCCGGTAAATTTTGTTGGCAGGAAGCTCTGTTGGAAAGGAAATTCATTTTTTCACTGAGTAGAGTGTGATTTCTTATCTCTCTTCCTTGCACCCTCCAAGCAAAATAATATCCGGGTTATTTTCAAGCTTCTCTAATAAATATTTGATCCTAAGAATTATCTGTCATATTTCAGCATGGCGGTATGATCTGTATTTTCAGTAAAAGTGTCTTGAACTACCGCGGGCCCTCATGGTCATAATAACACTGCAGCACTAAAGGTAATTCTGAAGATTCTGGAAAATATTCCCCTAGAATTTAGCTAGGCACGACTTCGAAGTGCATTTTGAAGTGATTATAAACACCCACATCAGTTTGGTATACTCATGGATCCAAGATTGAAGGTAGGGAGTAACGGGTCGTAGTTTTGGGCTCTCAAGACCCCTACATAAAGTCTCAACAATTTTTCGAGCAAAAATCCATTCTATAGGAATTTGTGCCCAAGAATGCCCTGAGAGAGGCCCCAGGGGGACAAAAATCTATATTCTCTCAGACAACCAAACAGCACTAAAAGCTGTAAGGTAACACAATTGTGAGTCTAGACTGACTTGGGACTATAAACTCTCCCTGAGATAACTGGCTACGAACAATCAGGTTACTCTGATGTGGGTACCAAGTCACAAGGGAATAAAGGCGATGAAGGAGCGGACAGCCTTACCAAGGAAGGGGCAAATACTCGATTTCCTGGCAGAACCCTTGTGTTGTGTCTCCAAAGCCCACAATAGCAAATATTTTTGGCGCTGGGAAGCTGACAAAATCATAACCCACTGGAACCAAGGTTCCACGGCAAAGACAAGCGGCCTTTCTGAGCGCATGGCCAAAGAAAGCTAAATACCTTCTCGAGTTGGACAAAAAAGACTCGAAACTGGTAACGGGACTGCCCACGCGACATTGTCCTCTAAAGATCACTTCAAAAAAATTGAGATATCAGACAGTGAACTGGCCGTTACTGTGAGAACTTCGTTGAAACTACAAAACACCTGCTTTGCGATTGCCAAGCGCTGATTTGCAAGAGGTTAAAGTTCCTTGAACGTGTTTCATTAACACCATCAGACATCAGGAATTCAGCTCCCAGGAACCTGATACACTTCGCGAGGAGACTCGGAATACCGGGTCCTGAATAGATGAAGGATTATGTACAAAAGACCTTCGAGGTCAAGGTACGGGGAGGCTGAAGAGCCATATCGACCTCCCTACAATCTGATATCAGGACCAATATCTTGTTATTATTTTCAAAAGAAGCCGTTAGAGTGCTAGCCTCGCAACGCTAGACTACTTGTTCAGTGTCTTTGCTATTCACGCAGTATTCAAGTAATTAATTTTTTTCCATTGAAATACTAGGCTGAATATCGAAATTTGGCGTTACATAAAATGCTGAACATTTATGTTCTACTTTCTTGCTTGATAATATGATTAGATTGCGAGAAAAAGTTGTCTTATTTTTTTACCTTGATATTAACTATCACTGTGTAGCATTGTATTTTTGTAATGAGACCAAATCTGTTGAAGTTTTTGATTTCTGAGACAAAATAAATTAAACTATTCATTCTATTATCAAACTAGCATTTGATAAATTTTGGTTTAGTTATTGATTTATATGTCACAACGCAGGTTTATGGAAAAACAAGTACAATTGAAAATGAAAGGGTGACAAATAGAACGTTGTTCAGTTGAATGTAGGTGATTTCGATAGAAAATCAGAAAACTGTGATAATTACCACTTCCGTACGTTTACAAAACATTGACCAATGATACTAATCAGAATGTATCGATTCTGCAATGAATCATGGAGACCACAAGCTTGGCTAACAAGATGATATAGATTTCGTCATTTCCCTTTCTAGCGATCAAAGAGAGAAGAGTTTTTGATGAAAATCGATTATTGAATTAAACAATACGCGAAATTGACATGTTGGATTCAAGAATTTGTATATTTTTCAATGTTTCATATTCTCCCATCACATCACGATCACATAGTTTTGAGAGTTCTGGTACATTTGATTTAAATTTTTGGACCCACTTCAACCAATCTGATGGACGTGAATGGTGGGTTAAAAACATCATATGACAGTGTTTTCCACCAAGTTGAGTACCTATGGCGAAATACCCCGATTTCCTCATAATTTTTCGAAAAATAATTAGTGTATTAGGATTTTTATCCATGCGATTTTCTATTCGAATTCATCAATGGATTCGTCGTGAAAATTAGAATCTGGGGAATGTGTGCCCGAAAGATGTGTTATTTGAAAAACAAATTTTTTTTATGATTAGTTGTTTTGGAAATATCAAGGTACTCAACTGGGCATAAAAAATGTATTCAATATTTTTTTCTCACTCTAGATGCAGAAATGATAATGCTTCTGAAGAATCCGATATAAAAATTTTTTGTCTCAAAACTATGTGAATCAAAATAGTAAAAATATAGATAGTATTCCATTTGAAATTCGTTGGAGTCGTTTCTGGTAAAACCGGGAAACTATGAAATATTGAAAAATATTTCAAATCTTGAATCCAACACCCCCCGGAACTCTGGAAATCTTGGTTTGTCGAAAGAACACGTTAATATATAATGTTATGTTTTCTGTGTGTGCGCGTGTATTTCTTCGTATGCCGATGTTTTTCTACTAGAGATTCATACACTTCATTTTCTGTGTTTTTGCAGTTATCTGCTGTTTTTCCTTTCCAGAAAGGAATATATTGATACATTCCCAAAAACCATTTCGACAAAGTGAGAAATTTACGTGTTTAGGTGTTTTTTTAATAATTAATTTATATAGGAATAACTTTTCCTTTCAGGGTGCATAGGGTTTCAGAAAACTTGGTGTTACCCAGTGTCGTTTTGTTCAAGATGAGCAGCCCCAATTTACAATTTCGCACGCGTTACGAACTTGTTTCTATAAATACAATTTTTTGGTATTGATTATTCTCCAAAAAATCCAAAATGTTTTGCAAATCTTTATTTGCATATAATTGGCGGTACTCAGAACACGAAAATATCCTTCACTTCAAAACTGGTTGAACTGAAATATTAATCAGTAGTTATATCAGAAGTGATGGATATTTTGACATTTTTGTGTCAATATTGTTATAGAAATTCACGAGAGCAAAGGACCCCGCAAAATCCTTATGGAAAATGGCTCTCGGCTAAATTCGCTGAAACTCTGCAAAAAGATAGTAATCAAAGGTTTCAATGGGCACAACCCTCCATTTTCAACCCCAGACCCCCTACAGCCCCTCAAAGCCCCCAAAGTACACTTTCCGGTGTGTTAATGCATAACAGTTCCAATTCATCTTCAAAGCGTTTCCTTTCACTGCCTACCCCGTTCTCCAACCGAATCCTACATTCCACCCTCACCACACCTCGCCCTCACCCCCACACCCCCACCCAACCCTTCATTAACGCCCCATTACACCTTTTAAGGTTAAAGATTCTTCAATAGTTTTATTTCTATCTTCTGAATCTTTTATTATATATATATATATATATATATATATATATATATATATATATATATATATATATATATATATATATATATATATATATATATATAATGTATATACAGGGTGTCCCTGGACTTCCTCTTTTCCTCTCGGGAATGTATAGATGGTGTCAAAATATCACCAGTACTCCATATAACTTTTGTTCCTAAAAGCCTTCGTTACCAAGTTACGGGCCCTCAAAGTTACAAAATGAAAAATGCTTTTCTTTGATAACTTTCAAAGTGAATATTCAAAATCATCTAAATTTTGGTGATTCACTAAACAAATGAATTCCTTTGATGAGCTTTCATGCAGGAGTCAGTTGGTTTGCTACAAAGTCAGGAACGGACTACCCCACACTCCAAAACTTTGAAATGACAGATAATTTTTCAATAGTTTTCAACAAAATAAGGATACGTAGACAATTTTCTGAAATTCCACTCGTGTGGAAAGTCGATCGGAGCAACGATTCTTAATAAAAATGCAGTTTTACTCGGAGACATCAAACCCGATCGTCCACCATTATTTGAAATGAAAAATGTTCACAGTAGAAATACTAATGCTAACGTTAATTCAACAACATTTATAACAGGGATAATACAAAATATACTAGAATAAAGTCGTGAACAAAAAGTACAGTACCTAGTTGAAAGTTTCATTCACAATATAGATATTTTTTCAAATGAAATATCAAGTTAGGTAGATTCGTGGTGTTTTTGAACTAACAAGCTACTCCACTATGAAATATCGAATTCAGTCCATATTTTGTATGTACGCGTGGAATAAGCACGTTTCGTGTTGTGTTATCTGAATCTCATGAAACTCAACATTTGGATGTTGCAAATTCGTATTCACAGCTTAAATGTTGAGGAGTTTCACTGATAAGTATAATTTCATGGGAGAAAATCTTCAACCCGAAGATAAATTCAGCTGAAAAAACGCACATCGGAAGACATAACTAATAAAAAGCAAACGAATAAACTACAAAAACGGCTGCACATGAATAGGTGTAAAATGTCCTGTGAATGAATTTATGTTCCATTTCTTCCACAGATGTTGACAAAAACACCTTGTAGAAACTGATAAAATTAGTGTGGTTGAAAAATTACAACTGGAATGCGCTATTGTTTTGTTGAGCGGTGCGTTGTCATTGTATTGTCAATATTCTAATAGGACAGTTTGAAGTGTTTTGATATGGCCGAACAGTTTACATTCAACGAATATGCAGATATGCATGCATTGTATGGACGAGCATTTGGTAATGCTGCAGAAGCCCGTCGTCTGTATGCCAAGCATTTTCCCAATCGAACGTTACCGGCAGTAGAAACGTTCGAGCGTGTCGATCGCAGCTTGAGGGAGACAGGTATGTCTGATGGATAATTAATTGGAGCCTGTTGTTTTATTTCGATATTATTGTAGGTTCAGTTTTGCCAAAATGAGGTGGTGAGGGTGCTCCTAGGGCTGTGCGTACCGTTGTATTGGGGGAAAATATTTTGGAAGCTGTCGCTGATGATCCTTCAATGAGCATCAGAAACCTATCAGAACAGTTCCGTACATCCAAGTCCACTATTCATAGAATAATTAGGGAACAACTGCTCCACCCATATCACATCCAGAAGGTACATGCCATGACACCTGACGATTTTCCAGCACGACTGGAATATGCCAATTGGTTCCTGGATAAGCAAAGAGAGGATATGACTTTTATCACTCGAGTTTTATTCACTGGTAGAGCAGGTTTCAGTAGAGATGGAGTAATGAACTCTCATAATCTCCACATATGAGCCGAAGAAAATCCCCATGGGATATTGCAAACCAAACACCAACGGAAATTCAACGTGAATGTTTGGGCTGTGCGGGACCATCTGAACCAGATTTTCCCCAATAGATGGATTGGTAGAGGTGGGCCATATTCATGGCCACCGCGGTCTCCGGATTCAAATCCATTGGATTTCTTTCTGTGAGGGCATCTTGAAAGCCTCGTTTACGCTACACCTATTCACACTAGAGATGCCTTGTTGAATAGAATTATATTACATTGTGAAGCCATACGAAACGACCCTGGCATGCTATTTCAAGTGCAGAGAGGGTGTTGGCGCCGACTAAGGAAATGTATTGAGAGAGACGGGGGTCGTATCGAGCAGTTTTTGTAGCGGATTTTGCATTTCTGTTTGCTCTTGAGGCTTGCGATTGATTATTTACACCATGAGTTTTGTAAGGTAAACGTGTTTGCATGATAAAAATTCGTTATGAACATTGTACCTATCATTTCTATTTTCATTACAAATTAATCTTTTGGAATAATGGTAGACATCTCAGGTTGGATGTCGTCGAACAAAAATGAATTTTTATCAAAAATCGTTGCTCCGATCGATTTTTCACACGAGTACTTTTATTCAGGAAATTGTCCAGGTAACCTTGTTTTGTTAAAACATATTGACAAATCCCAGTTATTTCAAAGTTTTGGGGTGTGGACCATCGGGGGTAGTCCGTTCCTGACTTTGTAGCAGAACAACTGACTCCTGCATGGAAGCTCATCGAAGGAATTCATTTGTTCAGTCAATTACCAGAATTTAGATGATTTTGAATATTCACTTTGAAAGTTATCAGAGAAAAACATTTTTCATTTTGTAACTTTGAGGGCCCGTAACTTGGTAACGAAGGCTTTTAGGAACAAAAGTTATATGAAGTACTGGTGATATTTTGACCCCATCTATACATTCCCGAGAGAAAAAGAGGAAGTCCAGGGACACCCTGTATACATTACAGTACATCCCTCCATGACTACTGTACGGCATGTAGGTGCTACACGATTTGCAGCAATTGAAGAATCTTTAATCTTGAAAATGTTTAATGGGGCGTTAATGAAGGGTTGGGTTGGGGTGAGGGCGAGGTGTGGTGAGGGTAGAATGTAGGATTCAGTTGGAGAAAGGGGTGGGCAGTGAAAGGAAACGCTTTGAAGATGAATTGAAACTGTTATGCATTAACACAACGGAAAGTGTACTTTGGAGGCTTTGGGGAGCTGTAGGGAGTCTGGGGTTGAAAATGGAGGATTGTGCCCATTAAGACTTTTGATCAGCATACCGAGTACTATCTTTTTGCAGAGTTTCAGCGAATTTAGCCGAGAGCCATTTTCCATAAGGATTTTGCGGGGTCTTTCTTCGTTTTTTTTTTTAATTTGGTCGAGTGGTATATAACAAGATTATATACCGAGCTATAGTCCGTAAAATAGAGGCACCGCTTATCAAATCCAGGTAGGTATAAGTACGAACTGCTAAAAAAAAAACTTTTCTTTGGATTTTGCATACTAAATGAGGATTTATTACTCCACGCCTTTCTTTTACGAACCACAGATTTTGTCCAAAACTGGCACTTCTCTTGATTTTCTCCCAGGTTAGCAGCACGAAGGCGACGGGACACTTCCTGCAGGTTCGAGAGATGCTCTTCGAACGTTCTCTCTAGTACGATGATATCGTCCAGATATGCGAAACAGAATGGGTCCATTACTGGTCCGTTGATCGTATTACAAACACACACTTGAATAAAATAATTAATAAACTTTTTAACACTCTTATTAAATAAAATAAAAAATTATTGATTTGGATGTGTGGCGTGGGTTATTCCGTGAGTTATAGATTCAAGATCTTGTCGCGCAGAACTTTCGAATCTATAACTCATGGAATAACCTACGTCACACATCCAAAGCAATTATTTTTTACTTTTTAGCGCATTTCAATAAAAGCTTGTCCTTAAAAAATATTTTTTCATTTTCGTGATTAAAATATGACATATTTCAACTTAAATTAGTGAGAGAAGTTGTAATTTAAATCAATATTGATTAAAAATAGTTTATTCATAAGTGATTGAAGTTACCTAGGTTAGCAATAAAAACCATCCTACACATTGCCACAGCACAGCAACTGCGTCGAATTATCGTATCGAGTAGGCTGGTTTCCAAATTAAATGCAACACAAGCAACGGTAAGAGCAGATTTTTATTCTTAGTAGTTGGTTGCAATTTTGTTTCGACGAGTCAATCACAAAATAGTTATTTATGAAACAATTGCAAAATAATTTCTTTTAATTTTGTGAAAATGGAAAAAATTAGATTAAAACACGTGAGTAGAGCACATTAATCAACATCCAGGTTCGTGATTAAATGCTACGCTTTACTCATTTGTCCTAAAAATAGCTATTTATCAAATTATTTTATTTTGTGCTTTTTGGTAGGTATGCCTTAATCTATGTATTTTTGTTAAAACATCGTTATTATGAGGTCTTTTTCCCGTAAGTTCTGAAATATCTAGTTCTTCAATGAGAAGATAATCTAAAGATTAACTGGAGCCGCTATCTTCAATTTATGAATTTCGACGAAATATCGTTAATCTTCCGACGGAATTCATAATCTCCGACTCCAACTGACATACCATTTTTGAATGAAAACGGTCAATAATCACGAAATTCCTCCTCCATGTTGGAGCCGTTTTCTTGAATTTATGAATAAATTCATAGTCTTCGACCCCAAAAACCTCCACATACCAATTTTGAATAGAATGGGACCATAATCAAAGATATCGTACGCCATCTTGGAGCCGGCGGAATTTTGATTTTATTATTTTGACAAAAAAATCATAATCTCCGACTTCTAAAGCCTCCACATACCAATTTTGTATCGAATCGGACCATAATTACAAAACTCATCCATCATCTTGGAGCCGCCATCTTGAATTCATGAATTTTGACAAACAATTCATAAACTCCAACCCCGAAAACCCACACTTACCATTTTGAATAAAATTAGACATAATCCCAGAGATCATCTTTCATGTTGTAGCCGCCGTTTTGATTTTTGAATTTTGTCAAAAAATTCATAATGTTTGACCCCGAAAACCCCCACATACCAATTTTGAATTTAATCGGAACATAAACACAACTCACGTCGTAAATGAAAGCTACTAAAAATGGTGTTAACTTTCTCTACATTTTTCGAATATCTTCTAAGGAAGTGTTTCCGATATGGCCCGACATCTTTTTTCAATTTGACAGTGACTTGGATATCATTTGACAGTGACTGAATTATTTTGATAGGTTTAGGTTTATAAACAATAGTAAATATATAGCAAGTAGCGTGTATATTCGCGAATATACAAGTAACATGGTAGTAAATTGAGATATTTGGGAGGTATATAACATTTACATATTCACATTATTATTTCATAATATATAAAGTATTTTGATACTATAAAATTTTGTTATAATTTCATGGTTAACAAAGAATCAATATTTGTTTACAATCAAATATAATAATTGTCAAAATGATTACAAAAAACAATTGCAAACATAGATGAAGGAGAAACTATTGCTCCATGAATTCATTAATTCAAAGTTGGCGTTTTTTTTAATGGCTGACATTTCGTCATTCGATCAAAGTTGAGTTTTTATGTTATTTCATAGTTCTGTGCCTGTAAACCCTACATAGGAAATAATTGAACGCAAACAATCGTCAGACATCCGTGCTAAAATAAATTTAATCTCAATAAGAAATTTCTCCTGAGAATCGAATCATCGATCAAGTCGACCTACCACCGGCAATCCATAAGTTGGTTGTCAGTTTGCCACTGTAGGCAAGTTACTAAATTTCATCTGTCAAATGTGTGATATTTGTTTATTTGGGACTGTGTGAGAAGGAGGATTTTTCGATAGAAACGACGATATTTTGTGCAAAGTTGTGCCGAAAATAAGTGATTTAGGGTGTATTGTTTATGCTGGTGAAAATAAGGAGGCATTTTGAGTGATTTTTGTGCAAGAAAACGGTGCTTGAAAATTAGGTTGAAAAAACAATTAAATGTGTTCGGGAACGGTATGAGACCGCCGCATTTTCCTTTCGGATTCGTGTTCAGGAGGCAAAAACGCGTAAGAAAAGTTTTTTCCCTACATTCAGAGTGCATGTGTGGAATAACTTTATATTTCCCTTTTTACAAATTCATATTTGCATTTGCAACATAAGTTCTGGATTAAGCTTTCTAATCTGAATCTGACCCTTAATATATTATCACATTTTCAACCTTTGGCAGTAAAAGCGAAACTTTTTTTTTTATGAAAATATGACAAATTTTTCTTTAATTGCATTTTTAGTAATTTTCCAGACTCTGAAGAAGGTAGCAAAATAGATTTACTTTACTTTCTACTTTCGGGATGGTTGTTAAATTTGAAATAATAATCTATAATATCTGACCTGTTAACCTTAAGTTCCTGTTGAACAAGGTACTGAGAAGACGTAGAATTTTTTTCAAGCAGCGGTTATAATTTTTAGGCTTTTGCCGCTCGAATCAGCAGATTCTTTTAACAGATATGCTACATGAGATCCAACAGTGACTATTCAGTTGACCTTCACCTCATATTCCATATAAAATGTCTCTGAATGCCAATTTGAAAAAAGAACTGGAGGAGAAATGTTCTTCACGAAATTGAACATAATATTGTATTCAATCTATAAATGAAACATAACAATATGAAACATAATAAAAATGAAATTCTTCCAGAAGCTTTTCGTCAGTTTTATTTTTATTTTATGGAGGAGTGTTTCTCTTTGGATATTGTTGATGAATTTGATTGGAGGTTCAACAAAAACTTATCCCTTTGTCAGATCAACTCATAATGTTATATTATAGAAAGAAAAAAATCACAATAATTTGATTGCCTGAAAATACGACAAATGAATGCTTATCGGTTGTCTATTTTTAAGTAATATATACAGAAAAAAAAATATGATCAAGACCAAACCATACTAAATGTGTTGTATGATATTGGTTGGACAATTCGACAAAACATTGTACATATTTCGTAGTTCGAGGGAAATCCTATAATATTTAATATAATTTGACAATTTTTTTTTAAATAACGGAATTAAGTAGAATTTCACAATCTGTTGATGAATGCTAATTATAGAATATTCAGAGGCAAAAATGAATATATATATATATATATATATATATATATATATATATATATATATATATATATATATATATATATATTCAGAAGGCTTCGAAATTATGAAATATATTTAAAATTTATTGTTTGAAATTTTTAAAATAACGTTTCGCCTGGAGGCCCCAGGCTTCATCAGATTTCTACAAAAAAATAAAAAAAAATCCTCATGGGACATCGGCTATTTTGTGCATTATATTCTTACCTACAACACATATTCCGTTTCAAATGGTTTATTGTTTAGCACATTGTGCTGTTTGGGGATGTTTTCTTTCGTTTTTACCATTCTAGTGAGCAATAACAAAGTCTCGAAACAAAATTGGTATATTTTGTTCTTTATGAGTTTATCGTATGGTTTGGAGTGAACTTAAATTGACATATGTCAGTATTTCGACGTTTCAAATTATTGATGGTTTGTTCGTTGTGTTTGTTCTTTTGATGTTTGGGTGTGAGTATGTGGTTGTTCGTTTGAAAAGATGTGGTAGAAAGTGTAACATTGGCATATTTTCTTGTTTTTTTTGGGTGGGAGGGTCAAACAAGGAAAACTTTTGTTTAGTCTTATTCTTTTAAACATTTTGAAGAATGGCTGTTGTTAAATTATGTTGTGGTATATTTTGCTGAGTTGTTTGATATCTGTTTTGTCGTTCAATGCGTTTTGATTTTTTTTATATGAACCATTTCTAAAAATTTTTGTTTTTTATTTTGTATTTGTGTGATTTGATTCTGTTTTCTAAATGTTGCATGGTCTGATCGATGTATACTCCATTACAGTCAGGGTTATTGCATGGGATTTTGTGGACAACATGTGTGTTTTTACCTTTTGAATTTTTAGTTTTTAATTTGGAGAAAATTATTGTGTTGAAAGTGTTGTGGCCTTTATGACCTATGTTTATGTTGTATGGTTTTAGAATTTCTGTTAATTGTTCCGAAATATTTTTTATGTGTTGGGAGTTAGTGGTGTTATTGCTGATTTTTTTGCTGGTTTCGTTATAAAATAAGTTTATTCTCTGTTGAAATATACCGTTTATTAAGGCTTTTGGGTATTTGTTTTCTAGCAGTGCTAATTTTGCCTTTTTTATTGCTTTCGGTCTATATTCAGGGTCTGATAAACTGATAGCTCTGTCGCGAGTCCGATTACTACAGACTTTTTTTGGCTTAGGGGGTGTTCGGAGTGAAAATGTAGGTATCTGCCCGACCAGGTGTCTTTAGTGTGCCATTCTGTTTTAATTTCTTCATTTTCCTGTGAAGTGTGAGGTCTAAGGAGTTATTTGTTTATCTTTTTCTTCTTCTATTGTGAATTTTAATTTGTCGTGGTATGCATTGAATTTTGTTTGGGTATATTTGGATTTGTTTTCTGGAATAACTAATATACAGTCGTCCACGTATCTCATGTATAAGGGAATATTAAAATTTAGTTGTGGTATGACGGTGTTTTCAAGGTCTTCTAAAACCATTTGGGCTATTTCACTGGAAATGGAGGCTTCCATAGCCTTCAATTTGTTTGTAGTATTTTTCATTGTACTGGAAATACGTGGAGGTTGAGGTGTATTCTATCGCAGTTTGGAATTCGTCGAGGGGTATAGTTGTATGTTGTTCTATGTCTTCCCAGTGTTTTTTCATAATGTCTGGGCTAATTTGAGAGGGTATATTTGTGTATAAAGAGACTACGTCAAGAGAGATAAGAATGTGTTTTTTGGAATAGTTACGTTTTTTATTGGATCTTTGAATTGCATTAAATTTTTTATATAATATGGATTTTTTTCTACGCAGTTTCCTAAAATATTGGTGAGGTGTTTTGATAGTTTCTCGAAAGGAGACTGAATACGGGAGACTATCGGTCTTAGGGGCATGTTTTCTTTATGAAGCTTTGGTAGGCCGTATATTTTAGGTGGTAGGGCATTTTGTATTTTTAACGAGTTTGCTAGTTGTTTTGTTATGATTTCTTTTTCTTACCATCGTTTGATTAAATTGTTGTTTTTAGTTTGAAAGATGTTTGTGGGATTATTTTTTATTTCCTTGTATGTGTTTTGGTCTGATAATAGATCATTAATTTTTTTATTATAATAACCTGAATGAAGTAATGAGGTTTTGTTTGTTTTATCAGGTCTTAGTACCTTTATATTGTTATTTTTGATAAGAGGTTCGGTTTTTTTGATTTTTTGTTCTAGTGATTTAAGGTTATGGTTTTTTTGGGTTTTTTCTTTCGAAATTTGTGATGGTATTGCAAATGTTGGATCTGAGTTAAATTTTTTCTTGTTCATGGAGGTGGGTTATGCTTGTTTCTATGGTAGCTATTATGTCATGATAGGGATTTTTCTCTTTTGGGGTTTTTATTGCATAGTTTGTGCCCATGGCTAGGATTTCTTTAATGTCATCAGGGATTTCTATGTTTGTTTTGTTTTCTAACAACTCTTCTTTGGAAGTTTGTATTTTTCTTTGTTTGTTCCTATCAATCAGTGTTTCAAATTTCTTTGGTTGTTTTTGTTTGATTTTTTAAAGTATTTTCATTATGTTTTGATCTGTTTCTATGTAATTTGAAAAATATCTTCGGGTATTATGGATTTTACTTCATTTTGTTTCGTGACAATGCTTTTTTTCAAACTTTTTATATGTTTTTCGTTGTCGGTTATGAGTAAGTTCAGAACCTGTTTTTTGAATTTTTTGGGAATTACCTGTTGGAACGTCGCAAAAGGCACTTGTGTAGGGCATGTAATCCTGAGTAAATCGCGCTTTGGTACAATATGAGTTACAGATATTTGAAAAAAACAACAAAGTTTTTTTTTTTTTACTTTTCCATCAAGATTTCCGACTATTTTTTTTGTTTTTTGCTCTGAACCGAAAATGTTGATGGAAAAGTAAAAAAAAACTTTGTTGTTTTTTTCAAATATCTGTAACACAGCATCCCCTACACAAGTGCCTTTTGCGACGTAGCTGTAATCTGCACCTGTGAGATTGTACGGGTCACAAATCTGATTTTTGTTGAAAAAAAAACAAAACAAAAAATCAAATATATATATATATATATATATATATCTTCTCCAAATAATTTAAAAAAATAATAAAATTTAAAATATAATTTTAATTAGGGAGAAAAAAACAAAACAAAAATCAAAAAAATAACATCCAAATATATATATATAATATATATATATATATATATATATATATATATATATATATATATATATATATATATATATATATATATATATAAATATATAGGCAAACGACTTCATCAATGACACTTTCACATTCCTCCAAGTATTCACAAGATACTATTGATAGAATCTGAATTCTGATAAAAAATTCGTAATCAGCATCTTCGAAAACTGTTTTCTCTATAACTTATCTCTAACCATAATAGCGGGATCATTGATATTGACATGCATTTTCTGTGAATCCCTGATGTCCTGGCACCCGAATCAGTTTGACGTGGTTTTGTTCTGCCTATATTGTCAGTTTTTCTTTGCAGGATGACCCTTCCTGACTACTCAGAGCCTTGAGTGCCACCTGCCAGTCTGAGAGAATGTGGTTCTGCTCCTCTACTATTACTCTCTTGTTGTTTTCCTTCACACATTGAAGGATTGCATAGACCTCTGCTTGAAATACAGAAGTGTGATTACCCAGTGACTAGCTAAACTTGGTCCTTGGGTTTCTAGAAAACGCCAGCTCGCGCTCCATTCTGCATCTTTCATAGGTCTGTGTACCAGATCTTTCCCTGTATGATGGTGTTGAGTTCTGTGTTGTTCCATACAGTTCTGTCTTGTATAGATACCCTGTATGGCTTGTCAAAGGAGAATCGTTTCGCAATGTGATCTGGTCTCAGATCTGGTTACAATGCTTACGATGCTCATGAGTCCTGTCCCAACGTTTGTATAGTCCAGGGTGTTTCTCAGTCTGAAGGCACCTAGCCCCGCCTCTATTTGTATCACCAAGGGAAGGGGAGGTAGCCCAACAGTATCTCCATGGCTGCAATTGGCGTTGATTTCATTGCCTACGCAGGCAAGTCTTTACACCTTACCTACCTTAGTTTTAGCACTCCTTTGCTGTGTCTTTTGCCACAACACCAGGCAGGCGAACGTTATGGCCAGTTTCACCACCATGTTGTACAACCAGTGTACCATATGTGGTTTAAATCCCCATTCCTTCTCGAAAGAGCGTCTTGCCACAATCAATGTGGTCTCCGCTTTCCTGGTAACTATCATTCAACATCTAATGTTCCAGGTCAGTTTCGAGTCTAGTGTAACCCCGAGATACTTGTCCGCTCCCTTGATATGTATAGTTTCTCCTCGGAGTTTCAAGGGTTCTAGTCCCTCTAGTTTACTTTTTTGGAAAAATGTGGCTTCTTGAGGATTGATATTCAACCCCTTCTATATCTAGGAAGGCCGCTATTAATAGATCTTTGTTGTCCAGCGTATTCTCCACTCTCTCTACTGGTTTGGAGAGTGCTGTATCTGTTGAGCAGCCCGTTCTGTATGCATGTTGTTCTCGATGCAGTGGTCTTTTTATTCAATATACAAAGAATATCAAGAAACCTGTATAATTGAAGAAAAAATCGGAAAATTTCAAGAAATAATTTGTTTTAAAAATTGTATTCATATTCAATATCCCCAAAAAGCAGTAAGTAATTTTTTCTTAATATGAAAACATTGATATTTTGCAGAAAACATACATACAAATTTGGGGTTCACGGAATGATCTGTCCCTTTACTTATGCTTCTGATTTTGTGCATGTGTAGTGTAACTTTATATTTACCTTCCTCACAATATTTTTCCAAATACATATTTGTATTTGCAACATAAATTCTGGATTAAGCTTTCCATTCTGAATCTGACCCTTGATATATAATTACATTTTCAACCTTTTGTAGTAATTGCGAAACTTTTTTATTATGAAAAAATTACAAATTTTCCTTTAATTGCATTTTTAGTAAATTTCCAGACTCTGAAAAATGTAACAAAATAGATTTACTTCACTTTCTACTTTCGGGATTGTTGTTAAATTTGAAATAATAATCTATAATATCTGACCTGTTGAACCTGAGTTCCTGTTGAACAAGTTACTGAGAACACGTTGAATACGTTGAATTTTTTTAAATTTTTTCAAGTGGCCGTTATAATTTTTAGGCTTTGCCGCGTGAATCAGCAGATTCTTTCACCAGATATGCTACATGAGATACAACAGTGACTATTCAGTTGAACTTCACCTCATATTCCATATAAAATGTCTCCCAATGCCAAGTTGAAAAAGGAACTGAAGGGAAAATGTTCTTCACGAAATTGAACCTAATTTGTATTCAATCTATAAATGAAACAACAATATAAAACATAATCAAAATAAAATCCCTCCAGAAGGTTTTTGTCAGTTTTATTTTATGGAGGAGTGTTTCTCTTTGGATATGGTTGATTAATTTGATTGGAGGTCCACCAAATACTTATCCCCTTTTCAGATCAACTCATAATGTTATAATACAGGGAGAAAAAAATCACAAAAACTTGACTGCCTGAAAATCTTTCAATTTTGAATAAGTGATAATGTACGTTTGAAAAAATAATCAAAACCGGTGGGTTAGAAGTTTCAATGATTTTTCACGTTTCTAGATTTGACTAATGAATATGCTGAAAAAAATTAATGTTAGCTCATGTAGCAAAATTATTGAAAAATAACACACGAAAAAAACTTTTTTACAAAAAATTAAACCGACGAAAAAATCAATTGAAAAGCAAAAAATAAAATAAACCTTCCTAGTCTAAATGATAATTGAGCTCCTAAACTAATGTGAGTAATTGATTTTGAGTCGGCGCCAAACAAACAATTATCGAAGATATTACTTTGAAAGAAGTAATCAAAACGCATCCGTGCATCTCGCTGCCATCATTTTACGCTTTACCTAATTCAATTGCTAGTTTGTTTGGCGCCGACTCAAAATCAGTTACTCACATTAGTTTAGGAGCTCAATTATCAGTTAGACTAAGAAGGTTTATTTTATTTTTTGCTTTTCGATTGATTTTTTCGTCGGTTTAATTTTTTGTAAAAAAGTTTTTATTTTTCAATTTTTTGTTGCTGATTACTACCAATTACTTCCTACTTAATTTATGATTACTTCGAAAATACTTACTTACCTAGTCTGGTCCCCTCTAGCTTGTGCCTTTGGCTTTGCCCGCTGCCCGTTATCCCGTTTCCCTTTATATGGCTATTCCGTTATCTCGTTTTCCGTTATATAGCTATTGCGTAAAGTTTCCCGTAATCCCATTATACCGTTATCCCGGTATCCCGTTATCTCGTTCGGGTGGTATAATTGATTTGACAGCAAAAGTCATGCTTTGTGACTATTATTAATTCCCTAACCCCTTTTCACCCCCTTGGGAACCGAATTTTCGAATAAGGTTCATCACGATTTATTCATTTGTAACCGAGAGCTAAAACCCCAATTTTCATGACCCTAACTCACTCACCAACTAACAGAACGCCCATATGAAAATACTGGAGACCCCTCCCCTTTCACTCCTTTGGAGGTTTAATTTGTGGAAACACTGAAACACATGTTTCTTTATTTGTAATAAACCCCATTTTCCCAATTGAAAACTAACGGAACACCCATACAAAATTCAAATCCCCCATACTTTTGAACAAACCCATACATTTTAAAATATACCCAAACTTCTATCCCCATTTTAACCCCTTTGGGGTTGAATTTCCAAAAACCCTGAATTACGTGTTTTTATCTGAAAATGGAAGCCTAAATATCAATTATCATCTCTATAACTTCCAAACTAACGGTACTTCCAACTTTTATCCGTCCTTCTCACTCTTTAGGTCCAGCGGTTTGGTCTGGGCGTTGATCGTATGTCAGTCAGTGAATCAGTTAGTCAGGACATGTAATTATATATGTATAGATTTGTGTCAAAATGCTGCAGACAGAGTTCTTGAATGAGAACGAAACAACAATTGCTGATGGATTTAAATGAACAAAAAAGTAGTATAACTTCATAAACATCACACAGAAAGTCTCAAATACGAATTTAGTAGTCAGGAGGTTTTGCCATGCAATATTTGAAACAAAATTTAGCAAAGAAATATTGGTGAAATCAGTTGATACCGATGTCTTGATTTTACTTATTAACATTTTTGTTCGAACTCGGACTTACATAAAACTAATTTATTTATGCAATTCAAGGTGGATTAGTTTAGGAGCTCAATTATCATTTAGACTAAGAAGGTTTATTTTATTTTTTGCTTTTCAATTGATTTTTTCATCGGTTTAATTTTTTGTAAAAAAGTTTTTATTTTTCAATTTTTTGTTGCTGATTACTACCAATTACTTCCTACTTAATTTATGATTACTTCCAAAATACTTACTTACCTAGCTTACTTCAACTATTAACTATTAAATAATATGATTTTCTATTCTAACTATTTATTGTTATATAATATAAATTAATTTTAAAAGTTCTGGTTGGTTGATTTCATCACTTTGTATATAATTCCATCCTTTCATTGAATGTAATCATTTTGACGGATGTAGGAGGGTTTGTCAATGTCAACTACATATGTGTGCCAAAGTTCACAAGTGAAAAATCAATCATCCCCTATTTTTCTACCCATAGGGGTAGGTCATTCCATTACAAATTGGAAAATGATCAACTATAAGGTATACCCTTTCTAATAAAAAAGAATCATCCAAATCGGAAAACCCACTACAAAGTTATGCCTAATAGAATCGGTTAACGGACCAAAATTCAGAGGGTGAACGATAAATATCCTCCATTTTGCTACCCTTAGGGATGGATTGTGTTGTTCAAATTGAAATGGGACCAATTTCGAAGTACACAATATCCAATGAAAAAATAATCATCGGAATCGAACCGCTCTGGGAAAAGTTGTGCGTGATCATACATAAAAAAAAAATATACGCGTCGAATAGAGAACCTCCTTCTTTTTTGTTTCGTCGGTTAATAAAATAAAAGTCAGTTTACGCAGAAATCGTTTAATGCACAAAATCATTACAAAAGTATTTTCCTATATAAGTGTATATATTCAGGGAATTCGGACCAACAATATTATGAATAACATTGGTCCCTTTTCTTATTGGCTGAAATTTTTATCAGTATGCAAATAATTGTGAGGTAGAAAAGACTCATATTAGGCACCTGCAAATTACATATTTCCAAATCATAAAAAAATCAAATATTGGCTTTTTTAGAAAAGTTGGGGATGGATTTTATATTTTGTTGGACGGAAATTTTTGTTGGTTCCCCTCTTATCCTTCGACCCCACTCCAGGAATCTCGTTGTTCAGGTCGTCATCTTCTGCGCTGAAAAGCCCCTCATCATCAGAAGGTGGTATGTAGGGGGGGATATAAGCTGGTTTCACTACTCCATTCAAATCATCCTGTTCCGAAGTACTCCAATCTCTATCAGTAGGGACATTGCTCGATGGGTTCCTTTGAATGGGTGGTGAGTATCCTGATCCCAAATTTGGGTACTGCGGAAACCTATTTCCAAATTGGGGATAACCTTGAGAAGGCGGTACGTATGCAGGAAAATTTGGGGCTTGTGGAAAACCTCTGCCTTGATTCTGTGGGTAGAACGGCTGTACTTGGGGGTAGAAGCCCTGGTTTTGAGGATAATCAGAAGACGAGGGAAAGCTGTTGAGGACGCCACAGGCTCCTCTCGCTACTGGGAGGGCTTTTGCTCCGAACTCCTTTATTTTTCGGCCCTGAAATAAACGAAATGATTGATTTGTGGGTATGGAAATTACAGTGTATTGAACAAGAATTTTCTATATATTTGTATATAGCATAACAAATTGAATATATGATATGAATTGGCTAGTCTTGTGCTCTAAAATGCGAAAAAATCGTTAAAAACAAAATTCCGCATCTTCTGTGTATAGAGAACTATTTTTCAAATGATTATTTCTTTTGGAATTGGTATTTCTCCGAAAAACCAGAATAATGATTTAGCTATTTCTGTATAAGTGAAAATAAAAAATATCCGTTTCTATCCATTGCATCGGGATGTTCTTGATGTCAGTCTCCCTGAAAAATATATTTAAACAAATGCGAACATGTTTTGTTCATTTGAACGACTCGATGGTAATTTTGATGTAAAATGAGAATTATATTTTTTGAATTGACGTAAAGTACTTTAATTAGAAGATCTTTAAAACGGTTGCAAATTTATAAATTGAAACAATTAGTGCTGGTTGATCTTCCATTTTCTTTGTGTAAATTTTCCTAAAGATGCTGATATCAAAGAATATTTTCTCACAAATGTATGATTTTCATTTGACTATGTTTCGTGATTATCTTCTTTTTTCGATTAAAATAATTTTTCAATGTAATGGAAAGGTTTAATTTTGTTTATTGGTAAACCAAATAACGTTAATTAATACAAATTAATAACATGTCACCAAGTACTGGCTGATAGACAAGGCCCAATATATTAATAGCAAAACTAATGTGGACAAAATAGTATTCATTATGAACTTATAGCTCCCTATCACATTGCGTATGTAATGTTGAAAAGGAATGAAAGTGAATTCCTTATTATTTATGTATGTTGAAACAAATTATCCCAAAATTTGAGCTCGCGAAACAACCACAATAATATTTTCTACATTTTTTAATACGACACATTGCTATGAGTAATCCAGTGATAATGATCGAAAGTTGTGTAGATTTTATATAAAAAAGATATACCTTATATAAATATCAAAGGAAAACATTCTAAACTAATTTTTTTGTGGAGAAGGAAAAATCTATGATGAAATAAGTATTTTTTTTAGTTTCTTACAGAAAACAAGTACTTCCTTGACACTTTGACAATGCTAGTCGTTCAACTACGCTTTGATGTTGTGAGAGGAACCCAATTTAAATGGTTAATAACGATTTTTTTCCCAATAAAAATGTTTTAGCCCACATTTCTTATTATTCATGGAATTTTCATCTGCAAATATATTTTGAACTGACGAAAAATGTTATTTTCGTGAAAAATTGGCCTTAGAGAAATGTTATCGGATAGAAGGATTTGAAAGAAGATAGTTTTTAGCAAAAATGTCTTTGTTCGACAGTTTGAAATATATGAGCAGGATAGTAACGGTGAAAATGAAGGGAATAATGACAAACTGTGATTGAAATTGATTCGTTTGAGAATACAAGCAGGGTGCCCAGAAAATCAGATTTTCTCTTTTGCTTTTGAGCGCTATACAATATCTATCAGTTGTAATTCAACGTCCAGCATGGGCTGTTTTTTTCTATTAGATATTACAAAATATAGCTTCATTCTTATCGTCGATTTTTCAATTTTCAGAAAAAAAATCTTTACTATATCCAATTGGAAATGTTTCCCTTTTAGGTATTTGAAATGATTCTTACTGCGGAAAATAAAAAAGGGGAAATTATTCTCATTGCCACCTGGAGGGCCGTAGTTCTGGATGTATTCAAGAGCACAAAGTTTCAAAATTTCAAAAATTCCTGGTCAGCTGCAAAAATGTGCGAGTATCCCGATTTCACCACCAGGAAATGTATCGACAGTTTAACACTCTAGAGCAAATATATGAGCACAATTAATTAAATATATATTGGGTATAGTGGGTTCTTGAATCTTGGTTATTGTATTTTTGGAGTTTTCTGAAACCCAAGAAAACTCAATATATATATATATATATATATATATATATGTATGTATATACATATGTGAACTATCACAAAATACAGAAAATAAATAGGTGCACACGTTTTCAATCAATTCAAGAAAGTCTCTGCAACATTTTCAAGCATTCCGTGGTAAATTATTTAATTTTTCTGCATCAACATCTTCAACGATTCGCTAGTGAGTATAGGTACACCCTTGTCTCTTGCAGTATGCGTTTTCAATTCTCAACACTGAACGTATGATTGAATAAATAGTATTTCTCAGTAGGTTAGGGATGTATAACCTATACTACATGCGAAGTTCTGGATTATTTCAATGATATATGTCATTTAATATATCTGTGTTTAAGTCTCAGGAATACTGTAGGATAATTGGGAATACAGTGATATGCAGTCAATGAATGTCATAAAGAGTTTTTAACCACGTTTATAATAGCTTGCTTTCGTGTCTCTTTGTCCGGTACAAATCTGGCAATCGATTTTAAACTAACTTCTCAATGAGCTACAGACTTGAAATTTCAGAAATAGCTCAGAAAATCAACCTGTTTTCTTGTCTACACGTTTGTTCATCTTCTCACGGAGCACAAAAAGTGAGGTTAGGATCACACAACCCCTCCATGGCAGAATGATCAATGGGTGAATGTGCACTGAATTTATCTACCTTCCAAATATTTACTCAATATAACAACAGAATTATAGTAAAAATCAATCGGTTGTCTGTAATTATAATATTATTGAGAAACAGTCGATTTTTACGATGAGCTGGAGACTTGAAACTCCCATTTTTTTCTTGTCTGTCTGTTTGTTGCCTGTACCCAAAATTGAATCTCCCTACATAGCACAGAACTAGAGATCAATGCAATATCAACTCGCTTTCTTGTCTGTCCGTTTGTCTGTAATAATAATATTGGGGAGCAATCGATTTTAAACTAATTTGCCGATGAGCTAGATACTTGAAACTTCAAACATAGCTCAGAACTGGATGAGGATGCAATATTAACTCGTTCTCTTGTGTGTACCAATTACTTCCTACTTAATTTATGATTACTTCGAAAATACTTACTTACCTAGTCTGGTCCCCTCTAGCTTGTGCCTTTGGCTTTGCCCGCTGCCCGTTATCCCGTTTCCCTTTATATGGCTATTCCGTTATCTCGTTTTCCGTTATATAGCTATTGCGTAAAGTTTCCCGTAATCCCATTATACCGTTATCCCGGTATCCCGTTATCTCGTTCGGGTGGTATAATTGATTTGACAGCAAAAGTCATGCTTTGTGACTATTATTAATTCCCTAACCCCTTTTCACCCCCTTGGGAACCGAATTTTCGAATAAGGTTCATCACGATTTATTCATTTGTAACCGAGAGCTAAAACCCCAATTTTCATGACCCTAACTCACTCACCAACTAACAGAACGCCCATATGAAAATACTGGAGACCCCTCCCCTTTCACTCCTTTGGAGGTTTAATTTGTGGAAACACTGAAACACATGTTTCTTTATTTGTAATAAAGACCCCAAATACCAATTCTTATGATCCCAACTTGAAAACTAACGGAACACCCATACAAAATTCAAATCCCCATTTAACCCCCCATTTTCCCCCTTTAGAGTTTGAGTTTCCAAAAATACTGAAACACGTATCTCTTTATTTGAAACAAAAACCTCGAATACCAATTTTGATTAGAAATTAAAGGTACTCCCAAACAAACTTTCTATCCCCATTTTAACCCCTTTGGGGTTGAATTTCCAAAAACCCTGAATTACGTGTTTTTATCTGAAAATGGAAGCCTAAATATCAATTATCATCTCTATAACTTCCAAACTAACGGTACTTCCAACTTTTATCCGTCCTTCTCACTCTTTAGGTCCAGCGGTTTGGTCTGGGCGTTGATCGTATGTCAGTCAGTGAATCAGTTAGTCAGGACATGTAATTATATATGTATAGATTTGTGTCAAAATGCTGCAGACAGAGTTCTTGAATGAGAACGAAACAACAATTGCTGATGGATTTAAATGAACAAAAAAGTAGTATAACTTCATAAACATCACACAGAAAGTCTCAAATACGAATTTAGTAGTCAGGAGGTTTTGCCATGCAATATTTGAAACAAAATTTAGCAAAGAAATATTGGTGAAATCAGTTGATACCGATGTCTTGATTTTACTTATTAACATTTTTGTTCGAACTCGGACTTACATAAAACTAATTTATTTATGCAATTCAAGGTGGATTAGTTTAGGAGCTCAATTATCATTTAGACTAAGAAGGTTTATTTTATTTTTTGCTTTTCAATTGATTTTTTCATCGGTTTAATTTTTTGTAAAAAAGTTTTTATTTTTCAATTTTTTGTTGCTGATTACTACCAATTACTTCCTACTTAATTTATGATTACTTCCAAAATACTTACTTACCTAGCTTACTTCAACTATTAACTATTAAATAATATGATTTTCTATTCTAACTATTTATTGTTATATAATATAAATTAATTTTAAAATTCTGGTTGGTTGATTTCATATTTGTATATAATTCCATCCTTTCATTGAATGTAATCATTTTGACGGATGTAGGAGGGTTTGTCAATGTCAACTACATATGTGTGCCAAAGTTCACAAGTGGAAAATCAATCATCCCCTATTTTTCTACCCATAGGGGTAGGTCATTCCATTACAAATTGGAAAATGATCAACTATAAGGTATACCCTTTCTAATAAAAAGAATCATCCAAATCGGAAAACCCACTACAAAGTTATGCCTAATAGAATCGGTTAACGGACCAAAATTCAGAGGGTGAACGATAAATATCCTCCATTTGCTACCCTTAGGGATGGATTGTGTTGTTCAAATTGAAATGGGACCAATTTCGAAGTACACAATATCAATGAAAAATAATCATCGGAATCGAACCGCTCTGGGAAAAGTTGTGCGTGATCATACATAAAAAAAACTATACGCAGTCGGATAGAGAACCTCCTTCTTTTTTGTTTCGTCGGTTAATACAAATAAAAGTGAGTTTACGCCGAAATCGTTTAATGCACAAAATCATTACCAAAGTATTTTCCTATATAAGTGTATATATTCAGGAATTCGGACCAACAATATTATGAATAACATTGGTCCCTTTTCTTATTGCTGAAATTTTATCAGTATGCAAATAATTGTGAGGTAGAAAAGACTCATATTAGGCACCTGCAAATTACATATTTCCAAATCATAAAAAAATCAAATATTGGCTTTTTTAGAAAAGTTGGGGATGGATTTTATATTTTGTTGGACGGAAATTTTTGTTGGTTCCCCTCTTATCCTTCGACCCCACTCCAGGAATCTCGTTGTTCAGGTCGTCATCTTCTGCGCTGAAAAGCCCCTCATCATCAGAAGGTGGTATGTAGGGGGGGATATAAGCTGGTTTCACTACTCCATTCAAATCATCCTGTTCCGAAGTACTCCAATCTCTATCAGTAGGGACATTGCTCGATGGGTTCCTTTGAATGGGTGGTGAGTATCCTGATCCCAAATTTGGGTACTGCGGAAACCTATTTCCAAATTGGGGATAACCTTGAGAAGGCGGTACGTATGCAGGAAAATTTGGGGCTTGTGGAAAACCTCTGCCTTGATTCTGTGGGTAGAACGGCTGTACTTGGGGGTAGAAGCCCTGGTTTTGAGGATAATCAGAAGACGAGGGAAAGCTGTTGAGGACGCCACAGGCTCCTCTCGCTACTGGGAGGGCTTTTGCTCCGAACTCCTTTATTTTTCGGCCCTGAAATAAACGAAATGATTGATTTGTGGGTATGGAAATTACAGTGTATTGAACAAGAATTTTCTATATATTTGTATATAGCATAACAAATTGAATATATGATATGAATTGGCTAGTCTTGTGCTCTAAAATGCGAAAAAATCGTTAAAAACAAAATTCCGCATCTTCTGTGTATAGAGAACTATTTTTCAAATGATTATTTCTTTTGGAATTGGTATTTCTCCGAAAAACCAGAATAATGATTTAGCTATTTCTGTATAAGTGAAAATAAAAATATCCGTTTCTATCCATTGCATCGGGATGCTCTTGATGTCAGTCTCCCTGAAAAATATATTTAAACAAATGCGAACATGTTTTGTTCATTTGAACGACTCGATGGTAATTTTGATGTAAAATGAGAATTATATTTTTTGAATTGACGTAAAGTACTTTAATTAGAAGATCTTTAAAACGGTTGCAAATTTATAAATTGAAACAATTAGTGCTGGTTGATCTTCCATTTTCTTTGTGTAAATTTTCCTAAAGATGCTGATATCAAAGAATATTTTCTCACAAATGTATGATTTTCATTTGACTATGTTTCGTGATTATCTTCTTTTTTCGATTAAAATAATTTTTCAATGTAATGGAAAGGTTTAATTTTGTTTATTGGTAAACCAAATAACGTTAATTAATACAAATTAATAACATGTCACCAAGTACTGGCTGATAGACAAGGCCCAATATATTAATAGCAAAACTAATGTGGACAAAATAGTATTCATTATGAACTTATAGCTCCCTATCACATTGCGTATGTAATGTTGAAAAGGAATGAAAGTGAATTCCTTATTATTTATGTATGTTGAAACAAATTATCCCAAAATTTGAGCTCGCGAAACAACCACAATAATATTTTCTACATTTTTTAATACGACACATTGCTATGAGTAATCCAGTGATAATGATCGAAAGTTGTGTAGATTTTATATAAAAAAGATATACCTTATATAAATATCAAAGGAAAACATTCTAAACTAATTTTTTTGTGGAGAAGGAAAAATCTATGATGAAATAAGTATTTTTTTTAGTTTCTTACAGAAAACAAGTACTTCCTTGACACTTTGACAATGCTAGTCGTTCAACTACGCTTTGATGTTGTGAGAGGAACCCAATTTAAATGGTTAATAACGATTTTTTTCCCAATAAAAATGTTTTAGCCCACATTTCTTATTATTCATGGAATTTTCATCTGCAAATATATTTTGAACTGACGAAAAGTTATTTTCGGAAAATTGGCCTTAGAGAAATGTTATCGGATAGAAGGATTTGAAAGAAGATAGTTTTTAGCAAAAATGTCTTTGTTCGACAGTTTGAAATATATGAGCAGGATAGTAACGGTGAAAATGAAGGGAATAATGACAAACTGTGATTGAAATTGATTCGTTTGAGAATACAAGCAGGGTGCCCAGAAAATCAGATTTTCTCTTTTGCTTTTGAGCGCTATACAATATCTATCAGTTGTAATTCAACGTCCAGCATGGGCTGTTTTTTTCTATTAGATATTACAAAATATAGCTTCATTCTTATCGTCGATTTTTCAATTTTCAGAAAAAATCTTTACTATATCCAATTGGAAATGTTTCCCTTTTAGGTATTTGAAATGATTCTTACTGCGGAAAATAAAAAGGAAATTATTCTCATTGCCACCTGGAGGGCCGTAGCTCTGGATGTATTCAAAGCACAAAGTTTCAAAATTTCAAAATTCCTGGTCGCTGCAAAATGTGCGAGTATCCCGATTTCACCACCAGGAAATGTATCGACAGTTTAACACTCTAGAGCAAATATATGAGCACAATTAATTAAATATATATTGGGTATAGTGGGTTCTTGAATCTTGGTTATTGTATTTTTGGAGTTTTCTGAAACCCAAGAAAACTCAATATATATATATATATATATATATATATATATATATATATATATATATATATGTATGTATATACATATGTGAACTATCACAAAATACAGAAAATAAATAGGTGCACACGTTTTCAATCAATTCAAGAAAGTCTCTGCAAAATTTTCAAGCATTCCGTGGTAAATTATTTAATTTTTCTGCATCAACATCTTCAACGATTCGCTAGTGAGTATAGGTACACCCTTGTCTCTTGCAGTATGCGTTTTCAATTCCCAACACTGAACGTATGATTGAATAAATAGTATTTCTCAGTAGGTTAGGGATGTATAACCTATACTACATGCGAAGTTCTGGATTATTTCAATGATATATGTCATTCAATATATCTGTGTTTAAGGCTCAGGAATACTGTAGGATAATTGGGAATACAGTGATATGCAGTCAATGAATGTCATAAAGAGTTTTTAACCACGTTTATAATAGCTTGCTTTCGTGTCTCTTTGTCCGGTACAAATCTGGCAATCGATTTTAAACTAACTTCTCAATGAGCTACAGACTTGAAATTTCAGAAATAGCTCAGAAAATCAACCTGTTTTCTTGTCTACACGTTTGTTCATTTTCTCACGGAGCACAAAAAGTGAGGTTAGGATCACACAACCCCTCCATGGCAGAATGATCAATGGGTGAATGTGCACTGAATTTATCTACCTTCCAAATATTTACTCAATATAACAACAGAATTATAGTAAAAATCAATCGGTTGTCTGTAATTATAATATTATTGAGAAACAGTCGATTTTCACGATGAGCTGGAGACTTGAAACTCCCAACACAGCTCAGAACTGGATGGCAGTGCATTACTGATTCGCTTTTTTCTTGTCTGTCTGTTTGTTGCCTGTATTAATAATTATAATAGTAAGGATCAATCGATTTTAAACTAACTTCCCGATGAACTAGAGACTTGAATCTCCAGACATAGCTCAGAACTGGATGACAATGCAATATCAACTCGCTTTCTTGTCTGTCCGTTTGTCTGTAATAATAATATTGGGGAGCAATCGATTTTAAACTAATTTGCCGATGAGCTAGATACTTGAAACTTCAAACATAGCTCAGAACTGGATGAGAATGCAATATTAACTCGTTCTCTTGTGTGTCTGTTTGTGTATTCGTCTGTAATTTCAAATCGATTGAAAAATTTCAAACACACAATACTAAAAGGCAGAAAATAATTATTGCATACGCCCCACCATTTTCGTTTTAATCTCACAACTATTTTCATATCTATTGAAAATTCACAATCAAGAATTCTCAGGATAATCCTTACAGAGGGGAATCTGCATGGGGTTATGAATCTGTATGGGACTAGGAGAAATTATTTTATACTTTCAAGTCTGTTTTATAAATGTGGTATATCAAAAAATGTTTTTTATACAAATAATTTTGACTATGTTGTAGAGCGACTGAAACCCTGAAGCCAGGTTTCGTTGTAATGTTCTTGTTATGTTTTGTTTCTTCTCTGATAAATGATTAGGCAGAGCCTTTGCGTTCAAGCCATATCAGGTGACCAATCAATCTATATTATTGTATTTCCGGATTTTTGATCAATCTCCACCAATTTTCACAACTCCTAAAACTACCATTTTTGAGTTATTTCGATTTTGTTTCTGAATTTTAAGTTTGCCCCATTATTGAAATCAGTATAAGTGTACGCATATGGCGCCAAGCGTAATTTGAGATTTTTTCCAAATTATTTGAATTTATTTCAGTGGGGACTATTTGTCTGGAATGCAAAAATATGTGAATTATAGTTATTTACCGTCGAAATTAATCAAGCCAATAGAAATAATTTCTTCATGGGAAATTGTTCTCAAAGAAGTATGTCAATTGAACATTTTACTGGATACCATGAAAGCTCCCATTATAACGCACAACGACAAAATCAAATCATAGACCACTGAAGAGACAGAGTAAATGAAAAGTTTGACACAGCAATGGGAAGGAATGAATGGAAAAGCTATGAGCAAAATGACTCTTTCGTAGGTACATCTAGATAAGGTTGTAGTCGATTTTCAAAACTCAAACCTACATGTCCCAGGATGTCATCATCCCGGAAAAACTTTCGAATACGATTTTGCATATATTTTCTCGTCGTGGGAGAAAAATCCATTCTCCCCAAACCTGGTGATCTGGGTGGACATGGAACTGGTTTTTCTCTTCCTATCCACCTCTCAGGAAATTATTTCTCTGTCGAAATGGTCTCGAATAGAAAGAGGATAGTGTTCTGGTGCACCATCGTATGAAAACCACATCTATGATATTTCCAGGAATATGCATGAATCATAAATAGGCCTAATATTACCCCATACATTCAAGGCATATCCATTCTGACTATGGGTGCGATTTATATTAGAGTTAGTCTTGGGAATAAAAATGGAAGTGATGCCTATTAACGGAACCATCTTCGTAGAAAACATTTGGTTGATTTTCGGCAAGTCTGTTTGCAAATTTCCTAGTTTTTCCAGTTTTTATACAAACGACACTACCAGTTTGATCGAAACGGTGCATCGAGCGCTCGAATGCGAAAAATTCATGATAAAACACAATAACGAGTTGAAACGACTAGTACTGCTTAATATGAACAGCGAATGACAGTAATTCACATATTACTTCATATCAAATAGCCCCTTCTGAAATCGATTTCAATGCCTTGGAAGTCGGAGTGAATATGTAAAGAAAGAATAATATCAAGTCACTCAAGACCATTGTAGGTATAGAGAAACCCAATTGAATTCTCCATCTAAGAGAATGTAAGATATTTTGTTATTATTAATGTGAACTTTGATCCTTCTGAATCCTCTCAATGAAAAAACGAATTTAAAAGCCTCTGAATTTTGAAAATCGTGCAGACTTAAAAATTTTGATTCAGTAATAGGGAAACCTCATACAGTTTGATAAAAAAATGATAAGTAAAATCCGGAAATACAATGAACGGAGCATTCCATTTCACAAAGCGAATATTTGGTTTACCCTGTATACCTGAAGCACTAAATGATGAATTGAGATAAGAATAAATATAAATCGCAAGACCTATGAAACTTAGAAGGATGCTGTGGCAACAAAAAGTCAACAATATATCGAAAAGATTTTGTTGGGATAATTTGAATATCTGTCCAGCACATTGAAAACACGAGGAGGATATGGTCTGAATATTCAATTTCCAAAAGTACCATTGAGCTAGACGATAGTATAAACATATCAAAATATCCAACACTCGCTCATTTTTTTGGAAAGGAAGACTGGAAATAATCGACCAGAAAGTATTTTCTCAAAAACGGTTATATGAGTTTTAGAGTAATGCCGATGTGAAGATTATTGAATGATGATGGTTGGTTCAGAAAATATTTTTAGGGACAGTTTTCTGAAAGGTGCACAACGGAATTGAATTTTTAATACTATACCTATAATACATTTGTATGTTTATCCCAAAATTTTGATTAGACTAGCTCGTCATTCATTTTTATTAAAAACTGCAATTTTGTTGGAGATAGTTGTGATAAATGGAACTGTCGCAGATTGAGGTTGTTCAACTTAATCGCAGGTTTTAATAATAAACAATTCTTCTCTAGATATTACAAAGGCAAGGGTTCTAAAGAAATTGTAGGAAGAAACATGCACACCGGCACAAATCACAGTTTAATTGAAGATAACCCAAGGTCATACATTTCGCCGAACAGCTGCTATATTATTGACAAATGAAGGTGGGAATGTACAATTTGAATGATTGCAATAACAAGTTTTTGATTTTTATATTAGTAAATGAATAACGAAATGTGTTAATATTCTTGTACTTTTTAAAATAAAAAATTATGAAAATTAACCTTTGTAATATCTCCGAATTAGCAACCAGATATTTGTATGTAAACATTACTAAACGTGGTCAAGTCTACCATGTTTTTAAGATGTAACAAAAGTTTTTCAAAGAGCCGCTACAACCATTTTTACACAAGGATCAGAAACATGGAAAGGCAAACCGAAAGAATAACACAGAAACAGAATTAGAAACACAACCCTTGGAGAGCATTTGAAAATGAAGCCTATCAAAGAGAGGTGAAAAGGTTGAAGAATAAAACAGGTTTTCTGATAGAAATAAATCAAGAGGACGATTCAAGAAAACATGTATATAGGAGATAAGAGGAACAGCGTTGAAAAATGTAGAATAGCAAACACAAAACTTGAACGACCCACCCAAAGTAGAGATACATTTTGACAAAACCAGCTCAATCACCATCCATCTCACTTGTTCACCGGTAGATATGATAGGATTATAGTAAATAGTATTCCTCAGAATAAAAAAGAAGTTTCCATAAACATGGGTCCGAAAATGCTTCTGATAAAATATATACTTTTTCATTTCTCAAAAACGATTTTGATATCAATGAAAAATTTCAATTTGCACAGACTGTACGCTGTCTACAAATCTGGCAACACACGGGGTCCTGTTAGGGCTGAATGTGATTTTGGAGATTTGTAAGGGGTAAAAACTCCCCATCTTTTTTGTACACTTTTTCATATAAAAAAAATTACTATATTACAAGTCGATAGTAGCACCCGTATTCGTGGAAATTTTATCGAAATGTATATGAATATTTCCAATAAATTCAACTTCAATTCACCAGAAAATGGCAGCTTTTATAGAACTGCCATATGTTAATGATCCTCAGTTGAAAGGAAAAAAACACACAAAAGAAGTTGGAGTTAAGAAAACCAACAACTTTTTTTGTGTTTTTTATAGTAAGCACAACTACAACTTATTATCTAAACGGACCAGTTCGATACCACTTGAAAACACCAAATATTTTTGAGAACAAAGAAAAGGATATATTTTAGCGCCCTCTCTCTCAAAAACTTTAAAAAATATCTGACGAGTAATATCTACTTCGGGCGTTTGTAACACCCTCTATAACAAGTAGAGAAAATAGTTGCTAGGCAATTATCTATGATTTTCAGAAGCCAGCGACAGTTGAAACGTCAAAGTAATTGAGAATTCTGAATATTGAAAATGAAGCAGAGAAGGCGATGATGATCATTATCGCTCAATAATGTGAATATTGTGTGAAACGGCCTACGTGAAGTTTGGAGGATGGTATATACGATGGTATATACGATGGTATATACGATGGTATATACGATCTTATAAGCCATATATCTGAAAAAGACGGTGGATATTAATCAATAAATAATCACTGGCAAAGGTTGTGCTGAGTTATTTGGAGCATGGTGTAGATAAAAATTAACACTTCTACGTGTAGAACACATAAGATGCTGGTCACCTAACAAAAATCTTACGGTTACCGAAGGATCCCTAATTGGAATCAATTTCTTACAGAAAATCAAATATATTTTGGTAAAAGTAAAGTATAAGGGACCACCCTGTATTTCCACAAAATTTCCACAGATGCTTTGAAACATGATGAAAATAGTACAGCAATCGACATTTTTCCGCGGAAAAGATAATTTTGGTAGACATACTCTCCCAAAAGTCCATAAAGGGTGGTTTTAAGAAAATCACTTTATGAGACTGTGAATGACTGTGGACTACACCTTTTTACACAACTGCATTTGATTTCCTAGGTATGTTTCAATCACAATTTCTGATAATTTCTAGAAAGAACAGCAATTAAGTACTTTTCATTTAATTTTTCATAAGAAATGTACAAAATCAAACATTGGCGGTTGCGTTGATCTTGACGTTCTATTGACATTCCAAGTTTCCTACTAGTCAAGTAATTTTCACTAGACCACTGCTACTGAAATGAAAAAAACTCTTCGGAAATCGAAACGTTTGGGCTGAAAATCCCCTTTAGAGATATATGGCCCTTGAGTGTTCCAAAAAGAGCAATTTCGCAATTTTTACATTCTTCTTTCCGTCATCATTTTCATTCGTTCATTTCTCGTTTTTGCTTTTCGCAACTTATACATTTGTGATCTGGGAAGTAAGATAATCGTAACATTGCCGTGGCGTCACGCGCTACAGTCTAGTGAAAATGAAAACAAAATCATTTTTTAAGTGTTTGGTAACTTTTGAAATGCGACACGTCAAAGGCTTGTAACATTTTCAAAAGCAACGCAACACACCCAAGAAGCGTAGTAACATTTTCTTCGAGTTTGAAACTTCTTGTACCACAATTCAGGACTATCAGATCGTCTCATTATCTTCCATATGCTTAATACCGAGTGACACCCGATATCGGGCCACCCCTGTAACTTCTGCATTCGTGAACAGATTTCTCTGAAATTCGGTACAGTTATATAAACAACCATTACGGATTTGATCACATTACAATCCAATATGGCGGACTTTTTCTGCAATGCCAGCAACTTTGTTTTTCAAATAGAACACCCTGTATATTTTACATATTTAAGTTCAACAGGTCAAAATAATCCAAACCTCATGTCAAATGTCATTTTTTTGAAACAATTGAAATTAAAATTGTTTCTTTATTTTACTTCGTGGAAAAATGAGATTTGATCAAGGCTATTCACAAAGAGTCGCACATAACGGAGAAACATAATTTTTTCTGAAAAATTATTTTTTGTATCATTTATTGATGAATCAATTCAGTCACATCACATTTTGATCAAAAATTCATTTTTTTCAAATGAAACACCCCTAGGGGCCACCTACCTGTCTCTCTAGAACATTCATTAAGGAAAAAAAATGACATATCATTTTTGTATTTCGGTGCAGTATCAAATTGTATACATTAAAAAATCTACAACCAGTTCATGAGTTGAATAATTTTTCAACTAGGTAAGCTGTGGAAAACAACATTTCTGAATCTTGTCAACTAATTGTGTTTCGTTGTCATCTTTCATCTCAACTCTCGGAAATTAGTTAACTTCCGAGAATTAGTTTGGTAGAAATGTAAAATCAAAATCATAGGTTCACAAGAAGTGAACAGGCTGATATGTTATCAATTAACGGAGAATGTCTTAAAAACAGTGTCGCCGCTAGAAGAATTTAAAGAAAACACCATAATCATGCTTATAAGTATAATTTACACAATTAGTTGACAAGATTAAAAATGTTGAAAAATTATTCGAACTGTAAGGAAACTCATGAACTAGTTGTAGATTTTTGAATTTATACAATTTGTTACTGCACCGAAATACAAAAATGATATGTCATTTTTTTCCTTAATGTATGTTCTAGAGAGACAGGTAGGACCCATAGCAGTTCCATTTGAAAAAAAAAAGAATTTTTGATGAAAATGTTATGTGACTGAATTGATTAACCAATAAGTGACACAAAAATTTTTCAGAAAAATAGTTTTCTGTTATGGGACTCATTGTGAATACTTCGACAAATCTCATTTATCCACGAGGTAAAATAAAAAACAATTTTAATTTCAATTGTTTCAAAACAATACATTTGACATAAGGTTTGGACTTGTTTTGGCCTGTTGAACTTGAATATGTGAAAATATACAGATTGTTCTATTTGAAAAACAAAGTTACTGGCATTCCCAGAGAAACTGGAAGTCCGTCATATCGGATTGTAATGTGATCAAATCCGAAATGGTTGCTTATATAACTGTACCAAATTTCTGAAAAATCTGTTCATGAATGCAGAAGTTACAGGGGTGGTCCGATATCCTGTGTCACATGGTATATATGTGGTATTTAATTCAGTTTTAGTAATTCTTATTTTTCTTTGGACACGTAGGCAACGAGGCATATCAATGAAACGACTAAATCAACAGAAATTAGATAAACAAAACGGAATCACCAACTTTTGATTTTTGACTTTAGTATAAAAAATTGAATGAACAGTAATTGATGTCGTCTCTAGGAATCGTCGAAAATTAAGTGCAGGAAACGTTGAATGAATTGCCAGTTTTCTGGAATAGCGTTCCAAAACCACCCTTTGTTTACCTTCGAGAGACTATATCTTCTAAAATTATTCTTCTATTGCTATACACTTCTTAACATGTTTTATAGCACCTGTAAAACTTTCGTGAAAATCGGGGCCGGTTCCATATACTTGACTTTTTCCTATATTTGAAATATTAAAAAGAAATCTCAGTTGGTGTTGACTTCCGGTTAGTATGAATACTATTGGTGGCTTGGCCAAAAAATTGCCGAGTTCGGATTCGAGTATGGCAGGATGGCGTTCTACTCCGGTTGCAGATATTTAAAAAAATCGGTGGAGTAGAAGAAATAAATTTCATTATAAGAATAAGAACTATCAACGATGAAACTGTATTAGCATCAACACCGAGACGATATCTGCTTCAGTTTCTATTAACATCGATGTGAGACATGAAGAAGAATTGAAAACGTCAACTGCTCAGTTCAAATAATTCAGGTGAATATGATATAAATGTTATTGATCAATAAATGTTGTTCAGTAAAAAAATATTATTATTTCATTTTTCACACACTGGAGCATGGAAGTTTTACTTTTAGGGACTACTGCGTGAAAGTACATTATTTCAGAAGTCAGATTGTGCTAAATCGAACATTATAGCTGCTTGTACAAAATGAATATCAACTCACGATTTCGTCAAAATCTACTGGCTTGGGAGCACCCACACATAAGTCGGCAACAGCAATAGGATGATCGCTTTGAGATACCCATTTTGCAGGAACTGTCAACTTCGACTAAAGTGTTTTGTAGTCTCATGGTGAATTTATACATTGATTCTTCCCATTGTCTCCACAAAGGAATACTTTGGGTTTTCATACAGATCACGGAAATTGTGGTTTGTGGCGGTGAATTCCTTTTTGTTATCGATTTGTCGCATCGGGAACGTACAAGATTGTTTGATGTTGATCGTTCATACGATGACTCATGAGAGGGATTCAATGATACATTAGTCTTGTCACTATGTTTTGCTTCAATGAAATATCCCGAATAACAATTTTGATTCATCAGACCAACAATAGTTGATTGTTGTAAAAACGATTCAGAAGTTATATATAATAATAAAATGATCTAATTCAATCAAAGGAACCTACGATAGGAGAATTGTGGCCTGAATATACAGAAGAAAACAACTAATTACATGGCTAATACTTCGATGAACATTGGTTTATATCTAATGTATGCCCATCCAGAGTTCTAAAAGTTTTACTTTGGAGATGCTTGCTAGAAAATTGGAAAAAATATCAGAAATATATCTGAATTTTAGATTTTCTTCAGTACAACGTCCAGATAAACAATAACTTATTTCAAATAGTGGAGTAAAAATAGCTTAAAATTATGCATTATTACGTGATATTGGGGGACTCCATTTTCCTAAAATCTCCTGATATTAGTTAAAGATGACTTGCAGAAAAAAGTTATAAACTTATATTTGTGCGCTGATTGTTTGATGATTGTTTAAACAATGAAAAACAATTTTGTTAGGCCAATTTGAAATAACTCAATGAATATCGAAGTAATTTGACTCAAATTGATGCTATGGGGTTTTTGAGGTCGCTGAACAAGAATATAATATTGGAAAAACGATGGCGTGGTCAGTCATAAAGGTAGGTTTCATTAATGATAATTTACGGTTATTTTTTATTTATGTGTACATCTCGAAGAAAAATTTTTTAGGTAAAAGTTGTGGAGCTACTGAAGCTCTATCAAACGACTTATAGTTTGCCGATATCAGGTATGGAAATGAAATATTGCGATTTTTTTTTAAATCTTTCAACAGCTGTCATTTTGAATTTACTGGACCATTTTCGACCATTGGTGAGAAGTATTTTTGTTTCATTCGGTTGAAAAATGTGGCCTCTACTTAACAAGTTCCGTTATATCCCATATATAAGTTTAAATATCACATTTTAAACTAGACTTCTTGGTCTTTGAAGCATGGCCTAAAAATTCAAATCTGTCATTTTTTCCAATTATTCAATATTTTGAGCTCTGTATTTTTCGTAATGAAATTTAAATTTTTTTAAAATTGATCTTTTTTTATTTCTCATTATGAGAGAAATCTGTGTAAATTTCAGATGTTTAGTTCGAAATTAAAAAAAACTAAAGATCTTCAATTGATTTTAGATAGAATTCTGCTTTCACGTCATTTCATATACCTACTACTCCTATACATATTTTTTTTCACGTTTAAAAAAAGTCCACACGTTAGCTGCATTTATTTTCTGTCAGATAAATTTTTGTAAGTTTAATTTGATCAATTGGATCAAAATGTATAACAAATTTAGTATAAGCGCTCGTGTCTGCGTGCTCCTCCAGCGCTGAACTTCGGAGTCGCCGCCTCACATTTTCGCACGTTTTCAAAAAACTTCTACAGTTTACAATTTTCATTTTGAAGAAAAATTTTATTTACCTTTTTGATGTAAAATTTTAAATTTTTGCGAGTGGCACCATTGTTTATTCATTCCTTTTTAAATGTTCAATATACAATATAATTCGGCAATTTATTTGTTAAATAATTTATCAAGCACACACTTTACGGTTGGTAATTTTTTATATATTGTTCCTAACAACATCACTAATGAACAGTTGAAAGTTACCACTATCCCCCAATTTTCTGAAGCTAAAATTTAATATTACTTCACTAGTATATACGTAGAGCGTGAGGTGAGCACTTAACTTACCGATCAACTGTTCCTCCGTGTTCTATCTCTCTCTAACATTCAAATATGATATTTTTAGATCAATATGAAGTACATCAAAGAGATAAACTTATATTTCTATTGTAAACAAAATTTTAAGCATGAACTCATTTATAAAATGAACATTTCGTCAATTCACTAAAAAACGTAATATTTTCATATTTGATAAAATATACACTTATATTAACAAATAAAAAAATATTTTACGCTGCGTATATCTTGTTTGAGGTCGTAATATAGATATATATATTCGTTAGGTACGCTTTTTTTTCTATATAAACGTTATCAAAATTTATTTAACAAAATATTTCACGGATTTTGGAACAACATTTGTTTATTTTTTTGTTTTTGCCGAAATTTAATTATTCATTATATTTTATCAATGAAACCAATTAAACTCCTTCGAAGTACAGATTACAAGCTTCGGAAAGTACGATTGAAAAATCTTGATATCACATTTTGAACTAGAGCTTTTGGTTTTTGAAGTATGGCCTGAAAATTCAAATTTGTCATTTTATGAAATAATTCAATATTTATTTGACCACTGTATTTTTTTAAATAAAATTTTAAGATTTTTTTCCATCGAGGAGGTGTGCACTCGAGTGTCATTCTGGAGTGAACTGTACAAATTTCAGATGTTCATTTTGAAAATTTAAAGAATTGCACATCTTTAATTGATTTTATAAAAAATTCTACTTTGACGTAACCTCATATATGTACTATTCCTATCCTTTTTTTTCACATTTTAAATTATGACACCTCGTTAGCTATTTCATTCTCCTTCCATTTACATTTTTTATAGCTCAATTTGATCAATTAGATCGAAAGTTATAACAAATCAAGTGAAGCGCGCTCGTGGCTACGTGCCCCTCGAGAGATGCACTTCAGTGCTCATTAATACGAATTATATATATATATATATATATATATATATATATATATATATATATATATATATATATATATATATATATATATATATATATATATATATATATATATTTTCAGTATACCAAATTTCAATACCACAAAAATTAATTTTCAACTCAGTTATATTTGTTTTCACTATTTCATGTATGTCCACTATGTATGAACATCTCAACAATCCAATTGCAAAGGCAAAAACCCAAACTAGAAATAAAACAGACCAATTTTCCATTTCTTTTTCATACTCAGATACCCCAAAATTATTCCTTACTAGATATTGTTTTAATTAAATATTCTCTTCTATCCAAATGAATTCATGTATTTCAACCTTCAAATTGATATTGATTCATCGTAATTAGTAAAAATAATTCAAAATGCTCATATTAAAATTATCCTGCCGTCTTGTAAGGTGCTGCCACCGATTTGAAAATCGAAATAATATTTTATATCCGAGGATCATTAAATGAGTATTGTTTAGTGAAAATCTCCCGGAAATAACTTTTAAAATACATCTTACTTTGAGGCTACATTCCACCACCGGTAAGAGAATAGGAATTTCATTTCAGTGCAAATTTTCAAAATCGATTTTTCTCGAATATCACCAAAAACAAAAAATTACTGCATTGTTTGAAATTCACGGAATAATCATAAATGAAAATATACCCCATGGCAAATTGGAATACCATGGCATGAGAAGCGAAATTTTAGTTTACACGATAAATTTGAATGGACACTCATTTCCGATTCACCGGCAAGAAAAGAAGGTGTTCATAATTATAATGACAATGCATTATGGAATTTTTGCTGGGGAAAAAACAAAATGGCCGGTCCAAATGCCGGACGAATTTTGTGATTATGGTTCAATTTCATTGAACATTCGTATGTAGGGGTTTTCGGGGACAGAGATCACATATTTTCTGCCAAAATTCATGAATTCAAGATGGCGGCTTCAATATGGAGACGAGTTTTGTCGTTATAGCTTGATTCCAATGAAAATTGGTATGTGGGGGTTTTTGGGATCGGTGATCATGATATTTCTGTCAAAATACATCAAATTCGAAATGGGGACTCCAAGATGGCGACGAGTTTTGTGATTGGAGCCCGATTCCATTCAAAAGTGGTGTGTGGGGGATTTTGGGGTCGGACGTCATGATGTTTTTTACAAAATTCATGAATTCAAGATGGCAGCTCCAAGATGTCTTACAAGCTTTTATTTAACTCCACATTTGCATGTTTAGATACTTCAAATCTTGCATGTGAAGTTTGACCCACTTCTAGTTGTCCGATTACCGTGAAATTTGGCGAGTGTTCGTAATTCAGTTGACTTTCCACTGGGGAATTTTTGCTAGAGACAAAACAAAATGGCGGCTCCAATATGACGGACGAGTTTTGTGATTATGGTTCGATTCTATTAAAATTTGGTATGTGGGGGTTTTCTGGGACAGAGATCACAATTTTTTCGTCAAAATTCATAAATTCAAGATGGCGCCTCCAATATAACGACGAGTTTTGTCGTTGTACCCCGATCCCAATAAAAATTGGTATGTGGGGGTTTTTGGGATCCGAAAACAAGATTTTCGTGTGAAAATCCACGGCCTCAGATGACGGCTTCAAGATGGCGACGAGTTTTGCCCGATTCTATTCAAAATTGTTTTTTCTGTCAAAATTAATTGATTTAAGATGGCAGCTCCAATATGGCGACGTGTTTTATTCTTATGGCCCAATTGGGTCGAGGATTATCAATTTTCGTCAGAATTTAATAATTTGACGGATTTCATGAATGACTACAAAGAATTAAATAAAAATTATAGAAAAAATTGAGACAAGCTCTCATAAAAATGGCCTGAAAAGGTGGAAATAATTTCTTTAATTGTTTGACCTAAGTTATTCTGTGAGTAGGAGATTCAAAATAGGTATTTTCGCCAGGCAATATTTTGAATCTGGTACTCCTAGAATAACATAAGTCAAACAATTGAAGAAATAATTTTCCCCTTTCCTAGTGCATTTGTATAAGAGTTTGTCTTTGAATTTTTTGCACTACTTTGCAACAATTATTTGCATAGTCGAATTCACCAGCTGATATACCACATCACTCATGAAGAAACTGTTTAAAGCCCAAAGGTAAAGTTGTTTCTATCTTCATCAAAGCCATGATTTTCCAGCTTTCAGAAAAACTGAGCGTTTGTTCGCAATGTGTTGCTCCGATAAAAAAAGGTCACAATCTTTGAAGAAGTAGTGCCTGCATAGTCCAATGTAAGGAAATGCTGTCATCTGAAACACGCATATTGTAGGGAGGTCGGACATCTTTGTCTCATAGTTTTTTGGAGAAAGTCGCAAATATTTGTGCTAGAAGTTGGTAATTATTTTCCGAATTGCTCGCGGCAAAAGAGAAGGGTGTTTTCTATAATAGGAAAATTAAAGAGTACGCCACCCACCCTGGGTATATTCTCTTTGTCTAGAAACTCATTGAGTTCTGATGAAAGTTTATCAGCTTTCAAGTTATCTTTCTCGCAAAAAAGAGAAGAAAACAGCATTCATTTGACCAATAAAGCATCATTCAATTTTAAAATAGTGAAGGCGTCTGTTTTACGTTCACCCGGAAAACGACAATAGGAGATAATTCGTTAAATTTTTGAGAGAGTGGAAAACTTTTCGAGTAAACCTTTTATAAAATCGAGGAAAAAAAATAAAGCTGGAGTAATCGTTTTTACTTCTGGAATAACTTCAGAAATTTCATAACTGAAGCCGTTATTACTTGCCCAACCCCTTGGGAGAGTTTGAGCCATGGGAGGGCTGCCAACCATGTACTATTGTGTAAACATTCCGTTAGCAAATAACCTCTGAATTTGACACGTGTGCCATGAATGAGTCCCAAATCTTGGGTAGCTTAAAAAGGTTCTATTCACATTATGAAACGCAACTACTCGCCGCGGACTATGAGTCCGCATATGTTAAAAAAATCTGATTATGTTATTTCAATATTTTTGCTCATAAATGATAGTACAACACGAAGGAAATTGATCTTCATACAATTAAAAATCAAAATAAACGGGAAAAACGAACAGTAGTGCAAACAATATCATGAATTTTATTTGTCGTTATTATCGTAATCACAACAAATAGTCAGAGCTTCAGCCAAAAGCTCAATTTGTTAATTGATTAAGGAAAAATGGAAAAGACTTGAAGTAATATTGTCGTATCTGTAATGGGTTATAATAAATTTATAATTTAAAGCCTAAGTATTTTCATGAATAATTGCAAGAAATTGAATAAATAATGAGTTAGAGCTCCGATTGGAAGCTTAATCTGTTCATTGGTTCAGAAGGTCTTGATGTTCTTGTCGTAAAATCCTCAAAAAACGACACATAGTTGTTATCGTTTTATTTTGTACAATAAAAATATATAACACCAATTTTATAACAAATTTTTCATTAAATAAACAGATAAAAAAATATGTTTTTCGAAATACGCAAGAACATGGTTTCTCAATATTATTATTACTTACAAAACAAATTGTTAATGTACAAGTGCGATTTTAAGCAATAATTTTTTTATAATAAACCATTTTTGCTTTCAAATCATTATTTTTATCAATGAGTAGGTTTCCAAAAATAAATGGATTATCTTATGAACAATGCATTTATTTGTAACAATGGGAATAAAAAAAATTATTTTTATGTAGCTTTCAACAATAAAGAAAACAAAACAATTAACATATTTTGAAAAAAATTTTTTTTTTCAATTCTCTATTTATGTTTTTCATTTTTTAATGTCTTACATTGTTGACCAAAAATTGAAAAAACACATTTATTTATTTTTTCAACAGGGATCGTTTCTTAAGCCTCTCAAGAATAGCTCCAAGAAAAAAAACTTGAGTTTTTATAATAATGTTCAACTTATTAGGAATTGGTGATTAATAAAAGCATAACTAATAGAAAAATTGCGGTAAAAATGTTTTGCCGACGGATTATTCATGTAATTAGAAAACATCTGAAATTTTCAATTCCTCAATTCCATATTTAATTGGTTAACATATTTTTATTTGTTTGAGAATCCGATCCGGGTGACGCACCAAGTATTTTCAACGCTCAATTAAAATCAAAAGATTGGTGGTACATTTCCATGAGATGGGATTTTCTTAAGGAATTTACTGCTATCTTTGGATCTTTCTTCTGATTTTAGATATCTGCAATAGTTTTTGAGATAATTGTGAAAAACCAAACCCCTTTTTTTCAATAAATTGTTTATAACTTGCAGTTTTTGCAAACGGAAGTTTATTCTTGATTTTTTCCTTGATGCCATCACTCATAACACCTCACTCATAATTTTCCATTTCCATTTGAAAAGTAATGGCCCAAAAAAACACTTGTGACCAGACTAAAATGAACACGAATCACGATGAGAACATTTTTTTTTTTCTGATTTGTACAGCAGGATTGAGTAGTACAATATTCAAAATTTCTAATATACTTTTGCTCATTTAGATGATTGAAAAGCAAGTTATCGCGGAAAATCTCTTCTCTTGTTTTTTTTGTCGAGATTGTTTAGATAAACCCCAGTTTTCACGTTTTTAGGTGGGGCATGCTTTGACCAAATAGTAAATTCATCTTTTCCTAGAAGAGTCGGACGATCTATTATTTCATTTTTTATGCATATCGAAATTGAAATAAAGATGTTTAAAAATTTAAGTAAAAAAAAAAACAAATTTAGCCCCCCGGGCTAAAAAATACAAAAAAAAATATCGTTATTACCAGGACGATTTTTTAGTCCGGAATTCCAATTTCCAAGTTTTCGTTAAGGAAGTCGGTTGCAAAATCAGAGTTCAAAAATATGGGTTAAGCACTTAAGATTAAAGCCTTTTAATCGAAAACAAAAAAAAAAGGTTTTGTTTGATAATTCTAAAAATGTTACTGAATAATCTAAAAACAGGGGATAACAGTCCCTTTGGGAAAAGTCACTTTTTTCAAGGACCTTTTTGCAACCCCTGAGAAAAAACTGTAATTGGAAAAAATGGCAATATCATTGGGATTTTTTTTTTTTTTATGAGTAGTTTTTCCATAATCCGGGAAAAAGTGTGTTCGTTACGTCACGAGTTGCTATGAGTTGCGAATCATGGGAATTGTGACGTAATGACATTTGTTATTTGATACTTTGATAGATTCGTTCGTTTGCTCCACGGAATAGAATATTATCAATCGTTTGTTCTCTTCAGTCTTTTTCTTGCATATTCATACGAGACACGAGATATCAGAGAACTGCTGCAAATGAACAAGCTCTCCATGAATGTTTGGTATTGAAAATTTCGGAAATTTTCTAATTTTAATAACTATAAAATCTGAACACCAGTGAAAGTGAATCAAACTTTTGTACAAAGCGGAAATATATGCTTTTGTGCAGAACATTTCCGGTGAGTACATCAAGGAACGATCTTTAATTTCACTCAATGCAAGTTTGCAAAATCATCGATCGATTTTATATCCAGTCCTATAACATATTGTTCTTTGGTTCCAGCTGAAAGAAGATACTATGAATTGGAATATGCTAGAACAACGGACCCAAATTTATGTTCAAGAAAGATGTCTGTCCACATATCAACCTGAAACGACATTGTTGACAATGTTTCATCATACATGACCTACCAACGATGAAGAAACCCAAACCAAATAAAACATCACTCCTTCAGCTAGTAAAACTGTGTTGGTGACTTTTACATCCATGGGAAATATTTACTCAAAGAGTTTCGAATAGTTCTTCTCCTAGCAGTACCCGCTGTACATTATCCGATTCACCAAAATAATCCACCAAAAAAAAAATTTGAGTATATTCCCAGTCAGTCTTCATCCGATCCTGATTGTGAAAATATCGAAGGACAGCAGCCCACCCTTATCATTCATTTATAAAAAAAAAAGATAATTTTATTTGGGGCTCCCTGAAAATGTTTACCACATTGTGAAATACATTACCAAATTGAAGAAATTGAATATATGATGTTCTGATAATTTTAAAAAAGATACGGGTTGGGATGTATACTCGATTGGCTGATGACTTCGATTGTAGTTAATCAAGTGTTCACAAGTTTTTCAAAAGCTGTGCCTATGATGGCAAATTGTTTACAAGAGCTATATATTGGCCTGACATATTGTTAAAAGAAATCTCCCGATTCCTTTCAGACCCCCTATAAGAAAGTTAATTCAATTTTTAAATTTGTCGGGAAAATTGAAAACCCTCTGATCCTGTTCGTCTGTCCAATTGGTCAGAATAGAAAATGCAATACTGTAAAATTTTTTAATATATCCACTCCAAATGAAAATTACAATTAAATTTTATTTCAGGAGCATACGAGTGGACGAATTCTTTAACAACTTTGTCGATAACATTCATTTCTTCTATTTTGATTGATTGAGATTCAAAAATACTTTAAATAACTAGAATGTGCAGTATTATGTCAAAGTTTTCTAAGGTTTGTTGTCACATTCTCTTCATGAATGCCAATATCTTCAGAATTTTTTTTCTATAGCTTTGTAACCATAGGGAAAATTTTTACCATAGAAAATGTAAGCCTGTATTTGTAAAAAATAGATGAGTTAACGTCTATACCTTTGAATTAGTATCCCTCAACAAAGAATTGGTGTGAAATAAGTACCTAAATAATTTTGCAAAAAATTTACGAAATTTGTATGAACATGTTTCAAGTCTATTCATTCTAAATTATTAATTATATTTTCAGTAGTTCAAACTTAATGAATATTTGACTCATCACATGAAGGAAACACTAACAGGTACCGAATATGAATTTATTTATATTATAATACAAACAGACAAAGCCTACATATATATTCACAGTATAATGCATTTATGATTGATTATATCTAAACAATCACAGAAAAAATAATTCGGCGAATACCCCAATGGATGAAGGTAAGTTCAACAGGCCTAAATCCCCACTTCATTTTGAAGAATTCATCCATTGCTTGATCCATTCTGTGTAAACTGTACAGATGCTAGATGAACATGAAACAAAAATAGATTATGAAAGTAGTTCATGTCAGGTGGAGTTCTAATTAATTAGTAGAATAAATCAAGTCTGCTCCACAGTAATAAGCATTCATTTCTAGGAAAGAAAATAGCAATGCATTTTCGGCAAAGTATTTTGCCATCTTCAGGCTCTCTAAAATATACATATAAAAGATACAAGGGTGAACATCGTAAAAAGTGGTAGAAGACTTAGCACAAAATAAACATAACATCACCGACTTACACAAACATTGAATTCAAAAATGTCAACTCATTAATTCAGTCGATAACCCTATGTTATATTAATCAGTTGACATTTTACTCCAATTTTGTGTGAATCAATGATGTTATGTTTATTTTGGTAATTCTTATCAACTTTGTATCTTTTTATGTATATTTAGAAGGAAATCAAAATACTTTACCAAATGAATGTAATTTCTTCCTAGAAATAAATGCTACTTGGAGAGACTCATTTCTACTAATGAAAAAAAAAGCTTGATATTTTTTTCAAAGGATAAACAATAACTTTTTCAATGAAAAATCAAAGTGGTTTCAAATATAAATCAGAAAAAAAAGCATTTTCACTTTATATTTCTAATGAAATAACCAGAGGTTGTGAAGTATCCCATGTTCAATTTTGATATAAAGTATCATTTAACCAATATATCAGGAGTCATTTTGACAAACTTGAAATAACTAAATAAAATAATCCTCACCTTCATTGGCAAATGCTCCACTGGGCCAATCAAAGGAGCTTGATCTCAGGAATTACACAGTTCTTTGATATATTCTGTATTCTGTGCTGTGCTGAAACATGAAAACAAAATCAAATATATATTTATATAAAATGCCTGTAGCTTCCCGTTTCCCATTATCTCGTTTGGGTGCCATAATTGATTTTACAGCAAAAGTAATTTTCAAGTTAGGTTACAGAGAGCCAAAACACCAATGTTCATGACCGTAAAAAACTAACCGAAACCCCATAAAAAAATGTAACCCCCATTTGACCCCTTCAAGGGGTGAATTTCAAAAAGAAAAGCTCAAATACCAGTTTTCAATATACACATACCTTCAGAGGCCGAACAGTCTAAACACGGACATTCTAGGACATTGCTTCTTCGTCTATCTGCACCAAACAATTATTAAAAAAATTGTGGATTTTATGTTCCGGTGTGAGCTTTGCTTTCACATTGCAGACGTTTTCTTGCCGTTTCAACTGTATGTAGCCAACAGCATTATCACCACTGGAGTCACTGGTAGATCTGCAAAAAGATAACATGTGTTGATTTACTTTTTTGATGCGAATAAGTCAGTTGAAAATGATCTCGATATTTATTTTTGCTATATACCTAACACAAATTGCTTACCGTTTTCATATTTTTCATTTCAGCACTCAAAGAAGTCATGTTTGTTAAATAAAAAGAGTAAATCATCTCATAACCCACCCTTGGCAAATTTTCCGAACCTGCTTTTACGAAGCCTTGTTTCATTATAAACACACCAAATCGTTTATGATATTAAGAAATCAATAAGTTGATAAAAATAAACATTGATGGTTAACCTCAAATCTCAATATTATTTTCATGGGAACTGGGAACTGTCTGTAACATTTGCGGTGTTGCAAATGATCGGTCTTCATCAAAAGGAAGGCCCGTTCAGAAACTTTGAATGTTCTGAATAAAAAAACCCGTTGTTGAAATGAGATTTTTTTTCAAGAGTCTATCAATGAACAGAGTTCAATTATATATTTTACAGATTACAGATTACAGATTTTTATTCAGAATAAAAGTGTACATAACATGATATACAGTGATTTATCTTAAAGTTTCTAATTGGACCACAAAACTGCACCTAAGCATACTGAATGCTTGTGTTGTGCTTGTCTGCAATCCTCCAGAAACATTGAGATTGTACAGAAATTCACTGATGGTGATAGTTTTTTTTTTGATAAGTATAAGACATTTATATACAATATATTAGGTACATGAAGGCAAGATTAACTTATTGTTGAGTGAGATGTTCTTAAGAATAGGTGGGTACTGAGTAACACATCGACTAAATTAATATTTGATAGATTTTTGTTTGATTTTTTTGAACGAAAAGTTTTGTTTGTTTTTTATATTTATGGAGTTTTGTTATTGTCTTCATTTCAGGAGGTAGAATTTTTATAGAGTTTCGCCCAAAGAGAAAATAAATCTTTGTGTATGACTCTTTTGAACATTGGTATATATATTTCAAGTTTGTCTAGTGATCTGGTATTTTTATGATTTATGGGACGACTAAAACGACTTACGTTGTGGAACATCCATTCCAGGATTGATAGGCATATAAGCTTCTAATGTCTAGTATCTGCAACTGATCAACAGTTGTACAGTAGAATGTAGTTTAGGTTTTTTAAATATGTTTTGAATTTTGTTTTGCATTGACTGGAGTTGTATTAAATTATTTTGGAATAGCCCGCCCCATACCTTAATACAATAACCTAATATGGATTAAACTAAGGAATGGTAGATTACTCTTAGTGTTTTATAATTCAGAATATCTCTCAATTCATACATTTTCGAGTCAGCTGCCTAAGCCTGTTTGTCAATGATACCACATGCTTTTCCCACCTTAAATGTTCGTCTATCATGACACCTAAATATTTGATGCTATTACATTTTTCTATTTTCGGGCAATAGCATGTTGAACGATTTTGGCAATCATTTTCGTGTACAAGAATACTACTTTTTCTGTCGGTTGATTACTTGCTTTAAAAAAAATGAGATGTACTTTGTTTTTTTAACATTCAAGCTCAGTAGGTTTTGGTCTAACCATTTCTTTAAATTGTCTTTTGTCATTATTAGCATTATTTATAACTTCGTCCCAAGTTTTTGCAGAAAAAAACAAAGTAGTGTCATCGGCATAGGAGATTTATGGCCTTTACAGTTTTCCAGATATCCGATACTATTTATGTAAATAAGGAACAGGATTGGTCCCAAGACTGTTCCTTGTGGTATACTAATTGTTATTTCTAATGGGTTGCTGTTATATTCTCCAAGCTTTACTCTCTGTGATCTCTTGTATAGATAATTTTGTAGAATATTCTTAATAGGCCCTCTAATCCCATAATTATAAAGCTTCTCCAAAAGTAATTCGTAGAATAGTATCAAACGCCTTGGCAACATCAAGAAAGATAGCGAGACATTTGTCTGATTTATCCAAGGCGTTCACGGTTTTCCACAAAATCAAGAACTGCTTTTTCTGTATTAGAGTTACTCAAAAATCCATATTGTCTTTCAGTAATAACGTTATTTTTGTTTAAAAAGGTTATTAGTCTTTTTTTGATGCTGTGTTCAAAAATTTTTGCAAAATTGTCGATCACAGAGATTGGTCGATAATTTGCGATAAGTTTCCGTTCGCCAGATTTATAAACAGGAGTGATTAGACTTTTTTTCCACTCATGTGGAATTTCACCCTTTCATAACAGATGTTTATGATATGAACCAGTGGATCTTTCTAGATAGTTATGAAATTGTTTAATGAGTTTTGCTGAAATTTTGTCTGGACCTGGTGAACAATTGCATTTGAGCAAAGCTATAATATTGATGATCTCATTTCTTGTTGTAGGCTCAAGAATCATTGTGGATGGCACTGTTGGGTCATTTGAGAGTCTTTGAGGATGTTCGAGCAGGGTTTTATTTATATTGTTTTGCATCTTAAATCCTATTTCAACAAAATATTTATCAAATATGTTTGATTTTTGTTCATTGTCTGAAATAGCAATGTTATCGGTATCTGTTATTGGTATGTTTGTTAAGGAATATTTACTAGGATTTCTGTTTAAAGTCTATTGATTATTTGCCATGTTTTTTCTATCACCTTTACTAACTCAAATTTATTTTTATAGTATTCATTTTTTTTTTTTTATTAAGCTATTTATTTTTATTTCATAAATTTTATACTCTCTGTCATTTTCTGGTGATTGACTGTACAATAATTTTTTCTTAAGGATGTCTCTATGTCTAATGGATGTTATCAACCTTCTGTTATCCAAGGTTTGATTTTATATTCATTCTGTTTAAAATTCCTAGTATAAAAGACATTTCTATGTACTTTTGAAGATTTTGCATGAATTTATTATAACTGATTTGTGCATTTCTACAACTAAACACATCTTCCCATTCATGTTCCTCAAATAAGATTCTAGCTTAGAGAAATTGATTATTGTTTTTGATTTAATTTTGTTTAATGGCTTTTGCTTTTTTTTGTGTGACTACAATATAAGTTGGGTAATGATCTTGATATTTGAATGAAAGATAGCCGGGTGGAAATTGGTATGTTTATATGACTTTTTATAAATATATGATCAATTTAGTGGAAGGTTTCAGTTACTCGTTGGTTTGTTTATGTACGAACAGAAACCATGTTGTGATAATATATTCAGGTATTCACTGACCGAAATGTATGTGTGTCTAATATATTTAGGTTAATATCTCCACGAAAATTCAAGGTTTTTTATGCAAGTTATCAAAGAAATTTTCTAAGTTTTCTAAGTAAGTGTTTATGTTTATTGTGGTGGCCGATATGACGCAGTTATTCCAGTCTCAATGTCTCCAAATTTCAAGTTGATTCTGATTAGATTTGTTTCTTCAGTAAATCGTTTCAGTCGCTGACTTCCACATTTCTTCACATAAATAATTAGGCCATCGTTCTGATTTTATTTTAGATTCACTATAATAAGATGTATACCCTTGAATGTCATAGTCACTTACCTCATTAATATTCCACGTTTCGGAAAGGATGATAACATCATATTTTTGAAATCTTCAAGATATAAACATAATTCATCAAAATTTTTTCTAATACTTCGTATATTGAAATTATTTGATATGTTTTCAGTTCCATCCCATTTTCCCATTTCTCTCAAAAAAATTCATTTGGATAATCATATTCTTTAGTTTGTATCTCACCTTCATTATCAATTTGATCGAATAACTCATTCATTTTTTTTCAGATCAGCTGAAAATTAATTGGAATTTTTCAATAGCTATCTACAGAAAGTAGGTGTATAGTTGTAAGTATATCTAGCATGTCCCAAAGTTATTGTAATTGTAAAAGTAAAAGTGATGAAAAAACGATACTTATATAGCTAATAAGAAGTTTCATTTCAAATTATTTAAAAAAACTTTCTTAAAATCTTCTTTGTTTCTAATAATGGAAATGTGTTCCCCTTTCTTAACATATATTCTTCCTGCATCGGTCCATACATCTTTCATTGAGGTGTTTTTTATAGCTTCATTCAACAGTTCCACTCTGAGAGTGGTCAAATCTTCCCGGATGACTATTCCTGTTCCTTTTAGATATTTCTTTTCTTGTAAATGTCCTGTCTTATCTCATATGTGTTGAACTTGATGAAGATTCCTCAGATTTTTGTTTATTAATTTCTTTTCCTATTCTATAGCATTGTGCTATATCAGTGTCTTTGATTTCCATCGATAATAATTTTGAATTAACCAGCCTTTTTATTTCATCTCTCAAATTCTCATTCAGTTTTTCTGGGAAATTGAAAATTCTAAGGTTGTTCTTCCTACCTGCTTGATCTAATGTATGGTATTTGGCTTCCATAATATTTGTATCCTCCTGTAGGTTTCTGACTATGTCTTCTATTAATGGTGTATATCAAGCAGTGAGCTATATTTTTGACAAGAACAGTAATGCGTGTTTCTGAACGTGGATTATGGAGGGGGTAGTTTTCGATGAACGTGACGTCACGGGTACTCTTTCGACCGCAATATCTTTTCGAAATAAAAAATATATGATGGCATTCTAAGTCAATTGGACGTTTCAAATGAAATACAATCGACCTATATAAGTTTTGGATTTTTTTTCCTAAATGGAAAGGTCCATTGTGCTAATTATAATTTGAATGAACAAAAAAATGCTAGTATACCACAGCCGCTATGCTTCATGACGCGTATCACAAAATGTGTGTAATTCACAACAGAAAAAGTTTTTTTTTTATATCCCCCTGTGGTAGTTCATAATTTGATGAGACGGGAAGTTTCAATTCATATTGCGTCTATTGAACTCGTATTTGCAGTGGGTTCCCCGTCCCAGTCGAGTCCGCTAGTCCATAGAACTTGCATAATGCATTTTGCAAGACTAATTAGCCGTTATAAGAAACGAAGTGAGTCAAAAATGAGAACAATCTATAATGATATATTTCGCATATGGTACTGATAGGAGTAACATTAAACAAAAATGTTCGAATCAAATGTCTCTCGGAAAATTCTGAGATTAATTCTTTGAGCAAAATCATCAACTCATATATAATTTTCTTACACTCCAGAGGCCAACGGCAAATGTTTTTCCATCTCGAACTAATTGGATGATCACCTGATTCGCTGAAAAGTGTAGAGACGATTGGCCAAAAATCAAACGCTCAAGTTCATAGTCTCTCACAGGTTCCGACGGCGAAAATCTCTATAGTATTCTCTGAAACTGAAATTTTGGTGAAAATGCCTTTGCAGGCGAAACAAAGAAAGTAGCAGAAAGTTATTAGCATGAAATATCTTTCTGTAGTTTTCCCTTTAAAGAGTTCATCATTAATATTAATTTCCTCAGGAGCCGCCGATACATCACACATAATACTAATTTTGTTTAATGCAACGAAAATGTCGGGAGTGTTGAGAAAGAATGCTTGCAGATAGTGTCCGAAAAATATGATTCTAAATATTCCTGTATAATTATTTATTGGCGTTTCTCTAGAGACAGAAACTTCGTAACGCGAGTGAAGGAGAGTTGTTTTGGTTGAATTTTGGTTCATAGTTTTGAAAGAGTAATACACAGTATAGCAACCTGAATAATTTTGAAAGTGAGTTTCTTCATCCAGGGAAATTCATTTAATTTTCGAAATTTCCACTAGTTCCCATCTCGAAGATTTGACGATTGCTGTGATGCTATCGTCTATTGAAGACGAAGGAAAATTGATTGCCATGGGATGGTTTACATTTCCAATAATTGTTCCATCTTCCATCCTTCATGTACATAGGAATTAGAAGATTTTTGGAAGAAAGGAATCTTTGGTTTTATCATGAATGTAGGTTACTGATGATGTGATTCCCTTGAAAGGGAAAACTCTGAAATTAAATCCAATATTTTGAATTGTTTTTACATACATTTCTTGGGAGATTTCTGTAAGGTTGTTCTGGTTCAAATTGAGTGAGAGTGTCTCGACCCAAGGAGTTGGGGAGAAGATATAACAAAATGAAGTCCTAATCTTCAATTTCGAAGTCTAGGTTTTCGAGAGCAGCAATATTTTCCGTGAATATGTCTCACAGAAAGCGTACTATTTCACTGATGTTTTATGGACATTGGAAACATTGCTTGTAAATGTGGCATTGCAATCAAACCTAAGTTGGGGTTGTTTTCGGAAGTTATGGAAGAGTATGAAATATTGAAAAATATTTCAATTCTCGAATTCAATACCCTGCGTTCGAATATCATACCCTCGGAACTCTGGAATCCACCGTATACCGGGTGATTCTCCAAGGCGGCTCACCCCTATAACTTTTTTATTATTGAAGATAGAGAAACAAAATTTGGGGGTTGTATATTATAGTTTAATATACATTTTTCGACGTATTCAATTGCTTTGCCATACTTCCGGTTTGACCATAAATGACCCCAACTTTCGATTTTTAAATGGGACATCCTATATATTTTCACTTATTATGATCGAGAATGACATTCTAAATCCAACAACATCTCATTTGTCAATATTTGACAGATAAATTCATTTTTATTCCAATTTTTATTTTTTGATCTAGAATGCCATGGATCGTATACATCGCTTCATTCTTGATCAAGTAACATGGGAAACATACGACTTTGAGGATTATGACTTCACAGTCGTTTTGAGAATTATATAAATTCGCAAATATAAATTTTACCAGTTAACTTGATTTTTTCAAATGGAAAGGGGGTGGCTCGTCGACTTTTTGTGGAAGATCATTTTCTTTCGAATAATTTGATACCACACACTTTCACTTTATTTTCACAATTTTTCTGAATAATTGCAAGAAGCTATCATACCTGATGACAAATAATACGTAGTCGGTATACTTATGCACTGAGTCCTGTTATTCTAGTTATCCGTGACAAACAATTGAAGCTGTTGCTAGGACTACCTAAACAAATAGCCAATGAATACGCTGTCAGTTTTGAAAATTTATTTGTTGCTTAGTTTATAATTTGATATGGAAAATTATACTAGAAACAGGAAAATTGACATGCTGCTAATTTACGGAGAAGCAAAAAAGAATGCAACTGATGCTCGAATTTATGCTCAGAGATTCCCCTTATCGTCGCCATCTCACTCGGCATTATTTTCCAAAACTGGAAAGGAAAATGCGAAATGAACCAGAAGAAAATGCCAATAACTTCATCGTCAGTAAAGAATCTTTAGACGTGTTTGCCCATGTTGAAGTCAATTCTTCAAATTTTTTCTGAGTGTGATATGAGTTATTCGTCCGTTTGGAGAATTCTTCACAAATATAATTATCGATCATTCAAGTACCAACTTCACCAACATTGATTTGTTTGAAAATATAAACAGTATGTTCATAAAATCAGATGTGGAATCATCTGCGACTGAAAGATAAACTTTAGTCACTATCTTCTTCCATCGATCAAGATAACCTCTTGTGGGGTATTCATGTTGAAAATGGAAACATTCCCAATGGAATCTTGAATAGAAATATTTTTCTGTGAATTGGAAAATCCACGATAAAAATTACGTTTTTTTGTGAATGTCTAATAGAAAACAACTACTTCCCCGACTAAAGCCACGCTGGACATTGAACTACATCTGATAGATATTCTGAAAGGAGCAATTCAAAAGAAAAAAATCTGAAATTGAAAATTTGCATTTGCATTCAGATAGTTACTTGATTTTCCATTCCAGTCTTGATAAGAAACTCATATAGATGAAAGAGGCAAGATTCCATTGAGAATGTTTCCCTTTTCTACACCAACATCTTTACAGTAATGACCACAACCGAAGTTTAACTTATTGCAACTTGTTTTTGACTCAACACAGAGAAGATGTACGTTTTCCATTTGAAATTATTTATTCAGATGAAACTCTATTCGCCAACTTGGGTCTGTTTAATCGGAATAATAAAGTATTGTCTCAAACAAATCACTTTGTGTAGACTGAAACATATATTTCAGCATCTGTTTGAAGGTTGTGGAGACGATGATATTTTCAAGAGCGATTCGGTTTCAATTGCTGGATGAGTATTATCGGAGGAAAACTCTTGGGGCCAATAGTTTTCGATGGATAACTTACTGTGGAAAGATATCTACAGTTCCTTAGAAATACATTTAATGATTTCATTGAAGATTTGCCACTGGCTAACCAAGTTGATATCTATTTTCAACAAGATGGAACGCCACCTCACAATTCTCAAGTCGTAAGAGAACATCCGAATGACACCTTCCCAGAAAAGTGGATTGGCACTTATGGACCTATTCAGTGGCCTGCGAGGTACATTCTTGAGTCGTCATATTTTTTCATAATGTATTATTTCTTTTTCATATTTTAGATCACCAGATCTTACTCCGCTAGATTTTTTTTCTATGGGGAACAATTCAAAATTAGGTGTATAAAACAGCATCAGCTACTCGTGAAGAACTGGAGTATAAAGTAAGGGTGGCATTCCAGTACATCACTGCGGTACAGCTAATCAATGTGGTGCGCGCAACAATTGAAAGAGTCGAAATTTGCCGTGATCAAGGAGGAGGTCATTTTGAGAATTTAGAACCTTAATGGACTAATTTGCGACTTTTGAAAAATTCTTAAAACAACTGTGAAGTCATAAGCCTCGAAGTCATATTTTTCCCATGTTACTTGATCAAGAATGAAGCGATTTACACGATCCATGGCATTGGGGATGAAAAAATGAAAATTGGAATAAAATTGACTTCATTTGTCAATAATTGACGAGTGAGGTGTTGTTGGATTTAGAATATCAGTTTCGATCGAAATAAGTAAAAATATATAGGATGTCCCATTTAAAAATCGAAAGTACGGTCAAACCGGAAGTACGGCAAAGCAACTAGATATGTCAAAGAATGTTAAGCAAACTATTATACCCAACCCCAAAATTTCGTTTTTCTATCTCCCCTACCCACCCCTTGGTCACTATCACCCATACAATTTGAATAGGGAGAGTACCAAGTGTGACACATCTTCGAGAAGATAATTTGATGAGAAATTCAGCCAGGTGAGTGTTCGCCTCGTAACTTTTTATTTTGGCGCCCTCTTGCGGGAAAAACAACTGTTCCGTATTCCAAATTATGATACTTCATTTGGAAGCTACTTTTAACAAGTCAGAAAAAAAGAACAAACATTGAAAACATCGACATTCTATGAACTGAATAATTGGAAAACCTTGCATAATTTTAACTCCAATCATTCCAAACTACATTAATTCACAGTAGTTGCTCAAAGTGTTTTCCATCAACTGCCATACATGAGTTTAAGTTGGTCTCGAAATGTTGTCTGGCGTTTAAGAGCATTTCTAGAGTAATTCGACGACATTCGTACCTTTGGATAAAAATTGACTACGCCTATGTTTTGGTAAAATAAAAAACCTTTTGTTTCAGTGCTGCTTATTTGTGGAAGTTTATTTTTAGTCAGGTCTATTAACGAGTAAAACATAAAAATGGTTTATTGTATCCAGGATAGGGTAGAAATGATTGAATATTATTTGGAAAATAAAGAATGTGCCAATACAGCCGGTAGAATGTTCAATGAGCAACACCCAAACAAAAACGTTGAAGGTAAATACGTTTTGGAACTAATTTCGAAATTTCGACAAAGGAATCTGTGGCAAAAAAAAACGTAAAATTGAAATCCCAGTAAGAAACGAAGCAGTTGAGGTAACCGTTTTAGGACAGGTTGTTGCGGATTCAATCTTAGTACACGAAAGCTTGCCGAATTATCTGAAGTCAACGTCAAAGCTCACATATTCCATTCCTATGAAATTAAACTGGTTCAGGAACTTAACGAAGAAGATTTTGATCGTCGCTTACAATTTTGTGAAATCATGAGTGAACGTGCTATACGAGATCCGAATTTCCTTCTCAACATTTGTTTTTCGGATGAATGAAGTTCTCATTGCAACGGGACTGTCAATCATCATGATTGTCGGTACTGGTCAGATTCCAATCCAAAAGTGTTTCATCAACACCCAGAAAAGTTAAACGTTTGGGCTGGAATATTGGGCGATCGTGTTATTGGTCCATCTTTTTACCAGGTAATCTGACTGGGTACATGTATTTGGAATTACTCGAACACACTGTTGATCCAATGTTAACAGACATAATAGAAAACGATAACCGATACCTTGACGATCACCTAATATTCCAACAGGACGGAGCTCCACCACATTTTGCTGCAGCAGTTCGTCAGTACTTGAATGAAAGATTTCCTAGACACTGGATTGAAAGGAGAGGATTCATTGAATAGCCCCCCCGAACTCCCGATTAATTCCCCTTAGATTACTTTTTGTGGGGCCATTTAAACAGTAAAATATACGCCACTCAGCCAGGTTCTTGAGAAGAGTTACGTCAACGTATTTTTACCAAATGTCGACAAATAACTCCAGAAATGCTCCAAAACGTCAGACAACGTTTCGAAACTAACTTATACTCATGTATAATAGTTCATGGAGAACACCTTGAGCAGCTACTGTGAATTAGAATACTTTCAGTCGCAATCGAGGAAATAAATATTATGTTCTTCTGAAATTCGATCGGTTTGTGATATTTATTGCGCTAATTTCAATGTAATATTATTTGAGCCATCTGCACTCAAGCTCTCCTACGTTACTATTAGTAGAGGAGACCGTGGGAGGTCGACCTTCATCGATCTGATAACTCGATGAGACATATTTTTTATCAAATATAGTTTATAAATAAATATGCCCATGATAACTTGCCTATCGAAAAGTGTTTAGAGCTATTTTAATTGAATTAATTTTAATCAATTTTCTTTCATTATCGTCACTCTATTGATAACAGAATGAGTTTCACCTCAACTGATAGTTTTTAACACAAAGAATATGCCTAGGTAGGCTTGCCTACTTATTTCTGTGCATGGCTACCTGGCAAGCAGATGTGAACAGGTAAGTCAATATAGGTAACTACACCGATCTGTTAACCAATCGAAATTGATATCATAGGTAAGATAATTTAATTACAAAACCAATCGTATAGGCTTGCCTGCAAAAAATCGTACATAAAATATTATTGCCAAGCTATAAAGTTTTAGAATTTCAGCTATTTGATAGGTGCGAGAGGGAAAGTAAAGCGTCCGAGGTCCGTGTGATAGAACAGGACACAACATAGCAGCTGCACGCTACCTGACCGTTGAATGTATCCGAGTGCGCACGCTCGTGTACATGTGAGTGACAGTGACAGCATTTATTTACACTCGACAGTAATTTTGAACTCTTTTATATGCTGTGTAATAAACGCTTTTAACAACATAAATGTATTAAATTTAATTTTTCTATATTGATGATTTTTTAAATTTATTATACTAAAATTTAAGAAGTAACACTCACTCTTTCCCGCTTTACGGCATTTATTTGATTTTAAGTAATAAATGAATTTTTTCATTAATTTTAAATAAAAAATATAGATTTTTATTTATTTTTAAATTTTATAATTTAGCTTCAAAATGAAAAAAAATGTTGTTTTTTTTTTCATTCATTAATATATTAAATTATTTATTTTTGATTATTTCATAGCTGTAAGTATATATAGTGTGAAATAATACAAAAATGGTGATCGACATTAGAGTTATAATAAATTAGAGTTCAAAATTACTGTCGAGTGTAAGTAAATGCTGTCACTGTCACGCACATGTACACGAGCATGCGCACTCGGATACATTCAACGGTCAGGTAGCGTGCAGCTGCTATGTTATGTCCTGTACTATCACACGGACCTCGAACGCTCTACTTTCTCTCTCGCACCTATCAAATAGCTAAAATTCTGAAACTTTATAACTTGGCAATAATATTTTATGTACGATTTTTTGCAGGCAAGCCTATACGATTGGTTTTGTAATTAAATTATCTTACCTATGATATCAATTTCGATTGGTTAACAGATCGGTGTAGTTACCTATATTGACTTAACTGTTCACATCTGCTTGCCAGGTAGCCATGCACAAAAATAAGTAGGCAAGCCTACCTAGGCATATTCTGTGTGTTAAAGACTACCAGTTGAGATGAAACTCATTCGGTTATCAAAAGAGTGAAGGTGATGAAAGAAAATTGATTAAAATTAATTCAATTAAAAATAGCTATGAACACTTTTCGAAAGGCAAGTTATCATAAGCATATTTGTTTATAAATTATATTTGATAAAAAATATGTCTCATCGAGTTATCAGATCGGTGAAGGTCGATCTCCCACCGGCTCTTAGACTATATGATGCGTCCGATAATTAAATACATATTCTTCTCACCTCAAATTTATACCTCTTATTCTTTGGAGTTGTTTTCTACGTATAATACGGATAAATGACTTAACGAATGAAATTATGTGATGATTTTATTATTCAAAAAATGGCGAACACTGAACAATTTGAAAGTCTTAGTTGAATTGGTTTATGTAGGAAGATATTCGAAGATAAAATTTGCAACACTGACCATATCCCTCAACATCGGAGAAGGTATTGCTTTTTCTCTCGTCCAAGAATTTTTGGAGGTTATTTCTTTGAGAAATTTTGATCTTGCTGGAAATTTACATTTAAACCAAGAATCGTCACCTGTTCGTGACATCTGAAAACAAAAACAGTTTTTAATTATAAATGGATTGGGTAGAGAGAAAAGTGAGTGGTGAATACAATTTTCATGAAACTTCCACAGTTTCTTTTGTATATGATCAAAATGTTCTATCTATGCATTTTTTTCAAGAGTGAGATCATTTTCGAAAATATGGCCATATGGAGATCCGAAAAACTGTTCACATCAATTCAATATAATTCTACAAAAATATACAGGCGCACATCTCGTTCGAGTGAAAATGTTTCCAAATATTTGTTAGTTTCCATGTTATTTTCAAATTGAACTATAGATAACAATATTATTTTTGAATAACGTCTGAATGTTTTTTGAGGGAGGAATCAGAAAATTGTTTTCCATATTTTGGGTTTTTTCTTTTCGTTACTGACAAATTTGAAATTATTAGTTCATTTTTAAAATACCAAAAACGCAGAAACGTATCGTGGTAAATAAAGTAATTTGACCTTCATAGAACAGATGATAAACAACAAAAACAAACAAAAAATGAAAAACACGATTATTATTTTTGTTTTTTTATATATATATATATAAATATATATATATATATAAATATATATATATATATATATATATATATAAATATATATATATATATATATATACCGGGTGTCCCAGAGCTTTTAGGCTAGCAGATATTTCAGTTATTTGCAGAAATAAAAATTTAAAAAAAATACGTGTCGTAGGAGACCATGCAGCATAGGAAAATCCACCCCCTGGCAAACAACCCCCGAGAAACCACCCCTAACTTTTGTTTCTCAAATTGCACCCTCATGTTTGTTTTGGTTCCACTTACAGTCTTTTTCATTTCTCATTCAATAATGTATCATGGTAGCTAGAATGGCATGCAGAATTATGGCAAATAAAAATACAAATGAAATAATAATTCATGAGCTCATCTGTATTTTGAATAATACATTATACTACAGAAATTGTTCAAAATGTTGGCCAGCACTTGCCATCAGCGCGCGAGTACAGGAAGCTCTAATCATTTCCGGAGTAACGGTATTACAAGCCTCTGAAATTTTCTGGGATAAATCTTCAATATTTATTGGTTGAGTTTCGAAGTCAATTCGTTTCAAATATCCCCAAAGGAAAAAGTTCAGTGGCGTGAGATCTGGAGAACGTGCAGGCCATCGAACAGGTCCACTATTCCCAATCCAACGGTCTTGAGGGTATTATTGAAGAATGTAGTAACCATATTATGGTTATGTGCAGGAGCACCATTTTGTCGCCACCATATTTGTTGTCGTTCTTCAATTGGAATACCTTCTAGTAATGCAGGAATACAATTTTCCAAGAAATGTAGATATTGGTGGCCAGTCAAAGTGTCTTGGAAAAAATGAGGGCCGATGAGACGTCCATTATATAAACCACACCACACGTTCACACCCCACATTGTTTGGAAATTGGTTTCTCGTATCCAGTGAGGGTTGTCCTGTGACCAATAGTACATGTTATGTCGGTTAACAGTGCCATTATTATGGAAGCGGAAATCGTCACTTCATAAGATTTGATCGAGGAAGTTGGGATTGTCATGGACTATAACTTGAATGAATGAATGCCATTCGTCTTTCGAAATCTGTAGGTCTGAGTCCTTGGTGTGAATGTATTTTGAAGGGATGATACCTGTACTGTTTGAAAATTCTGTGCACAGACGACTTACTGATCCCAATCTCCACCGAAAATGCACGAACCGAAATATGAGGATGTGCTTCGGCGTAGGCCAACACATTTATACAATTTTCCTCAGTTCGTACAGGAGTAGGATGTGCTTGATGTGTTTTCCCTGGAAATGATCCCGTTCGCATTGTATTTTCCACATACGAGAACGTATTGCGACCTGGTTGTCGACGATCAGGAAAGCGCTGCTCATACAGCCTCTCCGCAGCACGTTTATTCTTTTGGCATTCACCAAAAATTAGAAGCATATCAACGTATTCGTGTGAAGGTGAAAGGCATTTCGATATTTAACAACAATATCACGACTGGTCGCGATTTGTCATCCAGATACCGTAGGAATAAAACAAAGCGCACAAAAAGTTCTAACTCTTTATTGATTCTTTTTCTTTAACATCCACTTTTTATTGTCTCTACAACGTGGAACCATTCATTCAGTCCAATTAATAGTACCCACTAACGAATTTAATTTTATCGACTTACTAACTTCACAACTACATATTATGATATATCGATGAATAAGGAATGAAACGGGCTGTAAGTTATATAGCAACAAACATGGAGGTGCGATTTAAAAAACAAAAGTTTGGAGTGGTTTCTCGGGGGTTGTTGGCTAGGGGGTGGATTTTGCTATGCTACATAAACGAGCTTATGGTCTCCTACGACACGTATTTTTTTCAATTTTATTTTCTGCAAATAACTGGAATATCTGCTGGCCTGAAAGCTCTGGGACACCCGGTATATATATATATATATATATATATATATATATATATATATATAATATAGGTGTCCCAGAGCTTTTATTATAGTAGTTATAGTAGTTTTATATATATATATATATATATATATATATATATATATATATATATAATTATATATATATATATATATATATATATATATATATATATATATGTATATATGTATCATCCCATCGAATTGGAAAAAGAATTATCATTTGAAGCTCCCACAAACAAATTACAAACATAAAAATGAACCTAGTCAGTAGGATCAATAATTTTCCCAAATAAAATCTCACTGAATACGCATATTTTTTGTTTAAGATGTATGAGGATTTTTTTACTCTGAATAGTATCCGCACGTGAAAGGACACCCTGTATAATTGCCCAGAGTAGGCTAATGTCTCTATAGCATCGCTTCGACAAAAATATTAAATTTGGTGTAGTATCATAGCCGCCCAAATCGTTTTCATTCTCACTTGCACTTTGTACAAAAATAGAAGATTTATCAAAACCGTTTTATCCACACCAAAATTATGAATAAAGATATATTGGTGTCGAATTGTTAAATCGTATTATTCTAGAAAAAAGGAAACATCGTGTTATGAACTCCGATGACATCGGAAAGAGGGTTTAGTTAAAAAATATGAACACTTATCTCATGATAGATTCCATGATATTCAGTTTGGAATTCACACTTCGTCCAACATTTTAGAATATTATTCTGCTGATGTATTCCTGTAGCATCAAAAAACTTTCAAAAAAAAAAAATAGCGATACATCTAATCCAACGGATTAGGTATGAGTATTTTACTTTTCCCCTTGGAAAAACTAACCTTTCCGCGCGAAAACTGCATTTCGTTTTGTGAAACGATTCCGACATATATGACACCACCGTTGAAAGTTTTATCCAAATTGGGCTCAATACCTCACATTTTCCTAATAGTTGTTGAGTACTCACCAAAGCTTTAGACGGCCCCTTCCATATCACTTTCTTGGGTTCTGTATTGTTGGTATGATACGATATCCATAGCAGGACTAGAGTTACTGCAATTGCCACTGATAATTTTAGATTTAGGTTCATAGGTGATGTAATGTAATTTTTATATGTCGTAGGAATGACATTCTTTTGACAAAGTCAAGTGTCATCGGATGAACATTGTCACTCATTGCTGTCAAAACAATCCGAATAGGCAGGAATTCGCATGAATTGCTTTCAGGTAAATAATAAGCGAGAGCAGATAAACTGAAAGTAGCGTTAGCATTATGAGAACCATAATTTTGTAAAAACCTTGAATCAGGTAGTTTTGATTTCTTTAACATATAAATACCATAACTGATTAGTTTTTCAACAACTGATTCGAATGTGGGTTTCATTTTATGATCTCAATATAATGTTACGAATACAGTTAGTACGCCATCGCCTATTGGACAGCCGCCCTCGCAGGATCCCAAGAATTAACGTTACTGACTGGTTGATGTTATGCCAGGCTTTCCAACCCAATAATCAAGAAAAACACGATTATTATTTTTGTTTAATTTTTATAATTTTTTTCAAAGTCATATTATTAATGCACCTATTATGAGAGAGTTCAGAATATATAATAAGTGCATATATATTTATTTATATATATATATATATATATATATATATATATATATATATATATATATATATAGTTATGAATATTTATTGACTGTGAAATATCAAGGGAAATGATTTTTATTTTTTTATTTGGGAAGCAGTCAGGTATGTTCGATTCAATGAATGTTCTTCGTTTTTCCAGTCAAGCTTTCGATAATGTTTATTATCTTTATCAAGACTTCTCTACAATATGTTTGATTAATAACAGAATAATATTATTAACAATTATACTTACTGTAACGTAAATAAACTTAACTTGGTTTTAATAATTTATTTCACACTTAAATCTACAACTTAATTTATATAACGCCACTGTATAGCTCGATCGTATGGGCTCGTTCAGACTGTCCGTGCCATCTTGAGGGCTACCTATTTATCTCCGTCACAGAATTCCCGATCTTTCGAATTCCGGCAGTTGGCGACCAGCATGTTCCAATCGTTTCCAATATCGACCGTTGCTCTCCGCGGCAGAGCGACTGGACTGTTCTCGAACTTCTCCGGGGATGACCTCATCGCTATCGACGGCAACGCGCGAGGCGAAAGGTCCGGCCTAGGTTCGTTACATTGCCCCCTTCTTAAAGACATTTCGTCCCGAAATTTCATCCTTGGAGTGTGACGATATCTGCATGACTCCCCATATCTGCACCGTGAAGTTCGATGGAAGTAACACTCCACGGTCTTCATGATCGGTCGTGGAAGAGGGTTACAGCAAACCAAAATCTTGACGCCGCTGGATCTGAATATCGCCTCCAGCATACTTCCTTATGACTCTCCAGTCCAACCCATCATTACCACAGGACAATTTTGGAATTGCTAGATCCACCAGATTCTGGTCCACCATAGTATCTCTTAGTTTGGTGAGACTCTTCCAGACATCTTCATAGGACGGTTTATCTTGGGAATGCCTCTTGGTAACTAGGTAGTAGATGTTTCTCTGGCCTTTCTTCAACTGTAGCACCCCACCAACTTCTGGATTCTGCTCCCGCAGTGTTTGGAGTTGACCAAATTTCTTGGAGAACACTACGGCGATGCCCCTGGACATTCGAAGATCTTCTGCCACACAGTGCGCTAGTGCGTAGTCAGCAGGCACCTCGAAAAGGTCTCGTGACTCCTCTCTAGTAACCCCATGTAGAACTTTCTGCCCGTTTGAATACAAGGACATAAACTTCTCGAACGTCATATCATCCTCCGGTGGCTTGAGGGTGCGAACCCGGTCATGGTTTCCAGCGTAAGGGGCCAACCTGTTGAAATGGACGACCCTTGGTTTCCCTCGGAGTGGCTTATGGATTCGGTACACAAGGTCGTTTATCCTTTTCACGATTTCATACGGGCCTTCCCACGAGTTCCGCAACTTTGGTGATAGTCCACGACGACGTTTGGGGTTGTACAGCCAAACCAGGTCATCAACCTTAAACCCTCCAGCGTCGGCCTTGATGTCATAGGTCTTCTTCATTTTATCGCTGGCACTCTGGATGTTCAACCGGACTCGTTCGTGGATGTCGTCCATTCTCTGCCGAAGTTTGCTGACGTAATCCTCTCCCGCAGTGTCTTGTCCTGGCGGTATCCCAAACTTCAGGTCACAAGGCAGTCGCAGTTCTCGGCCCATTATAATACTATCAGGAGTTTGACCGGTTGATTCGTGTACTGCGGATCGATAGGCCATCAGGAACAAATGAAGATACTGGTCCCAGTCTCTTTGATGGTCAGAGACAACCTTGGACAAGTGGCGGTTGATCGTCCTGTTCATCCGTTCCACCATTCCATCGGACTGCGGATGTAGGGCGTGGTTCTTGTCTTGCGGATGTTCAGCAAGAGACATATTTCTTGGAACAGGTTGGATTCGAAATTTCTGCCTTGATCCGAGTGCAGCTCCATTGGAATACCGAATCGACATATCCACTCTTTCACCAAGACGTCGGCGACGGTGATGGCTTCCTGGTTGGACAGGGCATAGGCTTCCGCCCACTTACTGAAGTAGTCCATTGCCACAAGGATGTATTTATTTCCGTGGTCGGATACGGAAAACGGGCCGGCGATGTCAATGGCGATTCTCTCGAACGGGCTGCCTACGTTGTACTGACGCATCGGGGCCTTGGGTCGTATTCGAGGTCCATTGCTAGCAGCGCATACAGCGCACTTTCTGCACCAGTCCTGGACGTCAGCTTGACAATTGGTCCAGTAAAACCGTTGCCTCACTTTCTGCAGGGTCTTCGTCACTCCCAGATGTCCTCCAGCGACTCCATCATGGATTTCCCGCAGCACTTCCTCTCTTCTGTCCTGGGAACAATTATTTGGCGTCTGTCTTCCCCACCAATATCGGCCTCCAACACACGTTTCAGGATCCCATTGTCCAGAATAAGAGAGTTCCATTGTGCCCAATAGGACTTAACAGCCGGCGAGTAACCTGCGACTTCCTGCCATGATGGTCTTCGATTGCCCTTCTTCCAGCTGACAACTAAGCCAAGGTCGGGGTCTTTCTCTTGGTTTTTCTGGATCTTGCTGTCATTCCAGTTGTCATCCATTGCCGCGGTTCTACAAAGTGTTGCTTCTTTCTCTTCTGCTCGTCGGCAATGTGAGCAATCATCTGGACATGGTCTTCGCAACAAGGCATCTGCATTCTTATGGTTAGTTCCGGCTCGATGTTCGATCTCGAAATCGAATTCTTGGAGTCTCTCGATCCAACGTGCTACTTGACTCTCAGGATTTTTGAACTGTAAGAGCCATTTGAGAGCTGCATGGTCAGTTCTCAACAGGAATCTTCTTCCATACACGTACTTGTAGAAGTGCTCCACTCCCTTTACAACAGCTAACAGCTCTCGCCTGGTGACACAGTAAATGCGCTCTGGTTTGCTAAGCGTCTTGCTGAAATAACCAATGACCTTCTCCTGTCCCTCCTGGATCTGAGATAGGACAGCTCCAAGTCCCACGTTGCTGGCGTCCGTATCCAAAATGAATTTCCCTTTGGGTAGGGGATAGCTCAGTACAGGTGCGTTGATCAAAGCTCCTTTCAGTTTCCTGAATGAGTCTCGACATTCTTCGGACCACTGGAACTTTGTTTGGCATTCCGTGAGCCTGGTCAGTGGTTTCGCGATGTTGGCGAATCCCAGCACATATCGGCGATAGTATGTGCATATACCAAGGAAACTTCGAAGTTGGTGAATGTCTTTTGGGATGGGCCAATCCTTAACAGCTTTGATCTTCTGGTCATCCACTGCTACTCCTTCCCCAGAGACAACGTGGCCGAGGTATCGTACTTCTTTTTGGAACAGATGGCATTTTTTAGGGCTCAGCTTCAATCCGGAGTTCCTCAGTCGCAGGAATACTTCCTCCAAGTTTTTCACGTGGTCCTCGAACGATCTGCTGACCACAATTATGTCGTCGAGATACACTAGACACGTGTTCCATGAGAGTCCCTTCAGCACTGTCTCCATCAATCTTTCGAATCTGGCGGGAGCATTACAGAGCCCGAATGGCATAACGGTGAACTGCCACAATCCTGAGCCGATGGTAAAAGCAGTCTTTTCTCGATCTTCCTGAGCCAGTTCTACTTGCCAATATCCACTCTTCAGATCAAGGGTCGAGAAAATCGTGGAACCAGCCAACGTGTCTAGGGTGTCATCTATTCTCGGGAGAGGGTAACTGTCCTTCTTCGTGACATTATTAAGTTGGCGATAGTCTACACAAAAGCGTGTCGATCCATCCTTTTTCTTCACCAGTACGACTGGAGAGGACCAGGGACTGTCAGATGGTTCGATAACTCCTTCTTTTCCCATATCGCTGACTATTTTGTCAGCCTCTTCCTTCTTGGCAGGAGGAAGTCTTCTTGCTGATTGCCGGATCGGGCACCCCCAGTATCAATCTTGTGCTGGACCACATTAGTTCGACCCCCTTTTCCTTGTCCGGTATCGAAGATGTCTTGGTACTTTTTGACTATATCTCTTAGTTTGGGCTGTTGAGCTGGTTTTATGTCTTTGGAAGAGATGGCAACTAATTTTTCTAGTTCTGTGGGCAAGTTGTTGGGTTGGCTAATCGTACCTCGTACGCTCCGGATCACAGATGAAACTGACGAGCAGTGCCCTAAAATTGTTCCTTTCTTTAAGGTCACTGGAAAGTAATTGACATTCATGACCCTTACCGGCACAAATTTTTCAGCACGTAACAGGGTTTTCCCTAGGGCAATCCCTCGTCTAATTTTCTCATCATGAAGTTTGGGCTCGAACATCACCACGTCTCCACTGCTCGCACTCCCGTCCAGGCACGCCTCCAGAATGGTTTCAGCCCTCTCAGGTACGCTTACATCTTCAGCCAACAGCACACGGATCAACTCTTCACTTCTCCCATGAAGAACCAGCTCTTCTCCGTTGACACGTAGGACGCCGTCTTTGAAATCCAATTCAAACCCTCTAGAATTCATGATGTCCATTCCGATGATTGCATCGTCTTCGATGTCCGCTACAAGTGCCTGATGTTTCACTTTAGTGCTGCCCAAAATTATTTTAATCGGTAGCTCGCCATATACAGTAGCTGGCTACCCTGTTGCTGTGCGTTGCTTCCAAGTTGTCAGTTCAACTTCGTTCCGGTGGTTCTGGCAACGGAATGGTCCGAGAATTGTCCTAGTCGCACCTGTATCTAGCAGCATGGTGCAAGGCTCGTTATTGATGAGACCGTCTACGAAAACACCTCTGTTCTGTCGTTGCAGGATAGCGACATATGCGTTGTTAACCGGGGCTTGCTGGACACAGGCCGACGATTGCCCCTTCTCGTCGACCTTCTTTAGTTTTCCTGCATCGGAGTCGTGTTTTCGAATGTTGGACATTTGCTACGCACATGTCCAATTTTGCCACAATTCCAGCATCTTATCTGTCTTTTCTCAGGGAATACTTCCTTAATCACTTTCCTTATGGCAGCTTCCAAATTAGCAGGCCTCCTGTGAGTCTTCCTCAATCATTCGGACTTTACTCTGGCTTTTGCGAGATTGTTTCGCTGCCTCGAATTCCAAAGCGCGTGCCAGTGCGTCTACGAGATGTGTTGGACCGGCTAGTGTCAACGCTTGTCTGGTTTCTTGGTCACGGAGTCCATCCAGGAATGCTTGAACCGCTAGTCGCTCCATTACATTTTCTGGTGTGGCTGGATATGTGAGACGAACCAAGCGTGCAATGTCAGTTTCGAATTCTTGTAAGGATTCGCCCGATTTTTGGCAGCGATTTTTCAGCTAGGAGTGGTATACGTGTTCCAAATGGGCGTGGCCATATCGTTATTCTAGATGTTTAATCAGCTGATCATAGTCCTCCTGTTCTTGGGCGGTGAGAGTTTGTAGAATATTTGTCGCTTCTCCACGTAATGCAAGTGTCAGTGCTACAGCTCTTTCCCCTGCATTCCATCCGTTTGCTTTGGCCGCTGCTTCAAACTGCCGGCGGTAATTTGCCCATGGAGTTTTCCGTCGAACTGAGGCGGCTTCATGGAAAGCTTCCTATTTCTGAAATGACCTTGACATCTTTTATACCCTCTTGAACTTTATCCAAGTTCAAACTCAAGTCCAGCATTTCTTTTCGTTAACCATCTCTGTGGAGGGCGCACTATTAATTCGTTTTCCAGCTTACTGATCGTTTCCTTTATTTTGTCCATTTTGCCTCGACCCCATCTTTGATTTTATCTACCTCCGTGTTCATTTGCTCCTAATTTTATCTATCTCTGTCTCAACGGTTTCCATTCTTTCTTCTAGAAAATTAGCCACACCACACAATTCTTTTTTTAGGCCTTCTGTGTTTTCCAGGAACTTCTCTTTCAGGCTTCTTGAATTTTCTGGAAGCTTCTCTTCCAGATTTCTAGAATTTTCTTCAAGCTTCTCTTCCAGATTTCTAGCATTTTCTTCCAGGCTTCTTGAATTTTCTAGAATCTTCTCTTCCAGATTTCTAGAATTTTCTTGAAGCTTCTCTTCCAGATTTCTAGCATTTTCTTCCAGACTTCTTGAATTTTCTAGAAGCTTCTCTTCCAGATTTCTAGAATTTTCTTTAAGCTTCTCTTCCAGATTTCTAGCATTTTCTTCCAGGCTTCTTGAATTTTCTAGAAGCTTCTTTTCCAGATTTCTAGAATTTTCTTTAAGCTTCTCTTCAGATTTCTAGCATTTTCTTCCAGCTTCTTAATTTTCTAGAAGCTTCTTTCCAGATTTCTAGAATTTTCTTAAGCTTCCTTCCAGATTTCTAGCATTTTCTTCCAGGCTTCTTGAATTTTCTAGAAGCTTCTCTTCCAGATTTCTAGATTTTCTTAGCTTCTTGAATTTTCTTCCAGACTTCTTGAATTTTCTAGAAGCTTCTCTTCCAGATTTCTAGAATTTTCTTTAAGCTTCCCTTCCAGATTTCTAGCATTTTCTTCCAGGCTTCTTGAATTTTCTAGAAGCTTCTCTTCCAGATTTCTAGCATTTTCTTCCAGACTTCTTGAATTTTCTTCAAGTTTTTCTATTATCGGACTCGAATCACCTCCGGGAACTTCGAATAAAAATGTTTCGGGGTCCTCACCTTCTTGTATAAGTCCTTCTGCAAGTCTTTCCTGGAGTACTTGCTTTTACCGTTGTTTCCAGTTCCCTTCCTCCAATTCCTGTTTCAATTCCGCTACCTTAAGTCCGCAAGGCGCACTTTTCTTGAACACATTTTGTCTTTGACGAGGTATCAGTCTGTTTCACACGAAAAGTTTAATCAGTTTGTCAAAATTCACATCGCGAATTCTTTCCACGGGCCACCAGTCTATTGTCTGTTTCACGCGAAGAGTGTATCAGTTTATTTTCCCCACGCACAATTGTCCACCTCGCGAAAACCGGGCCACTGTCTATTTTCTGTTTCACGCGAACAGTGTATCAGTTTATTTTCCCCACGCCCAATTGTCCACTTCGCGAAAACCGGGCCACTGTCTATTTTGGGCGTACAAAAAGGTCTATCAATTTATTTTTCTGACTATCCACCCCACGATCACTTGTTTATTTTCAAAATCTCACTTCCGACACCAATTGTAACGTAAATAAACTTAACTTGGTTTTAATAATTTATTTCACACTTAAATCTACAACTTAATTTATATTACGCCACTGTATAGCTCGATCGTATGGGTTCGTTCAGACTGTCCGTGCCATCTTGAGGGCTACCTATTTATCTCCGTCACAGAATTCCCGATCTTTCGAATTCCGGCAGTTGGCGACCAGCATGTTCCAATCGTTTCCAATATCGACCGTTGCTCTCCGCGGCAGAGCGACTGGACTGTTCTCGAACATCTCCGGGAATGACCTCATCGCTATCGACGGCAACGCGCGAGGCGACAGGTCCGGCCTAGGTTCGTTACATTACTAACATGAAAATTTTGAAAATTAGTCATAAAGAGTGACATTAGAAGTTTCTTTCACGAAGGAAAAATTTTTAGACAGTGTCAATTGACATTTCACAATTTGTCAAAATATATATATACAGATGGAAAAAAAATTATTAAAGAAGACTATTATTTGAATTCAGTTCATTTTGTTTGTGAAAAATATAAGTATAAATAGAGCTCAGATCTTCAATATCTGTTCGTTTATCAATGATATCATCTTTATTTTTGTTGATATGTACCATTTCTATAAAAAGTCTTTTAGATAAGACACTTTCAAAATCTAAAATTTCTGAATTATTGTAATCGATACGATGATCTTCGTCAATAGAATGACTGGATAGCGCACAAGATCTTATAAACCTCCTACACTTCTGTGGCCTGTGATTCTATCTTTCAATAATTGTTTTGTTTGACCAATGTAAACTTTATGACAATCAATACATGGTATCTTAAAAATAATGTTTGATTGGAATCCCTTTGGAATTGGTGTTTTCAATTCAGTATGGAGATTGGAGATTGTTTTTATATTAGTTTTTGCTATTTTTATATTATTGTTATTGAGGACTTCAATTAATTTTGGAGTCAGATTTTGAATGTGAGGTAAACTTTTATAAGTTATTCTATCTATCTATGATGTTGTTTTTGGTGGATTTAGAATTGGAGGAATGTTATGTGAAGAAGTACTAAAAATAATTTTATCAACTAAAGAATTTGGGTATGAATTTTCGAAAAGTATGATTTTTAGTTCATTCAAACACTCTATTCTTAAAGAGAGATGGGTTAATTTCTCCACTCTTGTCTTCATATTAGTAATAACATTAATTTTAATATTATTTGGGTGATATGAATGGTAATTTATTAGTCTATTACTATTGATGGGTTTTTTCCCCTTTTTTTTTTTAATTTTGGAAGGAATTGTTTTTTTTCTGTTAATTTAGTTTGTATTATTGAATAAAAAATTAAGAATCTCTTCAATTTTATGTCGATGAACAGAAAGTATGGGATCATCAACATACCTTCTTATGAAGGGGATGTCGAAGTTTATTTTTTTTAAACAGTCATCGAGAAGATCATCTAGTACAAAACTGGATGGAATTGGCGAAATACTAGAACCCATAGGAGTGCCAGAGATTTGTTTATAGAATTTCTCATTAAATATCACCTAGGTTGAATCAAATATAAAATCAATAACATCCATAAAAGTTTTTTTATCAAAAGGACAGTAATTAGAAATATTATCCCATTTATTTTCTATGCTGATTTTAACTAAATTGAGTGGTAAATTAGTGGAAAGTGATACTACATCTAAACTTATGACAATATAACTTTCAGGTAAAGTGATATTATTGATGAATTAACTGAAATTGAAGGAATCTTCAACATGGTAGGGATTGTTAGTATCATAAGGATCTGTCAAAATTTTTGTGATATGTTTGGTTATTTTACTGTTTGGAAAATTAATTGAAATGGTCTCATTGATAATACAGGTTTATGGATTCTAGGAACCGTATAGAACCTTGGTGCTACAGCAATCTTAATTGTTAGGTTTTTTGCAGTTATTTCATTTATTATTCTTTTGGTTTTCAAAGAACTTACTATTTTATTAGCTTTTTATTGAATAGTTGAAGTGGGTCTCTTTTCAACTCTTTATAGTATTTTTCATCGTTTAATAATAATTCACTTTTATCTTTATAATCTTGTTCATACATGATAACAGTTACATTACCTTTGTCACTATTTACTAAGCAAATTTCTGGGTGTTCTTTCAAGAAAATTTTAGATTTTTCAAAAATTCTAGTCAATTGGTCATTGATTCCTTGGTTATTGTTGATGAAATTAGTAATGATATTAGTGAACTGAGCTCTATACTGTCCTTTTGATAAATTTTTTTTTATGGATGTTATTGATTTTATATTTGATTCAACCTACATGATATTTGATGAGGAGTTCTATAAACAAATCTTTGGCACTCCTATGGGTTCTAGTATTTCACCAATTTTATCCAGTTTTGTACTAGATTATCTTCTTGATGACTGTTTAAGAAAAATAAACTTCGAGATCCCCTTCATAAAGAGGTATGTTGATGATCTCATACTTTCTGTTCCTCAACATGAAATTGAAGAGATTCCTAATATTTTCAATTCATATGATGATAACATACAATTCACAGTAGAAAATTAAAACAATAACTCAATTCCATTCCTAGACATGAAACTAAGTAGAACAGAAGATAACAAAGTGATTACAAGGTGGTACAGAAAACCCATCAATAGTAATAGACTAATAAATTACCATTCATATCACCCAAACAATATCAAAATTGATGTTTTTACTAATATGAAAACAAGAGTGGAGAAATTAACCCATCCCTCTTTAAGATTAGAGTGTTTGAATGAACTGAAAATCATACTTCTCGAATTTTTAGTACTTTTCCATAACATTCCTCCAATTCTGAATCCACCAAATGACAACAACATAAATAGAATAACTTATAAAAGTTTACCTCATATTCAAAATCTGACTCCAAAATTAATTAAAGTCCTCAATAACAATAATATAAAAATAGCAAAAACTAATACAAAAACAATTTCCAATCTCCATACTAAATTAAAAACACCAATTCCAAAGGAATTCCAATCAAATATTATTTATAAGATACCATGTATTGATTGTCATAAAGTTTACATTGGTCAAACAAAACAATCAATAAAAGATAGAATCACAGGCCACAAAAGTGATTGTAGGAGGTTTATAAGATCTTGTGCGCCAACCAGTCATTCTTTCGACGAAGATCATCGTATCGATTACAATAATTCAGAAATTTTTGATTTCAAAAGTGTCTTATCTAAAAGACTTCTTTTAGAAATGGTACATATCAACAAAAATAAAGATAATATCATTAATAAACGAACAGATATTGAAGATTTGAGCTCTATTTATACTTTTATTTTTCACAAACAAAATGAACTGAATTCAAATAATGATCTTCTTCGATAATATTTTTTCCATCTGTATATATATTTTGACAAATTGTAAAATGTCAATTGACACTGTCTAAAAATATTTCCTTCATGAAAGAAACTCCTAATGTCACTCTTTATGACTTATTTTCAATATTTTCATGTTAGTAAGTATAATTGTTAATAATATTATTCTGTTATTAATCAAACATATTGTAGAGAAGTCTTGATGAAGATAATAAACATTATCGAAATCTTGACTGAAAAAACGAAGAACATTCATTGAATCGAACAAACATGACTGCTATATATATATATATATATAATATAATATATATATAATATATATAGAGATATTTTCCAAAATTTTATACACTTAGTTTTTATTCAGTAGAGTACAGTTTTGTTCATCGAGAAAAAATAAGGATTGAATCAGATACAGTGTCGTGCAAATATTTCAGTAGTGAACTGTAATTAATGTATTCTATTATTACATTGTATTTGTGAAGTGTAAATGAACAGACAATTATAAGTATTTTATAAGTTTTTTTTTCCGGCGTACCTACAGATGTTATGAGCTCGATGGCGATTTTTTTTATGCTGTGTCTCGCTTCAGCCAGAGCTCTCCGGATCTCTGGCTGTTGACTACTCCGTAATGATGAGGGCCAAAAAGCCTGAAACCGGTATGCGGATTGTTAGGCGTACATGACATGAATTAAACACAATCGAGCTTATCAGAAAGAAACATTTGCAATCTTTTTCCATTTATATCGAAGTTTGTATGGATTTTCAGGTGAATATCATTTAACGTTCTGCGTGGTATTTGCTAGAAAAGTAGTTATTTTTCACCTGTGGTCTACCAAAAAAATCTTTTTCAATTTATATTTAATTTTGTGAAGATGACTTTGAGCTTTTCATTTCTCTTTCATTCATTCCACTTCACTTGGCTTTCTTCCTTTCTTTGAGCATATAGCTGGTCGAGCAACTGTTGCTCCTATTGAGAAGAAATCTTTTATTTTGAATCCTATCGAGGTAGGAGAAATGTATGGAGTGTTTCTTTCTGTCACCAGGTACCGCCGGTTAAAAGTTTTCTTATCCGGCGTACCTACATATGTTATAAGCTCGATGGCGATTTTGTGTATGCTGTGTCTCGCTTCAGCCAGAGCTCTCTGGATCTCTGGCTGGTGACTACTCCGTACTGATGAGGGCCAAAAAGCCTGAAACCGGTATGCGGATTGTAAGGCGTACACGACATGAATTAAACACAATCGAGCTCATCAGAAAAAAACATTTGCAATCTTTTTCCATTTATATGGAAGTTTGCATGGATTTTCAGGTGAATATTTTATGATGTGTTTCGCTTCAGCCAGAGCTCTCTGGATCTCTGGCTGGTGACTACTCCGTACTGATGAGGGCCAAAAAGCCTGAAACCGATAGGCGGATTGTTAGGCGTACACGACATGAATTAAACACAATCGAGCTCATCAGAAAGAAACATTTGCAATATTTTTCCATTTATATGGAAGTTTGCATGGATTTTCAGGTGAATATCATTTAACGTTCTGCGTGGTATTTGCAAGGGAAGTAGTTGTTTTCCACCTGTGGTCTACCAAAAAAATCTTTTTCAATTTATATTGAATTTTGTGAAGATGACCTTGAGCTTTTCATTTCTATTTCATTCATTCCACTTCACTCGGCTTTCTTCCTTTTTCAATACATCCTTGTTGCCATGGACTATTTGAGGAAACTGATAGAAGTCCATGTCATTCCAGACCACAATAGCAAGGTCATTGGTGGACAACATATTCTCAAGAGTCGGAGTATCGATATAATTACATTCCGACCAGGGAAGGAATTTCGAATTAAAATCAATCAAGAAAGTTCTTGAGCTGAGGGGTGTCAGAAAGACCAGAACAACTAGGAAGGATGGCATAGTTGAAAGATTCAACCGAACTATATTTCCAAGTTCGTGAAAAAACAGCAGAAGAACTGGGACAGACACCTTCCACTATTTCTGATCGCATACAGAGCAGCTATTCATGATTCAACCAAACTTACCTTGGCCAATATTTTCTTTGGAAGGTTACTTTGATTGTCCTGTGACTTTGTGTTCGGATCACCAAGCAACCAAGTGGAAGAGGTGCAGCACTATGCAGACACTCTGAAGTGCAGCCTGTTGAAAATCTACGACACAGCTTGAAGGGGGTTGCTATTAGCAAGGGACAGGATGGAAGCTCGTTATGATTTGAAAGCTTTTTCAAGATGATTCAAAGTAGGTGACCAGGTTTGGCTGTACAACCCACGTGGGAAGAGAAGTGTATCTCCCAAACTAACATCGTTTTGGGAAGAACCTTATGATGTAAATAAGATCAACGATTTGATTAACAGAATCCAGCGAAGCACTGGGACTGAGATGAACATTATTCATCTGGAAAGACTGAAGCCATATCATGATGAAAAAGGCGTGTTACGAATACGCGGAATCCCGAGAATATATCATGATTGACTAGTAGATGTCATGTCGAGTTTTCCAACCAAATATTCGAGAATAAGCTATATGACTGTTCGTTTGTTATGCTCCCGTTACTCGAACCCAGTTTGAGCCATATTTGGTTGTTACTTCATTTCGATCAATAATTATTCAGACGGTATTCGTTCAATGAAATCAAGTTGCCAGTTGCCACTGTTGAGATTGGGCAGGCTTTATCTGCTTCCACAATTTTCAAGGATTGAAAATTGAACATAATTGAACATAGTGGAGCCATTGATCTACATGAAGAATGATATTAATTTTCATACGGAACCAATAACCTCAGAGGACTCACTCGCCCTTCTTACAAAACTCAAAATAAGTAAGAGCAAAATCGCAATCCTGTCGGTTTATCGATCGCCATTGACTGATATACGTGGCTTCAATAATGGGTTGGAACTTTTTCTTGATAACTTCTCAGGGGAATTTGGACAATTTTATTTTATAGGAGTTATGGATATTGACTTGATGGTGGATTCAGATGAATTCACAGAGGAATATACTCTCGGAAAAAGGATTTGTATCACTCGTCAACTGCCTACGAGAGTCACGCAAACATCATCTACTTGTATAGACTATGCCTTTACAAGGACAAAAAGTGAAGAGTATTCCAAAGACACAATACAAGCTGTCATTGAAACTAATATAACAGATCATTATCCATTACTTATAGGTACAAATATCAGTAATAACCACAATATGCCCCTTAAAAACAACTTCTCCATCCAAAATCTTGATAAAAAAAAACTTCTTCAATTCACCCAAAATGAACTGGCCCGACGTCTACGGCTCTTGAAACATTGAAATTTCCACAAATGCTCAAATACTATATCGACCACCGTGATATAAACGATAAAGCCGAAAAAGAAAAAATGGATTACAAATGGAATCATAACTCCAATAAACAAAACGGACCACTTATACTAGAAGTTCCTCAAGTACCTCCGAAACAGTAACCTGAAAAATGAATATTCCAACTACCGAAATAGATTGAATCTTCTAATTAAGAAAACAAAATATCAATTTTATAAAAACAAAATAGAACAAAATTCGGAAAATCCACAAATGTGGAAAAGAGTTAGAGAATATGTAGGTATCAAACCTAAATCTCAAACTGCTGATAGAATAGTATAGAACACGGTCAACTCGTCTCAGGCACTAAACAAATTGTGGAATGCTTCAATGAATACTCCTCGAACGTTGGTATAAGCTTGGGTGACTGAATTGGTTACCAAAAGTAAAAATGGGAACACCGGCCCAAGAGTACCTCAATCGATGTTCCTCACTGAAACAACTACTTGAGAAGTAAACAAAACAATATCAGAACTATGATCCGGACAAAATATCCAACGATGCTCTAAAACTTATAGCCGAACCTATATCTCAACCCCTCACGTTTATCATAAACAAATGTTTTTCGACATGTATATTACCCACCCAATTCAAAAACGCAATAATTACGCCTACATCGTTACATCCTCGACATCAAAGATTTTCGAAAATCTTTCAAATTATTTGGACAAGTTCAATATGATTGCACCAACACAATTTGGCTTTCGCGATAAATTATCCAGTCAAGATGCAATTGCTGCAGTAACCTATCGTATCAATGAGTCAGTTGACAGCAAGAAGGCTTGCTTAGGTATATTTGTTGATCTAGGTTGAGCCTTCGATACGTTCTGCTATAGGTTGTTGCTGGAAAAACTTGAACGCCCAGGGATTCGCGGAATGACGCACAATCTTTCGAGAATTTTTTTAACAAACCGAATACAATGTATTTGAGTAGATAATGATTTAAGCTCGGAATGAACAATAACGAATGGCGTCCCCCAGGGAACTGTTCTTGGCTCTGTACTCTTCATAATATATATTAATGAAATTCTCACAAAACAGAATGCTGGAACCATAATATCCTTTGCTGATGAGACCTCATGGCTTGGCTGCAACTTCCTGACAGTTAACGTGAAAACGACCAAAGTTATTCCATTCACATCTTACGACTGTAACTCACCCGATTACGACGTCCTTACTTTGAGAAGCGACACGATCCCATTAGAGAAATTTGTCAACTATCTCGGAAATCACATTGATTCTCTCCTAAAATGGGACGAACATGTAAAAAACGTTGTGAAAAAAGCTCGTGGCTAATACATAGATTTTGGCAATTTCAAAAATGTATAGGCTTTAAACACCTTAAAACGTTATACCAAGCATTATTAGAATCTATTATCGAGAACTGCATTATCGGATGGGAAGGCGTTCGGAAGGTCCACCTGTAACCTTTAGAAATCCTTCAAATATGGTTTATCAAGATTATTTTAGCAAACCAAAAACTTATCCGACTGAAAAGGTATATGCCGAATCTAGCTGATACGATATGAGACACCTAGTTTGTAGCCAGCAATAAATCTTACGTCAATCGGATTAATTATGAATATACTACTAGAAGTAATTTATAATCCAATGTGTTTTTACCAAGAGCCCAAAAGTCAATTGGTCAAAGATGCTTCTCATACCTTGCTCCTTGATTGCTCAATATCCCACCAGATGACTTGAAAAATATTAACTCCAAAGCCCTATATAAGAAAAAGCTGGAAATATGGATCCTCGGAACCGAGCAAACTAAATTCCATAATTTAATTGATCAATGAACTGATATACTAACAATTAATGGATCATTGTATCAATATAGTTTTGCTGTTATATGTTTGTCATAAGTTCTAGCACTATGTTTTTTTTCCCCACATTATATACACATTTATCTTGTTCACTTACCAAGGCCACTATGTTGAAACAAATGGAACAAAGAAAAATGCGTTACTCATAGACAAGTTCTTAAGTGAACTTAAATGATACCTTATTCACTTGTTTTCATTGAACTTACAACTTACTTCCATGCAAATTGTAAGCACGTTATATTTCCAAATTTTTGTATCTATCTTCTAAGTGAATAGAAATTATTGAATTATTATTATTATCATTGATGTTGGTGGTATATACTCTCGTTGTTCTTCTTTAGAGGGAGGCGATGAACTGGAAAATAGTTCCCAGTTACCCACTGTGAACATAACAGATATATTATGCATATCCATTATTTTATATCCATAACTGGAACCAAACTTCACAGAAGCGTGAAAAGATATTATTTTGTTTGGTGTTCGTTTGAATAAAACTGGATAATAAAAATCAAATCTGCTACGTCACACGATGTGATCTTCATTATTTTATAAGCATGCTCACTATTTCAACTGAATAAGATTTATATTCCTCAAAAAGTCGGATTATCTCAAATTTGGTACATAGGCTCTTTCAAGGATGATGAAGCGAGATGAGACGAAGTTTCTCGAACCTTTGTTAGATGAAAATTTGTCTCTTGAGAGAGAGAGAGATTCTGCACGCACTGGTGATCGTCATCAGAGTCTTTTTACGTTGAGGAGAGAATGACGTCATAATATGGCAGATTGCAGCGTTGCTAATATGTGCAAGTTTTCAAATTTCCTGAGGTTTTTTAAATATTACATTGAATGGTTTCAGTGAGTATCAAAATTAGTGGAACTTTAACAAAAACAATATTTCCTTAATCCCCGTTAGTGCCCACTGAAACAATGAGGAATATATTTTTTTTGTTTTCTGCTTTTTGGTTGCTAACCAAAAAGCTTATGCGCGCATCGCACCTGTGGTACTTACAAATATTTCCTATGTGTTTAATCTGACAAAAAATATTCACCTAAACTCCGATCCCACCGCTTTGGCAATGCTCGAGACGGTCGTGGACTGCTTCGGTATCTGGCTCACACTCTGGATACTAGTGGTCGGACGCAAGACTGCTTCTGCTAGGCTCGGCAAACTGATGAATCTTTGAAATTTTCCGAAACGGAACTACAGTCGGCTTCTCCCTCTTTTGCAGATTCCTCTCGACCGAATTATAGGCGCGCGCCGTTTTGTGGACTCTGCTGATCGAGATACAAATTATATTTTCCCAGTATAATTACCCAGCTTGTAGAAATTCTGCTTGCTTTCAATCCATGTGGTGTGACGGTGAGACTGAACTGGTGTCTCTGGCTTCTATCGGATGACTGAATTCTCTCGTCGGCAATTGTACATAGCCCAGCTGGCTCGATGAAAATGTTTTCTCGAGAGTCGCTGGCTGGCGCAGGTAATACTCGCGCGTGCTTTATATATACGCGTCGCGGTAATGGCGTGATCTACGGAGGGTGTTTAGTCTATTTATTGGGGTAGGTGTAATCCACGGATTCATCACGAACACGAATGGTATTTCTAGACTTATTATTACTGTCAAGATGAATTTAAATCCTTACTTGTTGATAAATATAGCGGGAAAATAGTAACTTCGTTACAGTATGTAGAACGGTTTCAGTCCATACACCAGCTCTGTTCGAAGCGTCCTTTCATATAGCCAGTGATTTTCCAATAGATGTGCCATCTCTATCCACATAATTCCTATGGAATTGTTATGGTGATTACCAAATATGTTCGATAGTACTGAAGATGCAGTGATACGTTGGAAGGAGAAGCACTTCATATTTCACTGCAAGCTTATCAGCTTCATGTGCAGGTGGTAGTTATTGCTACAACTACAATCACTTCGGAAAGTAATTTTCAAGAGTAATATTATCGTTCAAAAACCATTCTTGGAAATCAGCCTTTTTCGATGCTCTTGTTGGGGCTCTATCAATCACAGTGCTGTGATAACCTACATTGTCCATTACTATCATCGGAGTCTGTTCAGATATCGTCAATAGCTGTTATTCAAACCAATTCAAACAATAATTTGGTTTATTTCTCCATGGTAATCATAATCCTTTGTTCTATACCAAAAACTAAGTTGGCTCCACATATAAATCCGGTGCTGCATCCAGCACGGAGTACAATATACCTTGATATGAAAAAATACCAGAGTATTTTGGTTTAATTTGATGCTTATCTCCACGTCGCACCACCAACCTCAGTCCTTCTTGAACTCCTGACATTCGAATTTTACCAGAAACGCCCAATGGTGTAATCTTTCAATACCCAACTTCTATGAGAGAATACAAACTTACATACATTTTTTTTTATTCATTTCCCATCCGTCCTGTCGTAACTTTCCTAACAGCACCACCAGTGAAACTTTCCGGAAAACTAGCCGATTTGATCAGGAAATATTGTAATTTCCTTCCAAAATTTAGTATAATAAAATAACTAATAAAAAATATTTTTGAAGACAAGCTTTTCTTCAAGCCGTGTACTTAAACGTATGAAATAAGTTCAAGTCATCGCTGACAATGTTTCAATTTTTTTTTTTTTAATTATTTGGTTTTAAAAAGCTTGTTTGGCGAAGTGTTCATAAAAGTAGGTACCAATCAATTTCATTGGACAATGACTGGTTAGTAAGTTACAACTTGTCGAGTATTCATTTTATGACAATTCGCGCGACAAGCTTTTTGAAACCAAATAATAAAAAAAACATGACTCAAACTCATTTCATACGTTTTAGTACACGGCTTGAATAAAAGCTTGTCTTTAAAAATGTTTTTTATTAGTTATTATATTTTCTGCTCCTTAGTTAGGTCGCCTTGATCTGTTTATTTCTGATAGAGCATCGGTATCACAGGGTCTCTTTCCTGTGAGTTTTGAGCTGAAAGAAATCATGATCTCCGACTCCAAAAACTCCCACACACTAATTTTGACTAGAATCTTACCATAATCACAAAACTCGTACGCCATCCTGAAGTCACCATCTTGAATTTATAGATTTTGACAAAAAATTCTCAATCTCTGAACCTGAAAACTACCACATACCAATTTTAAATGAATGATGACCATAATCAGCAAACTTGTCCCCCATCTTGGGGCCGCTATTTCGAATTTATAAATTTTGACAAAAAATTCAAACTCTCCGACCGCGAAAACTGCCACATACTAATTTTGAATCGATTTGGACCATAATCACAAAACTAGTCCTGCATCTTGGGGCTGCCATTTAGAATTTATGAATTTCGACAAAACACTCATAATCTTCGACCCCGAAAACTCCCGCATACCAATTTTGAATCGAATTGGACCATAATCACAAAACTCGTCCTCCATCTTGGGGCCGCCATCCTGAATTTGAAAATTTTGACAAAAAATTCATGATCTCCGACGATGAGAACCCCCACTTACCAATTTTGAATCAAATCGGACCTTAATTACAAATCTCGTCGACCATCTTGGAGCCGCCATTCCGTTTTTTCCTCTAACAAAAATTCCATAATGCATTGTCACTGGAATTATGAACATCTTTCAAATTTCAAATCGATCGGATATCTAGAAGTTGGTCAAAATTCACTTGCAAGAGTTGACTCTAACTAACGAAAGAACGAACTAACAAGTAAAACTAAATAAAAGCTTGTAAAAAATAGCTACGAACTAATTGATAAAATCAAGAACATACAACTTCCAGGAAACTCCAACTTATCTCCTCTGATGGCCAAAATTTATTTCCGATTACTACGCCAGAAGAAACTATCACTTTGGTAGAGAATCTTCTGGTTAAGAATAATGCAAATCCAATTATTAAACAAGATACATTAGTCTTGCTCACAGTTTTTTTATCTCAATATCATTTCCATTTTAACAATAATTTCTATTTTTCTGAAGGACTAATAATGGGTAATATGAAATATTTATGGACAGTTTGAAACAAAATATTCACAATATTCATCTAATTAAAAATGTTATATTGGTACAGGTATGTGCATGACATTTCAGTGTGCTTCGTGGGAACCGGAAGACAATTAGAAATGTTTCACAACTTCATCAATACAATTCACACTTCAATTAAATTCACGGAAGAAATGGAAACAGATAATTCTTTAAACTCTTTAGACCTGACTATAACAAAAATCAGTAACAAATAATTTTTAAATTTTTGATAAACCTTCATATACCGACATTACAATACACAGTACATCAACGCATCCATACCAACATAAATAAGCCGCGTATAACAATATAATTTTATTTTTTTTATTTTCTGGTTCCCAAGAAAAGGGATATCCTGTGATGTTCAGAGAACATCGTGGGAACCTAGGGAAAGAAGGTAGGAGTTGGTGTTCTTCTTAAATTTCTGAAGGTTGTATGCCTCGGGGAACACCTCCCTAGGCAATGAGTTCCAAAGCCTCGCTGTTCGTTGGATGAACGAGTCTTTGGAAAGTGATGTTCTGCAGGTCTCCAGAGTGACCACGAAGGGGTGTGATGACTGAACTTGACGGGTTAATCTCGAAGAGACTGCCGAAGCAGGAACGATTGTTGATATTTCAGAAGAGCATCGCCCATGAAAATATCTATAAAATAGAGACAAATCGCCAACTTTTCTACGGTGTTCCAGACAAGTGAGCGAGTTTGTAAGCGAGGCATCACCGACGAGACGAATTGCCCTTTTTTGGACAGAATCCAATAGCCTCAGGATATGTTTAGGTGCCGCACTCCAAATATGGGAACAGTATTCCAGGACAGGTCGGATCTGTGCCTTATAGATCATAAGCAGCTGACTGGGGGTGAAATAGCTCTTGGCACGGAACAGAAAACCAAGTTTTTGGGATGCACTTTTGGCAATTGACCTCACGTGATTTTCCCAGGAAAGGTTATTGCTGATAGTAATACCAAGCATCGATATGGATGGCTTCAGTGGCATGGTTACTCCTGACAAAGTTATGTTAGGCAAAGTGAGATCGGCTTTTCTAGAGAAAAGACATGCTTGTGTTTTGTTTGAATTGAATTCTACCAAGTTATTAGATCCCCATTCGAGAATTGTTGCTAAGTCCATATTTATATTATTAACATTTCTTCCTCGTTCATTTCTGGTTTCACGGGCTGATATAGGAGCCCTGGAAGAGAAAGCGGTATGGAGGGTACTATCATCGGAAAAGCTGTGTACTGGACATGAAGTTCCTTTCAACAGGTCGTTGATGTGAAATAGAAATAGTGTTGGTGCGAGAATGGATCCTTGCGGAACACCAGCATTTATGAGTAGAGTGTCAGATGAAACTCCATCGACCAATACATGGAGAGACCTGTTTGAGAGAAAACTAGCGAGCAGAGAACACAGCTGAGGGGGCAAGCCATAAGACGGAAGCTTGGCGAGGAGTCCCTGGTGCCAAACTCGATCGAACGCCTTGGAGATATCTAATGCCACAGCTAAAGTTTCTCCATATTTTTCAATAGATAGCTGCCATATATGTGAGACGTAAGCGAGCAGGTCACCAGTTGATCTCTGATGGCGGAAGCCATATTGCCTATCGTTGACAATTCCTGAGTCTTCCAGATATTTCATGAGCTCGATGTTGATGGCTTTTTCCATGACCTTTGAAATAATAGATAGCAGTGCGATAGGTCTGTAGTTGCTAGGTAGGGCCTTTTTGCCTTTATTAGGGACTGGCTGTACTCTTGCAATTTTCCAATTGGACGGAAATACCCCCAAATTGTAAGAGTGGTTGAACAACTTGCAAAGAACAGGTGTTAGTTCGGGGGCACATTTCTTGAGAACAATCGGCGGGATTCCGTCAGATCCACAGGCTTTGTTGGTGTTGAGACCCAGCAAAATCTTTCTGATAGTACGTTGGCGAAAGGTGATCTCGGGCATGTGACTGTCAATAGGTGTAATGTTCGGGGGTTGTTTTCCCGATGAATCCAGAGTGTAATTTCCAGCAAATAGGTGCGTAAAGATATTGGCTTTTTCCTGGGCAGTCGTTGCTAGTGTTCCATCTTCTTTGGTTAGGGGAGGAAATGAGCTGGGAGTGAAGTTTCTTTCCACAGCTTTGGCGAAAGACCAAAATGAACGGGATCCGTTAGGACATTCAGCAAGTTTTGATCTTATTTTGGCTTTGTGGGCATCTTTTGAGCATTCTATTGTCTCTTTACATATGCCTCTAGCCTCGACATATGCTGCTCTGGTCTCAGGGCCCGGATTTTTCAGCCATCGATGGTATGCTGCCTGTTTGGAAGCCACAGCTCTAGAGCAGTTTCTGTTAAACCAGATGATTTCAGAAATTGTCTCAGCACATCGTGTTGGATCTACTGAAGAGAAACAAACTCTCTTCCATGGAAACGCTGAGAAAAACATACGAAGACCTTCCCAGTCGGCCGAATTGTAATGCCACATGAGACGGGGTGGTATTGTGCAGCTCGATGGTAAATGGAAAGAGCATGTTGTGGAGATGAGGGTGTGGTCAGAGTTTCCAAGTGGGGCACAAACTTCTATTCTATACGGGTCAGGATTGGTGGTGAGGAAAATATCTAGTGTATTGGCAGACTGGTTGTTGACATCAGGGATGTGGGTTGGTAGCTCGACCAGTCGTTCTTGACCATGAGTGATGGCGAAGGCCTCGGCTTGACGACCTGCATCATCTGTTTTGTTAGAGAATTTGAGCCAGGCAGCGTACATTAAAGTCTCCCATGATTATGGTTTCAGCTGTTGGATGGTTCTCCTGAATGTAGTCCAGTTTGAGTGATAGAAACTCAAAGAGGTCGTTATATGAAGGTTCATTAGGTGATAGGTAAAGGCAGCAGAGGAACTTAGTCAGTTTGGTATCAGATAGCTTGAACCACATCACATCAAAGTCTTTCGGTTCCAAACTCTCTTCACGCTGGCATGAAAGGTTAGCCTTGGCGTAAAGGCAAACTCCACCTTTGAACCTGAATCGAGAATGGAGTTCGTAACCAGGACAAAGCATATAAAGATAATAATTTAGGTACATTTATTGAGAAATTTGATGAATCTAGAGTACCTATATGAATTAACATGTGCAAGTTTTTACATATGTCAAACAGACAGAACATTCAAAAAACTATTATCAGAACATGGAAACTGTTTCGTCAATGGAAAAACAAATTCAACTTTTGCTACTAACCTTGTAACGAATTTTTCGTTACGTCCTTACACATAACCAATTTCTCATAACTTTTCCGGTTACCTTTACGGTAGTACGGGTCAGTAGTCACTGCGCTCAGGTCGTGAAGAATGTACGTTCATTATTGTCCCTAGAAAATGGTATTTTGACAGTGTGACCGTGACATTTCATTTTCGTGTCGATCGCGTTTATCGAGCGTTTGGTTTTTTCCAAGTTTTTTTAAATAGGAAAGAAACCGAGAATGAAAAACAGGTGAACTGTGATTTCGTCGAACCGAAAGGATAATCGTTCTCTTTTTCTTGAATAGAACGTCGAGATAGGCAGATGTACTGAGTGAGTTGGCTTTGATTTGTACAATCTATAGATGAAATAAGTTTCACTGCTGGAGTTTAGAGTAATATTATTCTCTTTATCTTTTAATTAATGTTGTAGCTGATTAGCATTCTCTTGTTTTTTCTTATGCTTGTAATATTAGAATTCTTGGATATACCGCATGGTAATTTTTGAAGGTTAAAGATAGATATTTCGGCCATTTTGACAAATCATTCATAGTACATATTGTCCTAACGTAACATCTGTTCCGAATATTGGGAACTGATTTTTCATTGGAAATCAGTTCTACGCTTTTGCATTTTTTTAGGTACCAGTTAATTGGTAATTTGAATGGACTAGAGCTTATGTACCTCACACAACCACCGGTTTGTTCCAAGGATTCCAATTGAAGTGAAGGGCGTATTTGATTGTTCGGAGTGACTAATAGGACGGCTCTCTGGTAAGCAATTTTCTTTATTTCATAACTATATGTTTATGAGAGTTATTTTCTTTTCTCTTGAGAAAGAATTGCTTATCGAGAGAGTTGTACCTCTGGCCTAACGGTCTCAGAACACTCGATTCAATATATGCCTCAAGCGTAAAGTTGATTTCCGTTTAATAAATTTCTTATATCTATTACTCCATTCAATTCCCAGTGTAGCTTATTTGATTTTTGATCGTTGCAGAGTCAATTCACTTCAGTTACTACCTTGTCGCCAAGAGCAGGGAGATTCACAAATTTTTTTGAGAATTACCTGTTTATCGATTTGAAAAGGGAATTGCCGCCCTATTTCAAAATTATCTTTATCTAAGAGAGTTGTGCCCACTGAAAGACGTGAGGTCTCCCTCTTCAGTTATCTTTAAAAATTCTTCAATTAAAAGAATTATTCAACATTATCTTTATCTAAGAGAGTCGTGCCCACTGAAAGACTGTGGTCTCCCTCTTCGGTTTATCTCTGGAAATTCTTCTATAAAAAGAATTATTTCACTTTATCTTTATCTAAGAGAGTCGTGCTCACTGAAAGACGTGTGTCTCTCTTCTTATCTTGGCTGAAGAGTATACTTTTACTCTGACTATTATCGTTGTTCAGAAACCCTATTTTTTATGTAGCCTACTAGAGTATTTTGGTTATAACGCTATATTTTCCTTTGGCACTTGCTTTAAAATAATATATCTTTGTACTGGCAACTTTTAAATATTTTGCTTTAAAATAATAGATTTTTTCTCTGGCAATTTTATAGTATTTTGCTTTAAAATACTATATTTTTTCTCTGGTAAAATTTCAAGGAAATTTTTATATTTCTTTTGGAATACCTTTCATTGAATTTTTTTACCCTTCTGGTACATAGAATCACCTTATCAAAACTTACCTGTTTCAAAATTTAACTGAATTTGAACATCACGTTTTGGGTGAGGTTTGTTTTGTTTGGTTTTAAATTTTGTTCATTTTTAATATTTTTTTAATTATTAAAATTAACTTATAAATTTAACTCCAGAATAGCAGATTGAATTGCTATTTATTATCTTTGTTCTTTCACTGTAACCTTCTCGTCTTTTATATAGATTGAGATTTTTATTGTATGCTATCATTTGCATCTATCTTTTGACTCTCGATTAAAATTTGAAACATAAAACTTGAGGTTCAAAGGATATCCTTCGTTCTTCCCTTTTTTACATATTTTGAATCCTATCATCTTCTTCGCATGATATATACCACGGAGGAACCCATCTACGGAGACGGAAGGACTAGTAGCCTGGGAGGTCTTACAGCACATCAATATCAGCACTGGTCCGTGAAGATCAACTCAATTCACGCCGATAAGGGGGTCTAAAACCAACTATAGAACCACCCACGACCATCTTAATCGTAACCGCTGAAACCAATTCCCCCTAGAACCGCTGGGACCAGCTTCAAGAAACTAGCCTTCCTCTATCTCGTTCAAGATCTCCAAAGGTATATTCGTGACCAACAACTGGAGGAATCATAGGTGTAAATGTTCGAATTTTGATCAGAGTCAAAATTACTGGTTCCTTTTTTATGTAATTTTTCCATTTTTTTAAGAGAAGTTAAATACTTTTCTAGAATTTGTAAAAAAAAATTATCTTGTTCCGAATTCCAACTGGAATAAATTTGTTAAGTTGATTTATTGCATATTTATTTGCCTTCCCATACAAGCTAGGTAACATTTATTTAATTTTATTTATCTTTGACTTTTGTCTTTAGCAAGTCTGGCGCCCAACTATTGAACTAGTCAAGTTAATTAATGTATAATTTTTTTAGTGGCCAAATTTGATTAACTAGGAAAAGTCATTAATTGAACCTTACTCACGGCCTAACCGTATCCATCTGAGCAGCCTATCGGCAAAGTGATTTCACCTTGTTAAATTTGAATCATATAATTTAAAATCTGGGGTTCAAAAGTAAGGGGTGTTGCAACCTCTTGACTGGAAAACATTGTTTTGTTAACGATTTCGAAATATTACATACAGAAAAAAAGGTTATAAACTCGACCTTCTAGAAAGTCTGGAAATCAATTATTGCAAGAAGTCCCCATTTTTGCTCAATGCCTAGATTAACCTAAATAATTCTCCTTTGTTGAATTTGTTTTACTGAAGATTAAACAGGTGATCTCCGTTCTACTTGGTCTCATTCCCTGATGGACAATCCTTAATTAGATCCCTATACCTGCTGTTAGCTGCCTTGACTTTTTGATAGGATACATCGTGATTAGTAAGGTAGTACCATCTCCACTTGAAGGAGCTCTTGTATAGCGAAACACGTGTCGTGGTTTTGTAAACACAGTTTAGTGAGAATAATTTAGTGAAGTGAGTGTCTTTTGTTTCCTTTGAGTAAGCTTTCCCACTTAAGAGTTTTTGGCCTCCAAAATGTATTTTATTCAGTTCTTAAAGATATAAAAAGATATTTTAACAAATGGATGAAAATGGAAAACTGAAAAACTTAAGGTGTGATTGGGTGTCCTCTTGTTCATAGAAGAGGACGAATGCTTCTCCACTTATAAGGGATTTTGGGGATATCGGTGATACTCTGGAGTCATTATACTTCTACCATGTGCCTGCATAAGGGTGCCTACAGTAAGCCGTGTAGTGTCCGCTATATATTGTTCCACTATGGTTGGACACAGCATATAAGTTGTAAAGACACGGTGTTACGTTATCTGCTGCATAATTTCTCATATCTAAACCTTCGAGAGGAAAGTCAATGGTAGCATTTAGTTTTCCCATAAATCTCCCCAGCGGCGAGAATCGTTTCAAGTGAATTACTAATATTTTGGGGAACTTATGTATAGATAATGACTTTGTGCATTTTATCATTTCCTTACAATTACAACAAGTTGGTTTTTCTTCGCCGTCCAAAATTTCTTCCCTGGTAAACGAGTCTAAACATTGTGAAAGACTGAGCTGGCCAGTATTATGTGGAATATGAAGTGAAAGATCCCAGAAGGGGTCAAAAGAGACAGAACAATAGCCGCATGAAATACAATTCAACGATGATTTTAGTTGACCAACAAAATCATCAACAATTTTCGAGTTATCCATTCTAAGATATCTTGACCAAGACTCCTGTGCCTTTTCATGGTCACTCAATATTTCATCGATTTCTTTCAAGGTAGGTTTGGGCTTTTCTGTCATTCTGTTTACATCTTCATGAAGACCTTTCAGTAAATACCTGAGAAATTCTTGAGCGTCCTGTTGAGCGTACCCCATGAAACGAGGTGCAAATTTTTGTATCTGACTTTTAAAGGTGACAGTATTTACCACCTTATCAGACGAATGTTCCAACCAAAGATCTTTTATCACTAACGCGAATTGTTTTATCAAAACACCCTTCATATTTGATATGCTTGTGTTGATATCCTTCATATACTCGTCTTTTCGCAGATACTCGAGCAACCATTTGGTGTTAGATAAACATTGTATAATGCTGTTCATGGAACAGGTATTCCCAATGTTTTTCAGACCATTCAAACCAGGAATTTTGGCATTTTCGTGTACTAGGGAGTTGATGGTGTTATAACTAACAGAGCTGTGCTCTCTGATACGATGATTTTTACTGGCACTGGATCTGTGTGGAAGGGAGATGACGCTGTTCGATGAAGAATTACATGGAGATATGGAAGGTCGTGTTGATTTTGACAAGTCATCATCAAGAACTGAACCAAGGGATTTATATGAACTCTCCATAGTCTTTTGAGGATTTAAAAATAATTCATTCAGTTGATGAAGGAATAGTTCCCAAAACAGAAGCAACATTACCCCTCTGGATCGCAATGCTGATTCTTTGGATCAAAAATGAAGTTGCTCTTCTATCATTGGTCACTTCTGTTATTCGTCTTCCTATGTCTCCAATGAATTCAAAAGCATTGGGACCGAATACTCCAAAAGTCTCAGCGGCAACAGGATAAAAAATATGAAGTTGTTGTAAGTTTTGGTATTTTTTACTTTTAATTTTCTCCCCATTTACTGCGGCTGCTCCGGGACACTTGGAGGAAGCAACTACGTGTGAAGTGGCAACCGTGTCAACGCAGGTAAAATCCCAAACAGCTGGTTTTCCGAACTTCCATGGAATAAGTGTCATGCCGTCGGGACGGTTACCATCGTCTCTGCTGACACCTGTAGGCTCTAAGATCGAAGGGATATTGGCTGTTGTTAATGTACGTTTCAGTAAATCATTGACTGCGTGATGACGGGAATGACGACCTGCGCTGAATTTACAGCTCAAACCATGCGTTCCTTTCTCATCTACAAGAGCACCACATTTGCACGTGTGAGGGACACAAATAGAAGAACCTAGTCGTAGTCCTATGGAAATTCTGAAAGATTCATTATCCAAAAGAGACCCAAGTGAAGCGGCAGGTAAAGCATTAAGCCAAGCTCCTGAATGGTGGGAAGTAACTGCTTTGATTCGAGCCTCTTCTTTTGCGGACATAGTTGAAACAAGCAAATCCTCAGCAACCATTTCAATGAGTGGGCGATCCCAAGCTTTTTGGAACTTTTTCATTAGTTCAGGTAATTAAGAATTGGTTTTTGAAATCCACTTCTGCTCTCCTTCCATAAAGAGATGGTTGGGTACATTTGAGAATGAATCGGGTAAGATCATATAAACTAATTGAGAAACACTACTGAAAGATGACAAATAAGTTGGAAGTTTAAGAGAGGAAGCCAAGCGTATTCCTAAGCCTCCTTTGTCAACAGGTAATGTTGCTTGACGCCAAGTATTGTCTTGCATATGATTATTCGTTATTCCTTCCAATGTTTTTCGCAAAATAGAATCGAATTCCAGGAGTTGCTCTTCACTGTGCCATGTCGGGCTGCATCTCATAATATATGTTAACTTTGGAATTGCCAAACAGTTTTTCAAAATGAAAAATGCAATGTGTTGGAATATTACTCATTCTAGAAGCAATGAGTGACAGAGCCTTCTGCTTTTCTATGAAGCATACAGGAAGTGCTTCATCAGATAGCGGAGCGCCAAGCAGAATCCAGTTGGGTTTTTCCTGGAACGTGATTCCTGGTGCAAGGGAGGTGAACTTCAACAATTCGTCTGGTTCCAAAGTGCTCAAAGAAAACATTTCGCATTTATTAAAATTCAATTCTAAACCTACAGCCTTGGAAGTTGAAATGACAGTGCGTAAGTTATCAAGCACTGAATCGATATCTCCTCCGATAGAGCCATCATCCAAATACCAACAATCAAAATCACAATCCAACGATTTGGTCAATTTTTCGATTGCAAGACAAAATAACGCTGGGCCCAGAGGATCTCCCTGTTGAACTCCTCTTTCAGACATGATCAGGCTATCTCCGAAAGATAGAAAAGTTTCATTTTGGTAACATTGGTTAAGAAAGGGGAAGAGATTGGGGATCATATTCTTGATTTGGTCTAATAAGATGTTGCGGTGGATTGAATTGAAAGCGTTCTTGAAGTCTAATTTCAAAAATATTTTGGATGATGGGTTTGGGTGATAATTGATAAATTGTCGAGCAGCATGAGTAACAGCTTCACAACCGCCAGGTTTACTGAAACCAAATTGAACAGGACGAAATAGTTTGTCCAGTCGATCCCGTACGTGTGAGCATCCAAGTTTAGCAACCAAACGACGGTAAAATAATCCAATTGCGATTGGTCGGATTCCACCAGTTTTCTTCTTCAGAGCACAAAGTGTAGCTCCATACAAAATAGGACAGATGTCTGGATTAACTTTACCTGCTAGCATAAAGTTACATAAGGATGTTATTGATGATAAAAGCTTATCTTTCGAAAATCCTGAACTGTGGCTCAACAAGTCTTGAATGTGAGATGGCCTGAGAGAATCCAATCCACCAGAAGATCCGACATGGAATGATTTAATTGTTTTCATTACATCAGACTCTGTAACTTGAAGGGCTTCATCGTCTGGAGCAGATATATTGCATTGGTCAGAAGCAACGAGGTGTTTTGATTGCAGTTCTAAAAGTGTTGAAGAGTCAAAATTAGCAACAGTGTCACTTGAGCTAATTATTCGAATGGCCGAAGAATTATCTCCATCTGAAATTTTGCTTACTACTATCTTGGTTAAATTTTGGATATTTGAGAAATTGTTCTTGAATGGCGTATAAGAGGTGATTGGATTTGATGGGTTGTTGATATTTTTCTTTATCAAAGTAGCAAGAGATTGATTATGTTTATGAATATCATGAGGAATGTTGAAAGTTCTATAAGCAAACATAAACAAATTTACCCAAGCTGCTATTGTGTTAGTTTTGATACACTCGTCGAAAACTCTGCTTGAAGATGATGCTGCAGATATTCTTGCTGCTTTGGGTACTCTCTTAATAATGATAGAATTCCTCTTGAAGTTTGACAGTTGGATTTGAATTCCTTTAATAGACTTCAAATCATCATAATTTTCAATTTCCGACTCTTTTAATAAATCGTTATCAGGATTTGATGGAGCTTGATGTTTATGCACTCGTCCAGTATGGATATTCAACCCTTCCTTGGTTTTGAAAGATTTTTCACAAATAATACATGAAGTGTTTGATTCACTATTGTTCGAATTTTTTGAATTATCCTGCTGCATTTCTTCAGTTATCGGAACTATATTGAAAACATTAAGTATATTAAATTTTTCTTGCTGTCAGCACGAATAAAAGTCAGATGAATTGTCAAGTCTTGGCTGTCAAATTCCAATTTCATAATGATTCGAAAAGTACCTCAAAACCAGATTACCTGGATCTATCTGCCAAATCCGAACCAAGAATCTTCAAAAGCAACCTGGAGCCTCCTTGGACAATTAAATCTTTAAAACTTCACCACAAAATTGATGTAAAAACTCAGATGTAAAACCTTCGACCATGTATTATTTAAATAGTTAAAATAAGGAACGTATATGTAATAAATCTCAACTCCGCCCTATTTATAGCTTCGCCCACTATAGAGGACCGAATATTATAATTCGGTGGTTTTGTGATTCAACGTCCGATCCTATTGGAGATTGGTGTTAACAGGTTTTTGGGCTGGAGATCATGAATGTTTTACCAAAACTCATGATTTCGAAATATCGGCTCTAAGAAAGCGGATGAGTTTTGTAATTATGGTCAGATTCTCTTCAAAATTGGCATGTGGGGATATTCTGGGTCAGAGATCACGAAAGTTTTGCCAAAATAAATAAATTCAAGATGGCGGCTCCAAGAGGGTGGACGAGTTTTGTTATTCATGGTCCGATTCTATACAAAATTTGTATTTAGGGGTTTTTAGGGCGGGATATAATTAATTTTTCATCAAATTAATTCCAAGAATTCAAAATGGCAGCTCCAAATTGGGTATGGATTTTGTGATCTATGGTCGTAATCTATTCAAAGTTGCTATTTAGGTGTTTCTGAAAATGCATTAATTTGAAACGGCGGAAAGATTTTCTGATTTATAGTCTGATAAAAGAATTCCATCTAGGGCTTTTCGCTGTAATTTTTTTTTCCAAATTAATTCATACTGGCGGCATTATTTTTGAAATTGAACAAAACACTATTGAAAATACAAGACTAGTGACACAATACTAGACAATGGAAAAAACTCAGATCAATAACATCTCATCGCAATTTTCTTGAAAACTATTTGATCGGATTGAATGTCATTTTTTGCAGAGTGATCGCCAGGAAAGGTCTATAGTTTACATATGTATAATTCCATATAAAGGGTGAGACAATATAAGTCAATATCACACGTGAAACATTAAATTCAACCGATGTGAATGCAACTGTTGAAAATAATTGAAATTGAACAATGTTTTTGCCGGATGTTTTATTCCAATATAAATATTAGAAAAAATTACTAGTTCTTTCTTTTTTTTGCACTTTGATCCCTTCCTTCAATATTATCAGAAGCATCTTCGATTCTCATTCCTCTAGGAAGACGCCCGTCCAAAATTTCGGGTAGAATCAAATTTTTTTTCAAGATTTTGAAGCAATTTTGTTCCCCAATACATGGGAGTCTCTGTGTATTCTTTCAATATAACAACCATTTTTCCTATATATAAAGAAAACGCAATATTTCCTTCTGGTTTTATTGAGTTGCCCTCGAATTCAATAAAAATAATTGAGGTCTAGATAAAGGTATTGTAGACTTGAGCATCGCAATTAAACTGAACTAAACATTATTGAAAACACAACTAATGACACAACAATCGACTAAATGAAAAAAAAAACGATAATGTCTTGAAAATGAAAACAGAATAACGCCTAAGTAAAAATAATACGTCAACCTAAACAATGCATACTTCACGTAGTACTGATATTCGGTTTGGCCACCGAAGTTATAGTCCATCCACTATCAATTGCAGAAGCTGTTTCTATAGGGAGCAAATAAAAACTCACTCCGCTAACACGAGCGTATATGCGATGAAACGGAACGAAAAATAATATGTACTACTTGTATACAGTCTCCGTCGGCACAAAGAGCCCGCTGGTCAACGTGGACTTGAGTGACTGCTGTCTGAACTACAACCGATTCGTCTGGGCCAATCAAGTCGGACATCAAAGCTTGCAGGTGTGTCTATACGATGGGAGGTCATAAATCACGCGTTATATTTGTGTTTTAATAGCACTGAAAGATTAAAAACCAGTAGCGTTTATGGTCTTGGTGTATGCCGATCAAAATACGTTTTAGGATCATAAAATATCTAAATAAAATGAGATCGCCACTGCTGCTCACAGGATTTCGCCGCAGAACTTTTTTATGCTTCCGCAATTGATATTGGGAAAACTATACTTCTTAACGGTGCTCTGGCTAATTTGTCAATACCATGTGATAATCTCTAGTGGATACAAATTTTGGCTGGAGTGAATTATTTGAAATGATTCTCAATGAAAATTTCGCCAAAGGAACAAAAAAAGCCGTAACAATCATTTGGTAATGAGTCTCCTTGGTGAAAGTCAATGTTTCGTTTGTATCCACCGTGCTGCTTGGAACATTCATGAAAAATCCACTGCGGCTTTGCCATTTCAAAGGGAAATCAAAGACGCCGCCCAAAAAAACATGTTCCTGTAAACCAATGTGGAACAGAATACAGCCAGGAATAGTTGCATCCTACATGCAGAGTTTATTTCCGAATAAGTTTGGAATAAAAATGCTTGAATGAAAAATTTAAGACAAGCTTTCATACAAATGCACTGAAAAGGAAAAAATAATTTATTCTTTGAGTAGCAGATTCGAAATCGTGCCGCGCAATGATACCTTTTTCATATTCGCGGCAAGCTTCTGAATCTGCCACTCACAGAATAACCTAATTCAAACAATTGAAGAAATTATTTTCTCCTTTGCAGCCAATTGTATAAAAGCTCGTCCTGATTTTTTTTCATTCAATTCTTCCCAATCATTCATGAAATCCGTCATAAATTGTGATTCCCAAAAAAAACATACCAATTTTGATTGGAATCGGGCTATAATAACGAAACACGTGGCCATCTTGAATTGATGAATTTTGACAAAAACATCATGATGTCCGACTCCAGAAACACACCAATTTTGAATGGAATTGCGCTATGATCACGAAATTCGTCGCCATTTCGGAGACGCCATCTTCAATTCATGGATTTTGACTGAAAAAATCATGATTTCCGACCCCAAAAACCCTCACATACCCATTTTCATAGGAATCGGATTATAACCACAAAACTCGTCGCCAAATTGGAGCCACCATCTTGAATTTATGAATTAGTGACCTATGTTCCCGAAATAAACTAGAAGTGCGTCAAAATTCTTGCAAGATTTGTACTATACATACATTCACAAAAATGTGAATTGAAAAAAGCTTGTAAAAACAATTTTGTCTAAGTAAAATGGGATGTATTTTCATATAATATTATTTCCGGAAATGTCAAGGTTTATGACAAGTAATCCAACCCTGTGCCAGATCTCACTCTTTGGCTTTATGATACTTTCTCTTTTCTCCACGAGCCATGTGGGAGGAGCAACCTGAGGGGCGTGTCAATTAAAAAAATTCAATTTCATGTTGGAATCCAGAATTGTAAGAAATAATAAATTTTCACCAGTCGACGGCTAAACCAAACCTCTATTAGTTGACATGGATGAAATTGGATATTTCATATTTCGAACGGAATAATGCAAGGAAGTTAATTTTGTAAAATTATTTACACAAACTCGGAAACTTCTAAAAGAAAAATGAGAATGAAGTATACCTAACTGAATGACAGACTTCAATACTGGAATGAAACAATACAGAAATATTATTTCGTTTTGATGGTGGAAATGTTCAAAAATGCCCAAAATGAGGGCAAATACCCTTTTCATTCATTTATTTCTCATGAATTTTTTTTTAATAATTTTCATCTCTATTCACTTATACAATCCTCCATCAATCAGAAAATAAACTCGTTTCAGACTCCCTTTTCAACAGGGATGAAGATCGTTAAGTTTCATGTGAGGAGTGCGATACTGGACAGTTCCATCAAACCTGTGGACGTGGGTCATGTTTTCTGTATGTGAAACCATTTTTTTAGAATTTGCCATAAACTTGTACATTTGAAAATATCTTGTTCTTCCAGTTCGTCTTTTATATAAGTTTTAATAAAATCAATGATGTTGTTAATTATTGTTTGATCAATAAATTGATATAAAATTTTAATGTTTTTGTACATATCATAGATCACATTTCGAATTGCAGCTTGACCGAATCCATAAATATTTTTACGAATACTGCACGTCGCTGCCGTTGTTCATGTCGAAAGCGACGAGCAAAATAATATCTACTACTGGTATTACCCATTTTCGTCTTCTTGTACTTAGTTGCTATACGGTTTATAGTAAAGATACTCAAATTCAAGTCATCTGCAGCCTCTGAAATCAAGAACATATACATGTACTCACATAACCTAGCATTCATATGATATGTTAATTGAATAATTTCACTTCAGTTTCTTGACATGGTTTTTTGGGTAACCTTCCAGTCTGAAAATGAAAATATAATCAGGAAAATATATACAAGTGTAGAAAGGGCAAACTAATTAGTTCACCCCGATAAGTTACTGCGTTCACCAAATTATATTTAATAAAGAAAAATGATTCAATTAGTTAGCAACTTGCCGTATTCTAAATTTGCCTATCAAAAAAATTGTAAACATTCAAAAGATACTTCTCTATATAGTTTTTGACGTTTTGAGGACTATATCTGCCCCCGTTCTCAATCTCTAAAGAGAGAGAGAGAGATAAAGTCGCATGAAGGGGGCATAACGCGTTTTGTTTACGTTGTTTACGTATTTTCCACCAGTCAACATCTACCGCAAGCCGCGTAAACGAACTTTGTTCCAAAAAAATTTATTTCTTCTCAACTGAACTCAAGTTTGATCAGGTTCTCGGAAAGAATCGAATCATCGTTGAAAAAATGATAAATTGAGCAGTGTTACAAGAAAAGTAGGGTATGAAGCTGAGAAAATTATCAATTTAGACTGGAATTGTCCTTGAAGATTTCCCGTTGCATTGATTATTTGCCAAAAATTGATTTTGAACGTTTGGAGCGTGATAATAACATATACGTAACATGACACATATTCCAAGCTGAAACACATGCTATTATGGTATGCATTCAGAAGAATCTAGAAAGTGGTTATAGGAAAGAACACATCTACAGTCTATCTGACAGTCAAAGTGCTATCAAAGCACTCAACTCTATACAGATGAAGTGTAAACTGGTCTGGGACTGCCTCCAGAACTTCATCGAGCTGGGAAAACACAACAAGGTCACTTTGATGTGGGTGCCAGGTCATAGATGCATTGAAGGCAACGTAAAAGCGGACCAGCTAGCTAGACAAGCATCTGAAACGCTATTCACAGGGCCAGAACCTGTGCATGGGATTAGCAAAAACCGATGCAGGACCCTGATCGACGAGTGGATAAAAAGAAAACACCAACAATATTGGGATCAATCTGTCGGGCAAATACACAGCAAAGTCATGGTGGGGCACCCAAACCGGACCCTGACGGCTGACCTTCTGAACCTGAACAGAACGAAGGCACGTATAATAGTAGGTCTGTTGACTGGACACTGCGGCCTAAGAAAACACCTAAACACCACGGGAGTACGCAGGGAAACCGTGAAGTGTAGGCTATGTGATGAAGAGGAGGAAACAGTCTCCCATATTATCTTCGACTGTGACGTGAAGTAGAAGGCGACACAGAACCTTTGGAGAGATCAGCCCGGAAACAAGCACGAATCCGAAGAACCTTATTGACAGGCTACTGAACCCAATTAAAGGCACAAACCTGTTTGAATGAGGAACCACTGACGACAGAGTGATACAATAGACCCCAGCTGGTCGCAGTGTCAAGGGAAGCTAAGTGCCAACCCTGTCTCTGGCTCGTCAGCTTTCAACCAACCAACCAACCAACCAACTTGACACATTCAATTGTGGTTATTTTTTTCAATTTGAAAAAAAAACGAACGTAATATTACATTTCAACAACAATATTGAAGAAAAATCAATTCGATTTTTTGAATGGATGAAAATTCAATGAATTATGTATGGTGTGTATAGAATCTTCTATAAGTTCAAAGATTACATTGCCTTCATTCACGGATGCATTCTATATTCGAATGTGACATTTAAAGTGACACATTACAAAACTCGTTGAATGTCTTACTTTTCATCACCAGTTGCGAAAAGTAAAATTTGTCGCAACTGTGATGAAACAGTTATTCGTGCAACCAGTTGGGAAAAGTACTAGTTTTCGTAGTGAGCGAATTTCTTCTTGCTTTGCTCGTTCCGCAAAAGAAAGCGAGTTACGAAAAATAGCGTTTTCCAACGTGTTTCATACAATATTTTCTCTAATTTTGATATGTAATCCTTTTTATTTCAAGTTTGAAATATAAAATATATATATATATATATATATATATATATATTGGAAAAAACTGAAGAACACGCTTTCGACGCACTGAAAATTAAAAAAAGAATTTTAATATTCAACGACTATGCCAAAAAGCATTGGGTGATAAATATTCAAATAAAAAAAAACAAATCATTTCTCAATTTCGATGGAAAAAATAAAATTGTTAGGCGTGGGAGTTCGAACCCTCGCCCGCTTTTGATATCTGAGTTTAGATCTTGCGCTTTAGACCGCTCGGCCAACTGGACGATATTAATTGTCAAACGCATTACCATATTTCAACGTAAGTGAGAAAGTTGTTTATGTACTTTCATACCTGCTACCCGTAAAAGGCCCCTCTCTCAAGCTAGCGAGTATGCATACGTTCTTAACTACATATCATACTACTACTACTCAAAATTTCGGGTTTGCTAAAATTAAAATTATTTTTTACTTTTTATTTAATGCGTTAAAAACGTGTTCTCATCCTTGGAGAGACTTTCATGCAAAAAACGGAAATTAATGCTACATAGAATACTACATTCTCAGCTGGGGTCGATATCACCAATTGTTCAAATTATGTTATTGATATTTATAATTAGTTTTTAACCGACGAAACCAAAAAGGAGGAGGTTCTGTATTCGACGCGAATATTTTTTTATTATTTTTTTATGTATGATCACGCACAACTTTTCACACAGAGGTTCGATTTCGATGATTCTTTCCTCATTGGATAGGGTGTACTTCGAAGTTGGTCCTATTTCAATTTGAACAATAAAATCCATCCCTTAGGGTAGCAAAATGAAGGATATTGATCGTTCATCCTCTGAATTTTGGTCCGTCAACCGATTCTATCAGGCATAACTTTGTAGTGAGTTCTCCGATTTGGATGATTCTTCTTCAATTAGGAAGGGTATACCTTATAGTTGATCATATTTCAATTTGGAATGAGATGATCCACCCCTATGGGTAGAAAAATAGGGAATGATTGATTTTTCACTTGTGAACTTTGGCACACATATGTAGTTGACATTGACAGACCCTCCTACATCCGTCAAAATGATTACATTCTATGAAAGGATGAAATTATATACAAAGTGATGAATGAATCAACTATCCAGAACTTTCAAAATTAATTTATATTATACAGGGTGTAACTTAAATGATCCATTAATTTCAGGGGGTGATTACTTGTCATATTTCATGAAAAAAAGTTCATATAAACGTGTGTCCTTACTTGCTTCGTTTCCGAGTAACGAGGTGTCAAAGTGTTACTATAAAATAGGTTTTCATCAATAACTCAAAAGTCTTCACGCCGATTTTGATGACACTTGATACGTTTGTTGGCGGTAGCAAGGGGCTTCTTTTCATTGAATTAGTTCACGGATTAAAATTCCAGTGTCGTCACAGAGGGTTACCGTAATGATATTTATGGTAAAAATCATGTCAGCCACTGTTTTTCTATAACTTTTATATTTTTATTAAATTGAACAATTAAGAAAAATTATTAAAAAAACATCTTCAAATACATTCTTTCAAGGAAATGCACTAAAATGGAAAAAATAATTCCTTTCATTATTTGATCTAGGAGATTCTGTAACCGATTCAAAATCGTGCCGTGCAAGATTACCAATTGTGTATCCACGGTAAGCCTGTTACAGAATAACCTAGACCAAAAAATGAAAGAAATCCTTTTGTTCTTTTCAGTGCATTTGTATAAAAGTTTTTCTCTAAGTTTTTTAATTTTTTTAATTTGTAAAAATTACCGAATCAAAGTAAAAATTCAATATGTAGTAAAATACGGGATATAAATTATTTACTTTTAAATTAAATACATCTCAAACCCGACAAGGTTGAAATAACTTGTGACATTTTTACCGGAATGACATTAATTTTTAAAGTGAGAAATTATTTACGCACGACACTGGTTGTACGAAATTCTTGATTGTTTGACATGATGTTTATAGTTTCTCTTTTAGTTTTTTCGTGGAATTCGAAACTAATACCAGCGATAAGAAAATTCTGATTGTTTTACACAGTAGGTACAAGTCACAAGTATCGTGAAATTGTTTGAGCGTGCATGCAAACACGATTGTTCACATACTATCAAGTAAATATGAACACCCGCGAATTAGCGCAGATGCATTTTGTGTATGGACTTGCAGATGGAAATGCTGCAGAAGCCCGTCGACTCTATCGAGAACGATATCCGAACAGAGATATTCCAGCAGAAAGAACTATCACCAGGTTACATGCTAGACTGTGTAAAACTGGATCTGTAACTGAACAGGCTGAGCGTCCTGGTAGACCGAAGACAATAATGTCACCACAGTAAGAGGAAGCAATTCTTCAAGAAGTTGACAACAATTCATCATTAAGTACCCGAAAATTAGCTTTACAGTTCCATATCAGTCATCAAAGTGTTTGGAAGGTTCTGCACACGAATTTATTATATCCATACCAGAAACAACGGGTGCAGGCACTGTTACCAAGATATTTTTCCAGACGAGTGGAGTTCTGTCAGTGGTTTCGTCAACAAATTGTAAACAATCGCAATTTTACGTCTGAAATTTTATTCACAGATGAGGCAAGTTTTTGACAGGATGCCATCATAAATTTTCACAACAATCATTCTTGGGACTACGAGAATCCTCATGCCATTGTAGAAAGTGGATTTCAGCAGGAAATTTCGGTCAACGTCTGGGCGGAAATTTGTGGTGATCATCTAATAGGGCCGCATTTTTTCCTCCTCGACTCAATGGTGTGACGACAGACAATTCTAAAAGGAACATTGCCAGAATTGTTACGGGATGTACCTTCGCTAGTAAGGCGAAATATTTGGTTTATGCACGATGGGGCACCAGCTCATTTCAATGTAACCGCTCGTGAATATCTCAATGATACTTTTGCTCACCAGTGGATAGGTCGTGGGGGACCTCAACCGTGGCCACCACGATCTCCAGACTTGAACACTCTGGATTATTTGTTTTGGGGATATCTTAAACCGCTTGTTTATGCGACACCAGTTGTCGATGACAATGACTTGAGGAATAGAATTATGAATAATTGTAATATCATACGCAACACCCCAGGACTTTTTGAATGAGAAGGAGACTAGATGCTTGTATTGCAAGTGGAGGTTCCCATTTTGAGCATCTGCTTTAATTATTTTTCATTATTACCTATGCTGTTTTCCGAATAAATTAGACATAAACTAGCAGTTTGAATACTTCTTCCATCTACTTGACACACTAAACAGATTTTCATTTCACAGTATGTTCAAATGGCGACGAATAGCAAAACACATTTTTACACTCAAATGATCGTAACCTTCCATTTCTACGCCACTGTTTAGCCATTATTTCGTATAATATCAAACTCAGCGAAAACATTAGTGTATAATATTCATTATCGTAAATATCAATCTGGTTACCCTCTGCGACACCACTGGAAACAAAATTCAAAATCTAATTTCATTATAAGAAGCATCGTATTACAAATAAAACACACACGAAGTTTATTCAAAATCGGCGAAAAGAATTTTGAGTAATTCATGAAAACCGATTTTTCATTAAACTTTGGACACCCCGTTACTCGGAAACGGAGCAAGTTAGGACACAATTTCATATGAACTTTTTTTCATGAAATATGACAAGGAATCACCCCCTGAAATTAATGACATCATTTAAGTTACACCCTGTATAACAATAAATAGTTAAAATAGAAAATCATATCATTTAATAGTTAATAGTTGAAGTGAGCTAGGTAAGTAAGTATTTTGGAAGTAATTAAAAATTAAGTAGGTAGTAATTAGAAGATATCAGCAACAAAAAATGAAAAAATAAAAATGTTTTAACAAAAAATTAAACCGACGAAAAAATGAACTGAAAAGCAAAAAATAAAATAAACTTAGTCTAAATGATAGTTGAGCTCCTAAACTAATGTGAGTAACTGATTTTGAGTCGGCGCCAAACAAACTAGCAATTGAATTAGGTAAAGCGTAAAATGATGGCAGCGAGATGCACGGCTGCGTTTTGATGATTCTTTCACAGTAATCTTCGATAATTGTTTGTTCGGCTCCGACTCAAAATCAGTTACTTACATTAGTTTAGGAGCTCAATTATCATTTAGACTTTTATTTTATTTTTTGCTTTTCAGTTGATTTTTTAGATGGTTTGATTTTTTGTAAAAAAAAATTTATTTTTCTATTTTTTTTACCATACATATTATGTATTGAATAGCCTCAAAATTATAACAAATTTCATTCCTGTACTTTTTGCAACTGGCGTTGAAATTTAATTTTCATCACCAGTTGCGAAAAATTTTACTTTTCGCATCTGGTGATGAAAAGTAAAACATTTGATAACGTCAACGGGTTTTGAAAAGTGTCACATTTAATTTCAAAATTAGAAAAAGTAAATTTCACCATCAATTGCAAAAAATACAGGAATAAAATTTGTTATAAAGTTAATGCTAAATTACTTGAAGTACTTCTTTATTGATTTGTTGAAAATATAAACAGGATGTTCATAAAATCAGATGTGGAATCATCTGCGACTGAAAGATAAACTCTTGTCACTATCTTCCATCGTCAAGATAACCTCTTGTGGGGTATTCATGTTGAAAAGGGAAACATTCTCAATTGAATATTGATAGAAAGATTTTTCTGTGAATTGAAAAATCCACGATTAAAATGAAGTTATTTTTTTTTGTGAATGTCTAACAGGCGGACATTGAACTACATCATAGATATTCTAAAAAGGCCCTAACTCAAAAGAAAAAATCTGAAATTGAAAATTTGCATTTTCATTCAGATAGTTATTTGATTTTCTATTCCAGTCTTAATTAAGAACTCATAAAGATGAATGAGGCAAGAAGAATGTTTTCCAAAGAGTACTCACCAGAAATCATTCGTAACATTGACGCAGGAGAGACATCGCATTCACTAGGTCTTCAATACATTTTTTGTCGACGAAAATCTATTTCACGCTTCCACGATCATCAGGAAGACCGGAAGAAATGGGAAACACATTTTCAAGAAGCAATCTCACTTTGCAAAGATGGAAAAAGTTAGAATCATTTCTTTTGGAGAGACACTTTTTCCATCTATGCAAAGTGAGATTGCTTCTTGAAAATGTGTTTTCCATTTCTTCCGGTCTTCCTGATGATCTTGGAAGCGTGAATGATTCGTACATAAAATGTATTGAGACTAGTAATGCGATCCCTCGTCAATTTCGAATGATTCCTGAGTATCTCTTTGAAAACATTCTTTACCTCATCATCTTTATGAGTTCTTAATTAAGACTGGAATGAAAAATCAAATAACTATCTGAATGAAAATGCATAATTTCAGATTTCTTTGGTCAGTATCTATCAGAATATCTATCAGTGTATTCAATGTCCAGATTAGCCGAAGTATGTTTTCGTTGACATTCACCAAAAAAAAAATAACTTCATTTTAATCGTGGATTTTCAATTCACAGAAAATCTTCTATCAATATTCATGAGAATGTTCCTAACTGAATACCACAAAGGTTATCTTGACGATGGAAGATAGGACAGTTTATCTTTCAGTCGCATGATTCCACATCTGATTTTGAACATCCTTTTATTTTCAACAAATCAATCTATCATACCATGACAGGTTTTAATGTCAGAAAACACTAATTTCAAAATGTCTCTCCAAAGAAATGATTCTAACTTTTTCCATCTTTGCAAAGTGAGATTGCTTCTTGAAAATGTGTTTCCCATTTCTTCCGGTCTTCCTGATGATCGTGGAAGCGTGAAATAGATTTTCGTCGACAAAATGTATTGAAGACCTAGTGAATGCGATGTCTCTCCTGCGTCAATGTTACGAATGATTTCTGGTGAGTACTTTCTTTGGAAAACATTCTTCTTTGCCTCATTCATCTTTATTAGTTCTTAATTAAGACTGGAATAGAAAATCAAATAACTATCTGAATGAAAATGCAAATTTTCAATTTCAGATTTTTTCTTTTGAGTTAGGGCCTTTTCAGAATATCTATCAGATGTAGTTCAATGTCCAGCGTGGCTTTAGCCGGGGAAGTAGTTGTTTTCTGTTAGACATTCACAAAAAAAAATAACTTCATTTTAATCGTGGATTTTTCAATTCACAGAAAAATCTTTCTATCAATATTCAATTGAGAATGTTTCCCTTTTCTACTTCTTTATTGTTATTATATTCTTTGTACGTATTATGGAGACTTAATTTTATTCAAATTTAGTACATAATATGTATGGTGAACACAACAAACTTAGTTGGTGAGAACTAATTATAAATGTTGATAACACGAATTGAACAAGTGGTCATATTGACCCCAGCTGACAACGTAGTTTTCTGTGTAGCATTAACTTGCGTATTTTCCATGTAAGTCTTTCCAAGGATGTTGGTGGCAATGTCCTAAAGAACACGCTCTTAACGCACTAAGAAGTAAAAAATAATTTTAATATTCAACAACTATGACAAAAAGCTTGTGGTGCTTTGGCGAAATTATTTGAAAGTATTATGTTTCTCAGAGATACGTAACCAAAAAGCATCCCATGTTTTTTGGCATAGTCGTTCAATATTATTTTTTTTTTACTTTTTAGAGCGTTGAAAGCGTGTTCTTTAGTTTTTTAAAATAAATCTTTTTTACATATTTAAGCTGAATTGAAAAGGATCACATCATATTCAAAATTAGAAAAAATATTGTGTGAAACACGTTGGGAAATACTATTTTTCGTAACGTCCTTTCTTTTGCGGAACTTGCTTCGCCCGTTCTGCAGAAATCCGCTCGTTACGAAAAATATTGCTTTTCCCAACTGGTTGCACAAATAACTATCATGCTATATGGGATTCCCATCGAGAGTGAGATTTCAAATATTGAGTCATTAAATTCTACTAATCTAAACGTTCAACTAATGAGTACTGATTACTGATTAGGCTATCGTTCGATTTGGGAACGGGACATACCTCGGAGGAAATTGGACTTCGGGAATCACAGCATCGAGCAGAAATATTTGCTTTATAAAAGATGGAATGTTGCAAAGACTATCAGTAGTTGGGTACTTGAATCTGTTTCCATATACCAGAAGAGAAGGAGTTACATTTCAAAGATGAAACTATCTGTATTATTCGTTTTTGTTATCGCCATGATGTTGTTGTTCAGTGGTCAAGCTGAAGGAAAGAGTTTTTGGAAACGACTTGTAAGTAATATACTCAATCATTTCAATTATGTTCATATAGTGTGTGGAGGTTGAGTTATAGATGAACATTTTTCGAAATTATTAACTGAAACATACCCGTGTAATATTATTTTTCATTACCTTCCAAATTAGGTAATTTCATATATTACAAAGGAATCAAGTGCAAATTTCGCCATGTCTGATGACTGTTTTGTATCAATTCTGAGTATGGAAATTTGAAGTTGATGAAGACTTAATAGGTTTCTGAGTCTGTATCCTTGATAGTCTTCTCAATCAATCCCTTATTTTCGTTTCCATTTACTTAAGAAATTAAAAGGTACTCAATTATTAGGAGTTTTTTGTCAATTATTTTTTCATTTCTTTCCTATATAAAGTTTCAGATTGAATCAGCTAATACTCGATTACTCCAATGATGGAATTGACGGAATATTTTTGGTTGACTCAATCACCGCTCCAAATATATCGAAATGTTGAACCTCAAACAATAATTCATATAATTTTTTTATTTTACTTTTTTATGCCCATCATAAAGTTGGCAGGACAGAAGAAATGTTGGGGGTTCTTTTTTCAAAATTGATCGGTTATACGTAACACGATTGAAATTTTCAAGTAGCTCAGTGGCTTACAACTATTTTCGTCCCAAACGGATCCTTTTCACCATGATTATCCACTTCTGGTTGAATTGCACCAAATCTTGTTTCAATGTATCAACCCTTTCAGGAGTTTTCGAATGAACATATTTATTTTGAACCACTCCAATACCCTGTATCTAAGAAAAAAAAACCATTTCAGTGCTCGAACATATGATGAAATTTTGTTATTTTAGAAAAAACTATTTGGGGTTTTTGACCGTATCTTGAGTAATACTCTATATAATCATTACTCCAAGGATAGAGTTGAAAATATTGCATTTTATCCTCCGAAAAATTACCCCCTTTTCATACCCATACCTCCTAGAGACAGATTTAAGAGTGATTTATTATGGTTTTATATTTGAAAATGGAAATAAACTGGTTGTATTTGATGGCCATAATTAATTTAACACGGCTATCACAAATTCACTAACCTCTTTAGGGACGGAATTTCTGAAAAGTTGAACATGATTCATCTATTTGTAACAGAGAGCCGAAACACCAATTTGTATAACCCTAAAAATACTGAAATATGTATTTTTTTATTTGTGACAACGACCTCAGAAACCAATTCTCATGACGCTAACTTGAAAACTAACAGAACCCTCATACGAACTTTCAGCCCCCATTTCACCCCTTTGAGGGTTGGATTTCTAAGGATACTGAAACATATATTTCTTTCTTAACAGTGTTTTTTGGGTAACCTTAATATAGATTTTCCTGACTATATTTTCATTTCCAGACTGTGGAAGGTTACCCAAAAAGTACATTCATTCAATATGTATTTCTTAATTTGTAAAAAAGACCTCAAATACCAATTTGTATGACCCTCACTCAAAAACTAAACGAATCCTATACAAACTTTTAATCCCCATCGCACCCCTCCATTTCACCCTTTTGGGAGTTGAATTTCTAAAAACACTGGAACATTATTCCTTTATTTGTTACAGAGACCTTGAAACAAATTCTTATGATCCCAACCCATATAAGTTTTCACTCCCCATTTCAACCCTATGGGGATTGATTTTTCTGAAAATACTGAAACACGTATTCCGTTATTTATAACAAAGACTTCAAATAAAAAATTTTATCATCCTTACTTCAAAAATAACGGAACTCCCATACAAACTGCCAATCCCCATTTAACCCCTCATTTCACTCCTTTAGATGTTGAATTTCCAGAAACAATGAAACATTTATTTCTTCATTTGTAACAAAGAACTCAGGGTTGAATTTCAAAAACCCTAAATAACAATTTTCATGACTAACGGTTCTTCAACATTCACCACCTTTTCACCTCTTTAGGGATGGAATATAAAAAAAACCTTTCCTAGTGGTTACCTATGTCATTATAAGAATATGCTGTCGAAATTTGAGATCTTTAGAACCAGCTGTTATGTCTGGGCGTTGATCGTCAGTTAGTGAATCAGTCAGTCAGTACATGTATTCATATATGTATAGATAAGACAAAAAGCACAAAAATATTACTTATAAAAATCATAAAAAAATGCAATCTCTCATCTAAGGTAATAGCCATAATAATCAGAATTGTAGCAAGGATTCGATATTGATAAACTTCAACTTTTTCGAATTCAACAACAATATTCAAAAAATTAAAATATGAAATTCTAGGGTTTGCGGAGAGTTTGACATACATCTTTATTCCGATATATACCAATTCTGTAACCCGGAAGTGAAGGACATTATGTTCATATCCAAAAACATGGACATGATGTCCTTCACCTCCAGGGTACATAATTAATCCTTTACTAGGTTCATAATTGGCATGGAAAGTCTGGCAAGTGACTATAATATAGTATTGGAAAACAAACTCGTGTGCGGTAGGAAACCCCCGTCAGGAACGAAGTTCCTTATGCTTTTTCTTCAACTCCGAATGTAATTCGATATGGATATTTTTCATCATGTAAGGAATAAAATAATCCGTAAAAAAAACCTGTTATTCAAATGCCGCTCAAAAGTAGAAATTAATTGCTTTGGATGTGCGAAGTAGGTTATTCCGTGAGTTATAGATTCAAGAGCTTTTCGCGCAAAGTTTTCAGTTCGAATTCAGAAGCGACAAGCTTTCGAATCTAGAATTCACCGAATAACCTTCGTGCACATCCAAAGCAATCATTTTTCACTTTTGAGCGCATTTGCAAAAAGCTTGTCTTTAAAAAGTTTTTTTATTTTGTGCTTTTTAGTAAGTACGCCTTAATCTATGCATTTTTGTTAATGCATCGTCATTATGAGGCCTTTTTCCTGTGAGTTCTGAACTGGTTAATTTTTCGATGAGGGGACCATCTGAAGATTAACTCGTCCGCCATCCTGGAGCTGCGATCTTCAAACTATAATTCTGAAAAAAACAACAATCCTTGACTAAATTCATAATCTCCGACCCCAAAAATCCCGACATACCAATTTTGAATAGGTTCGGTCCATTATCACAAAACTTGTCCACCATCTTGGAGCCGCCATCTTGAATTCATGAATTTTGACAATAAATTCATGATCTCTGACTCCGAAAATCTTCACATACCAATTTTGAATAGAATCGGACCATAATCACAGAGATCGTCCGCGATCTTATAGCTGTAAAGTAAGGAGTCAAATAAAAAGTTTCATTTAATATTTCATTTATTGAAAATTAGATATGAAATAGAGAATTATAAATAATATCGAGGTAGTAGAATATGTTGCAATCAATTTCATGCAACCATAATTTTTTCTCAATATTTTTCCCTTCGAAAGTTGAAGTTTTCTGTTCCATCACATTTAATTGTCGTTCTGCCATGCAATACTATATCTATATATCATTTTCCCAAATTGACGTGCCACATATTCAATGTAAACCATGAATCCAACTTCGGCATACAAAAAAACATAAGAAATTATGTCCAAAAAATTATATAATCATCTAAACACACGTTATATAGAAATAAAAAAAAATATTTTCCACATATTACCACTCATTGATAATATCCGACTCGTATTCGCATAGATATCCTACCGCTCATGTATAATTTTGAATTTCCCGTAAGCAGAACAGCAGTTCGGATGGTTTCATACACCTTCGGAATCATATGACCTTGTCACACAGACTCGTATATAATAGAAAGAGACAGAGGGTGGGAACGTCTTTCTACCAGTCTCAACACCTACCGCGTAAAGGAACTTCGTTCAAAAAATATTAATTTAACCAACAGTTTCGTGTATGAAACGTGGAAGTCACAGCGAGATTTCGATGCCTTATCAAAGGTGATCTGTAAGAGTATCTGATATTTTTCTCGTGCAGCGATGGCTCTTTTCGAAATATCGAACCAATTTGAAAGCATCGGTTTGTTGCAAACTCCCCAGAAACTGATTCCATCAATGCAGCAACATAGACTATTCTTTCAAAACTTGTACCTATTTCTTTCCTATCTAAGAAATTTTGTTGTCGGTTTTGTATCAGGGTCGTTGTTATTCAGTTTTAGGACAAAAATGAAGTTTGAACTTATTTAATAATAAAAGGAAAGGTGGTTAGAATCACACCAAACTTTATCTTATTTTGCATTTCATTATATATTCTATTAGTTGTTTCCCTGCGAAAAGTGTAATTTTGGCAGTGGTTTATGAAATCATTGATATAAATGATAAAATCAAATAGTCCTAGAATGGTTACTTCACGAACTCCTTACAAAATTTGTTGTGTTGTCAGATATGATTCAAACCATCCTTATCATATTACTTAAACCATAACACCCGAAGCTTCCGCAAAGAATTCCATGGTCGTCGAATGCTTTCTTGAAATCACAGAACAATGGTACAACATAAAATCAGATATCTTTCGTCACCCTTGTTAGCTCACAATTGATATACTAGAAATATTTCGAGTGAACATTCTTCCTCGTAGCTTTCATTTCATATATTAGAGTTGTTTGATGGTGATTGAATATTCAGCAGGATTATTTTTTTTTCAGGAAAAAGTTGGCCAGAATATCAGAAAAGCTGGAGAGAAAACTCTTCCCACCGTTGTAGGATACGCTGGAGTTGCCCAGCAATTTGGAGTGGGACGACAATAAGATACACAACGATTGGGCGCAATGTCTAGTCAATTATCACTTCATTCCTTCATTTCATGATATTCAATTAATAAATTATATATTTATACGCTTTGAATTTATTTCATTTGTATACCACAGAATCTTGTAAATCAATTTTTCCATATTTCAAAATATTAGACAATTCTGCCAGGTTGATAATATAATATTCATACTGATTTTTTTATAGTGCTTAGATATGGGCCAGTTCCAGAGATTCAGGAGTCTTTTTTAACAATAATTCAGCATTTGTTGAACATTAGTGCAATATCAACCTTTTACAAAACAGTTGGCTGTGTGCCAAGAAATCTCAAAAGCTTTGTCAATCACAACATGCTCAAGCTGCTATTTGACGTTTTTGTTAGAAAGAAACTTGTTTCCTCCTGAATTATTTGGTATCCAGGCTTTGATGTGAACCTAAAACGATCGAGAGAGTTCAAAAGTTTTTTCTAATGCAACAGGTTACAGACGGAAAATATTCTGCCTGAGGTATTTCTCAGGAGTTATTGCTTGGAGGTTTTGATGTCAACTCTTTGCAAACACGTCGAACGTATTAGAGTATAGTTTTCTTGTTCGAACTCATCAATAACAAGTTGAATTCTCCACAAATTATTTCGTATACTATACTGTAGATGTACCTACACGATCATATAACTTGTTGAATCTATCAACATTGTGTTAACTATTTGAAATTACAGCAATAAACGACATTTAGAGAGTTATTTTACAGCACTCTCATTTTGTATTCATTATATCAGTGGCTCATTATTTTTTCAGTGCACAATCAAATAATCATAAATATTGTTGTATTATTCACTATTGATTATAATTAGTACTCCCACCTTGCTCATAGCGTTAGCTTTTAGGGTGGAATTGGGCTGAAACAAAAAATTTAAATGAGTATGTATTCGATTAATTGAAACTCGCCATATGAAAAGATGCTTCACGTAAACGTATATTCAATCAGAAATAAAAAGCATTTATGTAACAAAAATTCAGTAATTGTTCATCTGTGGGAACGTGGGACAAATTGGAATATTTAATATATGTAAATACAAAAATAGGAAGGTACCAGAACATCTGAGCGATGTTGATTCCTTATTGAACCAATTTGTGAATACATAAAAAAAGTCTCCTATGGATTACGAAGGCATTAATGGCACTTCATCTTTCAAATTTATCAATCAAACCACAATCTCAAAAGTTGTTCATAATATTCACTCTCAAGCCCTCGGTATGGATCAACTCAACATTACCACCATTCGTTCATGCTGCCCAGTTATGATTCCTTTTCTAACACAAATAATAAATGAATGCATTCTGAAGAACTTAATATTTTTCCTCTGCTTGGAGAGTGGCTAATATTATACCGTTACTGTGATGTATCAGTTCTGAATACATTATTGTAGTTGTGGCAACACCGTACTTGAAGATATAAGAACTATTAAGTAATTTGTGAATGGTAGTAACAATTATTCTCAGTCCAAGTGGAAAGTATCAATTACGGGTACTTATCATTCATTAATCATTTATTAATATCCAATAAGCTATCGATCGGCAGCGGTTGAAGAGTGCGCTTAGGCGCGGTGCCCACTGGAGGGATGAAATACGCGATACGACAAGTGATGCGATAAGCAATTCGACACAGTATCGCTCACCATTTGTATTCATTGTGTAAGTAACTGAAACAATGCCCACTGGCGCGGTCTTGATGCCACGCCGCCGCCAATAATTATCGGTGTCGTATCGGTGGGGGCGACACAGCTTGTCCATCGCTCCAAGCGACAGTTATGCGCGTTTCGGCAGTTTTGGTGACACTAGTCGCAAAGAAAGTCGGTAACTTTGTCCAAGCTCATTCTGTAAAACTCTTCAAATTTCTTCTAACGTAGAGAAAATTCGTGGGACACCACTGCCAAACTTTGAACCATATTGTGACATTATTTGGGTGCATCCATTATTTCCGCTGACGTAAGTACCGGTAACCAGTAATGAAGAGCTTATGATTACAACAGCAGATCATACAGTGGATATGGTACAGGTGTGTATCGTATCGCTTGTCACTTTGCTTCAGTGGGCATGAGAGTGTTGCGCCAATAAAAGTCATATCGAGCGATGAAAGATCGCTTCTGTTGAATCGCATATCACATCTCTCCAGTGGGCACCGCGCTTTGGGGTACCGGTTTCCATTGTCTGTGAATCCATTGTTTTCCGAGCTTTTAGGCGAATTTGGATGTCATCCTAAAATCGGCCGGTTGTTTACTATTTCAAGAGATACAAGTGTGAAACAGATGGTCCCGAATTGCTCTGTTCCACGGTTAAATTTAGTGTTTTTGTAACAAACTGAACTGTGAAATCAATTCCGCTCGGTATCAAGTGCGCTTAGGCGCGGTGCCCACTGGAGGGATGAAATACGCGATACGACAAGTGATGCGATAAGCAATTCGACACAGTATCGCTCACCATTTGTATTCATTGTGTAAGTAACTGAAACAATGCCCACTGGCGCGGTCTTGATGCCACGCCGCCGCCAATAATTATCGGTGTCGTATCGGTGGGGGCGACACAGCTTGTCCATCGCTCCAAGCGACAGTTATGCGCGTTTCGGCAGTTTTGGTGACACTAGTCGCAAAGAAAGTCGGTAACTTTGTCCAAGCTCATTCTGTAAAACTCTTCAAATTTCTTCTAACGTAGAGAAAATTCGTGGGACACCACTGCCAAACTTTGAACCATATTGTGACATTATTTGGGTGCATCCATTATTTCCGCTGACGTAAGTACCGGTAACCAGTAATGAAGAGCTTATGATTACAACAGCAGATCATACAGTGGATATGGTACAGGTGTGTATCGTATCGCTTGTCACTTTGCTTCAGTGGGCATGAGAGTGTTGCGCCAATAAAAGTCATATCGAGCGATGAAAGATCGCTTCTGTTGAATCGCATATCACATCTCTCCAGTGGGCACCGCGCTTTGGGGTACCGGTTTCCATTGTCTGTGAATCCATTGTTTTCCGAGCTTTTAGGCGAATTTGGATGTCATCCTAAAATCGGCCGGTTGTTTACTATTTCAAGAGATACAAGTGTGAAACAGATGGTCCCGAATTGCTCTGTTCCACGGTTAAATTTAGTGTTTTTGTAACAAACTGAACTGTGAAATCAATTCCGCTCGGTATCAAGTGGTTAAAAGTATGATTATCTCTAACTTTCGTTCCACGCAATGAATATTACGATGGCAGAACACGGAGAAGATACTTACAAATTTTGTTTTGAGGAAAAATGTCTCAATATACTTGGAATTGTAGAAACATATATTTGAATTATTCCTCAAAGCTTCGGGTAAAACAAAAACAGAGAAGATATTCCAACTGCAATTTTTTTGAATCTTCTAGGAGATGAGGAAATCCAAATCTATAATTCTGTTACGGAAATGAAACTCTGAAATTAACTCACTTCAAGAAATGCAGTAAAGATCCAGCTGGTTACTTGGGAGTGGAAGCGCCTTTCAACACCTCAAGTTCAGAAGTAAGAGCGGTATCGATTGAAGAATCACTTCAGAAAGAGAAACGATGCGACAGCAAAGAACAGAGGCTCATCAGTGAAAGCGAAACTCCTAGTCTCATCCAAGTCGAGGATTACTGATAATCCATCCACTAGGAAGAAGACTAACCAGTATTATGTGAAGTCTTGAGAGAAATTCACGATGGAAATTTAGGGGGACATCTGGGAGTCAATAAAACTTTGGACAAGATCAGGCAGAGGTTCTGTTGATTTCAATGTCGAGACGATGTAGAAAGCTGATGCAGGAGATGTCCAGAATGAAAGTCTGAGGAGTGAGATAAAGAAATACAACGTCGGCGCGCCATTCCTGAGATCCATGGGATATTTCAGCAAATGGGTAGAAGCCTATGCCATTCCGGACCAGGAAGCATTCACAGTAGCCAGGACATTGGTGGACAACATGTTCTGAAGATTCGGAGTACTGATTGAGCTACATTCCGACCAAGGAAAGAATTTCGAGTCGAGGTTATTCAAAAAAGTTTGCGAACTGATGGGTATCAACACTACCAAAACCACGTCGCTTCAACCCAAGTCGGATGATATGGTTGAAAGATTCAACCAAACCATGGTAGATCATCTCTCCAAGGTAGTGAAAAAACATCAAGGGGACTGGGCAGACACCTTCCACCATTCCGAGCAGTTGTTCATGACTCAATCAAGCTTACCCCGGCTAGCATTACACTCGGCAGGGAACTTTTATTGACCTGTAACTTGGTGTTCGGATCATCAGGCACCCAGGATGTGGAAGTATACGACTGAAGAACAGCCTGTTGAAAGTCCACGGAACAGCTCGGGAGAGGTTGATACTGGCCAGTGACACGACAAAAGCTGGTTATGATTTGAAAGCTAATTCGGGGGGATTCAAATTAGATTACTAGGATTCACCAAACTATCAGGAAAGGACCGTGCGAGGTGAAGAAGAGCATCAACGACGTGGTTTACAGAATCCAGCGCAGCCCTAGGACTGAGATGAGGGTTGTTCACATCGAAAGACTGAACCCCTATTATAGTAACACAAAGATTTTTGATTGGGACATCATAATAAGAGGGAGTGCAGTGTTACGGAAATCAGAGAATGAGCCGGGTCCGCCCCTGCATTATTTGTCATAAACGAGACAGGTGGTGTTTAAATTGAGACGGCTGTTGACCGATGACGTCATGGAACCTCCGAGGTCATTATTGGGAGATTGCCAACTCTTTTGGAGAATCCGGACGATGAGTCTTGTGAATATTGTTGTGGAGAGAAACGAAGTAATTCAAAGTGAAGTGCAATTTAGTTATAAACAAGTATTGTATTGACAGAAAATATTATTGTGTTATGTTCCAAAGTGGAATAAACGGACATTCAATTCATAAGTACTTTTGATTGCAACAAACGAACTCCAGTTTCGTAACAATACGGTGGAGTATAGTGCGGAACAAAATAAAAACAAGTTGGATGTGACTCTGAAAAAGTTTGACGAGTATTGTGATTGAGTAAAAACTTGGCATACAAACATTTCAAGTTCTTTTTTATTCCTGGAAAAGAGAAATTAAATTCACCTGAAAAGGTACATATTATTTTATAAAAACCGTATAATTATTCCGAAAGTGTCATATAATGAATTAATAACTGTTATTCATCAATCGCAACAAGGTATCAATTATTGTAGAAAAGGATACAGGAAGTAATTGACTTTAATGATATGACTTCTGACATTGAAAGGGAAGTCTCAACCTATACTACCTGCCAATTTTGTCGAGATACCAACCAGCGAAAACCTTTGCCTTCCCATAAAATTCCGTGGTATGAACTTCAAATCCCTGAGACGAGAAGATTTCATTATTATTGTAGACCAAGTTCGTCATGCACAACAAAATACATAGCAAAACTGCAGATAGCGTAATGTCAACACTGAAAAATGTTTTTGCATACTTTAGAGATTTTCAGCGACAATGGCCCTACTTTTTTCACTACATTCACGTTCAAGCGGAATGGTGGACGCCATATCCAGAGAGTAAAACCTGTCTTGCCGGAAACTTACAAAGACTATCAGGATCCTCTTCTAGTAATATTTAACATTGCAACCTCATTGCAACCTCATTGCAACCTCATTGCAGCTTCATCTCAGTTGTTGATGCGCAGAAGGATTCGTTTCTACCTCTTAGTTTCGAGAACCTGAAACCAAACTTTATAGTAAATGATGCCAGGGATATGTTAGGAACTCACCAGAAAAAAGGGAAGGAATACTTCGACAAATCTACTAAACTCTGGCTATCGCCGAAATAGGCAACTCATAAGAGAATACATAGGCTCTCCGATAGTTCTTCGTATCCTAAAACAATATCTGAACCAGAACCTGAAGCAGGATTTCCCAAGACCTACTCATCATGGGGTTATCAATCCGTCACCTTGTGAACCGTCGAACGATTATTATACTACAAGTAGTTGTGGAATAGTTAATCCCATAAGAAGATTTCAATTTGATCGATTATTTTAGTTTATATGGATTTAGATTAGGCTAAATTGTGTTGTTCATAGTTCCCTGGTGGTTGGTCTCCAAGCGGCGCGGCGTGTGATATCAGTTTTAAATACATTATTGTAATTTTGGAAACTCCTAGGATCTAAAAACTATAAGGTATACATGTTTAGTAATGGGTGAATATTGATGGTAATACGGTGTATCGAGGCCGGAATTAACAATAAACCTCAGCCTGAGTGGGAAGTGTGAACTCCGAGTATTTATAATTTATTGATTTCTTGTAAGTGATCTATGGATAGCAAGATTTCATTCAATAGGCCTATTTATAAATGGTTTGCGAAAGGAAAAAGCCACATTGATGTTTTCCATAATTCAAAAGGCGACGGATATATTGAGAGCTGTAAGAAATGAAATCAAACTCGAAATATGGGAAATAAAAATGTCGAGAAAGATCCGGGATGAATTGAGAACGATCAAATAATTAGGTTAATTGTACAAGATACCAACATTGTACAAATGTGGAACATGATAGCCAGATCACATGTCGAGGATGTGGTGAAGAGATAATAATGAAAAAAGAAGAAGAAAACGCCCCAGAAAAAATAGTAGGAGGAAGTGAAGATAGAAGTTAGAGAGCTTGGAGTCCGGGACTGAAGAAAAAGAACTGGAAAATTCGAAGACAAAGGCCACTGGAACCATCATGTAGTTTTGGCGAACGGGTGACTGATGTATTTGACCGTACTTACTCAATGGTGTGTGGTTGAACTTGGGAACGCGTGTCCCTCTATATACCACTGGAACGTCAAATGGTCTAGGAATTACTGTGTGGGCTACGAAAAGACACACATTGGACCAATCAACACTTGTAGAGATGTACACGAACTATATTTGACAAACAGAACATCTCATTCTTCACTGTGCTACAACGTACTGATGACAGGATGAATAATTGATTTTGGAGATGAGCGATTATCAATGAATGACTGCTATTCAAAAACAACTGAAGGAGCCATCAATATCGAGAAGCGACTACATAATCTGACTAAAAGGGGCCAACAAACTGCAAATCTATCTTGGACCATTAACAAGTGAAACAAAGAAACACAATATAGCGATCCAATCAGATTGGAGATACGATAAAGGAAGTAAGTATTCTTCTGACTGAGGTCTCAATCTGCCTACTCCCCAGTTGTGTTCACTGAAGGAAGAAAAGTGATTCATATCGAGGCCCCAATTTGCCTACTCCTCAGATGTTGTCACCTAGGATTTCGTTGCTCAGCGCCGAGGTCTCAACAGGCCTACTTCTCGGGTCTAGATATATATATATATATAGAGAGAGAGAGAGAGAAATAACGGGAATAAGAGAAATCTGTTACGAATCCAAGAGAGATCACCATCCGTCTACAGCCTGTTTCATGGTTTCCCAATCATCAGGACGGCCTGTGGTCTCCTTCAGATCCGTATCAGATATCTCGTAGAGTTGATACCTATCGGCAAGTACAAAAATGTGAAAAACATCAAATCATAGATAGTGACACCTGTAATCTGTGCGGTGAAGCTTAGACCTGTTATCATGGAATTTTGATGACACGAAATTTCGTGCACATCAATAGGTCACCAACAGATGTCAGATAGGCCAACCCACGACACCAATAGTCTACTCCTAGGCGATCTGAGTAACGCAAAACAAATAACGAGAGTAAGAGAAATCTGTTACGAATCCAAGAGAGATCACCATCCGTTTACAGCCTGTTTCATGGTTTTCCAATCATCAGGACGGCCTGTGGTCTCTTTCAAATTCGTGTCAGATATCTCGTAGAGTTAATACCTATCGGCAAGTACAAAAATGTGAAGAGCATCAAATTATAGATAGTGACTACTATAATCTGTGCGGTGAAGCTTAAACCTGTTATCGTGGAATCTTGATGACACGAAATTTCGTGCATATCAATAGGTCACCAACAAATGTCAGCATAGGCCAACCCACGACACCAATAGTCGTACTCCTAGTTCGTTCTGAGTAACGCAAAACAAATAACGAGAATAAGAGAAACCTGTTACGAATTCAATATATATATATATATATATATATATAGTTATATTATAATAATAATTATAATTGTAAAAACAATAGTTATTAATTTTGCCTCGCGTTGGACGACAAATTATTATATATTGATAGGTGTTTTTGCCCCGCGTTGGGCACCAATTTGTTATGAAATATTGAAAGTTAATTATTTTCGCTCCTCGTTGGGAGCCAAATTGTAATAAAATGTGAATTCGGAAAACAATTGTTGTTAATTTTGTCCCGCTTTGGGTACAAATTGTTATGATATGTGATAGATAATTATTTTCGCCCGGTATAATATATTGTAATGTAATAATAATTGCTAGCTAACGTCACTGTTTTCTCGTCACGTTGCTGCCAATTGTTATTACCCTTTCTTACCACGACTAAACTCAGTTGGTACGCCTTTCGTCTCAGATAGCCGGTCCTGGCAATAGAGCCACCGCCCTGTCTTGATGTCTATTTCAATTCAGTGTTTATAAGTGAGATTGCAGATCATATCATTGTGGAAAATAAACCAGAAAGTATCGAAAAACAATTATTTCCTTTATTCAGGAAAACTTATATTAACCTGGCCTACGATAGATAACTTATACTATAATCAATTGACAAATTTTCATAGAAAATAATGAGAAACAGTGATGGATACAGTATACATAATCTCACTTTTTCATTGAGGCTGGAGGAATTGTTTTATAGTTCAATACCCAAAATAAAATAGAGTTCTTCAGATAGACGAGTTATGTTGTAAAGTGATTCAGTTTGTGATGTGCACTAAAAAGTTTATACCTGGAGCTGGAACTGTCGCTGTTACAATATATGCCGAGAATCTGAAATCCTTTTTCAATCTACTGCTCTCAAGGACTCTCCATTACAAAAGGAACCATACAAATACCCAAAAATCAGCTTGGAAACAGTTTTATGTGGTGTTCATAAAAGGTAATCTTGTTTTCTCCTATTTATTTTTGTCGAAATTCTCTTGAGGTTGAATTGGTTAGTTGATTATAGACGAAACACCTTGTATTCGTGAAAATCTTGAAAGGAATCTCTCCTAAAATTTTGGACGTGGCGTTGTTTTCAAAATTTGTTCAATCTCCTTCTGGCTTTGTTTTCTCCCCTGGATACCATTTCTGTTTTTACCATGTCATTTGAATTTTCAAACTCGCGCACTTTCTTGTCACATTATCACTCTTTTGGGGTTATTTGAAAAGACGTATGAACTAAAATATTTCACTTTTCATAAAAACTATATACAATATTTGATGATAATTGTCTTTGATATTTCACAGTTCTTATTTTTCCACAATTTCAAATCTTACATCTGACCATACTGTTCCCTGATTGGCTATCGTCATCAAGAAGTTTGTTGTTCTCCCATTGGCTATTTTTAGTTAGATGAAATTTCATATACTGTATGTTTCAAGCTTATAATTTTGTTGATCACATTCAATTCAGAATGATTTTGTGAATCTAGACTTTTTAAAATTGGTTAATTTTACAATGTTGAAAATGATTGCATTATAGTATTTGCATATTTTTACCTATCAATATTATACAGAGGCTTCATAAGGAAATAGAATCTCAAAAATATGTAGAAACAATATCTCATGAACTACTAACTATTAAGTAATTATTATTTTTGTGGGTATTTTATGAAATTATATCTTTTTTCCTCTCAAAATATATTACTGGTCCTTCATAACATAGCAATATATATATATATATATATATATATATAATTATCTGGGTTTTGTTAAATATATCATTTGCGCAGCCGACTATCAACAGGTTATGAGTAAACATTTGTTTTAGAAATGATTTGGAGACACATCAATTTCAAATCCACTTCCAAATGGAGTTGATGTGAAAGACAACCCCCCTCACCATTCACGACAAACCCAGAAAATTTCAAAAGCAAAAGACAAAAAAAGAGGTATTTTGCCAGATTTTTTGGACAGCATATGTGTTCAATATTCACCAAAGTTTTATAAAAACACATGTCACACTTGTGAAAGGTTCAACCAATAAATATGGACACGAGATTATTCGTTTGGCCCTCTTCTATTGTACCTTCAATCTCATAGAAATAATTTGGAGAGGGAAGTATGGAAACGGAATGTTACACCAACACTATCTGAAAGTGTTATCAATACAATCAGATATTTTTTTTCCTTGAATTGACAATTTTTTTAAATTCAAATCAAGGTGATAATTATGCATCTAACGACAACAAATATCATTTATATTCAATTGATCAGAATTATTCAACTGCTGAGGTGATTTCTTCAATATCAAACTCTTAAGATTCGGAAGAAGATTTACAGAATTCCGTGCGTATTGTGAAAATGGGGTTTATAGAAATTTCAAGAAGAATTGATGAAGCTCTCTGAGATATTAGGTCTTGGACAAATGGACAAATTATGAACTGGCCATATTCTCAAAATTCCAGGTGTGCCTTCGATATATTCGATAGGTGGATGAAAAATGAAGATAAAAACTGCGGAAAAATTGTTTCTATTTAGTTATAGCATTTAGAGGATAATCAAATTGGGGAATTTCCGACAGATACAAAAACCGCTATGAATTTGTTCATTACTTATCAGTTCAAGAGAAATAAACAGGACACATCATATTGCTATTAATAGATTTTTATGACAAAACGGAAGAAAGAAGTACAAGTTCAGAAAAAATCGGTGCAATGACGCGTTGATAACAGATTTAGGAAAAAATGTATAGATCGTTGTAAAGATCTTTGGTTGAGGAAACAAAAGTGCTATGGGTTTATCAAAAATACATGGATTTCATGCAAAAAAATTGTGAATTATATCGGGGGTGAATTGTATGGTCTTTATGGAATGTCCCATGACCAGTCTTACTGCGCTCTTCTAATTTCTATCAACATGCCCGAATGGTATGCTTTGGCCCAACTTAAGTTAGGACATGGTTTCTTCGATATTTTCATTCTTCTCGGCTAGTTGGTTTGGCAATTACTTTTCCGTAGTGACTGAGTAATCGGGATTCTTTAAAACTGATGAAAGTTTGGAAAATAATATTTTCTTTGGTATCTTCGATAATCAACAACAATAAAAAATATATAAGAAAGTCAGCCCCGATGACTTCAAATACTGTAAACTGAATCAATATCTGTATGCTCCGCACAAAACATGGTGTAGTCAATGTCTATGTATTCTTCATTGATTCAGATTGTTTTGCTTCACTCATTAATGTTTCATAACATTTTATAGTCCGCTGGCCGAATTTATGATCATACAATTTTCTTAATTGTCTGTTTATTAACGCAAAATGACATTTCACTACATGAAGTTCTTCTCACTATTAGAAATATCATTTTCATATTTTCTTCCTCCGACGTTATCGTCCCCAATTCATATTTCGAATCAATGTTAACCTATTGGCCTAAGAAAATTAAAGGCATTTTTTTCAACATCGATAAGTCTACCTATGTTCTTTTAATGGTTCTGGAAGTCTCATAAGTTTAAATGAAATGTTTTCACTACATCTTCACCTTCCAATTTAGCTCACATCGTTCTCCAAACGGATTTTTATTAATAAATTCCCACGTTTTTTTCTCTCAAGTCAATTCCAAAAGTCCAGCTCCCCTATCGATGGAATTTTAAAAATTGTTTGAACCCATGGGATAAAATAAGTTGCTGACGACATTGGGGTTTATAAAATAAATCAATTGTTCATTGTTTTGCTGTTGCGTCATCCTATCATTTACGTAAGACTACTGAGTTTTCCGTTATTTAGAATGTTGGAGTTGTATATTTCTACTTGGTATCAATATGTCATCCCTTTATACGGTTTTCTGTTTGGAATTTTCTGATAAAACCGTAGTCGAGTTTCAGGGTTGGATATCCAAAAATAAAGAAAAATCCTGATTGCATTGATCAATATCAATTTAGTCTTATTCGTATTCATATTGGTATTTCATGGTATTGGTAATGAAGTCTTTGTTACTGACCAGTATTTTCCAAACCTTAATAAAATACAGGTGCTAACATCAACACAGAAAAGTAGTAATATAATTCCCCTATATGAGTGGAGCATTATATTCTGCATACAATATACATCTTGTATAAGTATCAAAAAAACAATTTGAATTCACCAAACTTTGTCTAGACTATACCACACATTATAACATACAGTGCTTCTCAAGAGTCCGCTCCCCCCTCTTATTTTTGAAACGATTATACATAAACAAGTGAAATTTGGAAACTGAATATTAAAGGTTGTAAACTCCCCTACTAGTGATGATAGATGACGAAATCGTCAAAGATGACGATAAGGGGTACTCATTTAAGTTTTGATCTCACAAATGCATCAATTAGGAGCTGAGTGTGTTGATATTGACAAACACGTTGAAATTCTTCGTCCCCCAGCCACACAGTGTTTTGTAAGCAGTTGAGAAAATATTGGATGCAATTTCAACAGAGGTAAATTTACTGCCAAAAGTGAAAAAAACAAAATGGCTGCTCCAAGATGGCGATGAGATTTGTGTTTATGGTCCGATTCGATTTAAAATTGGTATGTGGGGGGTTTCATGAATGAGAATGATGATTTTTCTGCCAAAATTTATAAAACCAAAATGGCGGCTCCAAGATGGCAGACGATCATTGTGATTATGTTCCGAATTCATTCAAAATTAATATATGGAGGTTTTCGGGGTCGGAGAATATGATTTTTTTGGCAAAATACATAGTTCAAGATGGCGGCTCTAAGATGGCGGATGAGTTTTGTAATGATGGTTCGATTGTATTCAAAAAAAGTAAGTGGGGGTTTTTGAGCTTGGACGTCATGCATTTATCGTCAAAACTCATGAATTCAGGATGGCGGGTCCAAGATGGTGGACGAGTTATGTCGGGGTTTTTGGTATCGAAGATTAGGAATTTAGTCGAAGATTATTGATTATTTGTCAAAATTCATAAATTGAAGTTAATATTTAGATGGTCTCCTCAAGAACTAGATAGCTGAAAATTGAAAAGCACAAAATGAAATAATTAATAATAAACAATTTTAAAGACAAGCTTCTATTCAGATACCCTAAAAAATTTAATATAATTGCTTTGGATGTGTGACGTAGGTTATTTCGAAATCAGTATAAACGAAATCAACCTAAGTAGACTTTTTCAATATATGGAAATAGGTTATGAGATTATGTGACATCTGAATGGAAGAATTCAGAGTGTGTAATAATATAATTTATTAAGTGTTATGAAGTGATAATTGAGGAGTCACAGGGCTCAATCGTTCTTATTTTCGCCCCACTCCGAATTGCTTGGCAACTCCTGCATATCCTACAACGGTGGGAAGAGTTTTCTCTCCATCTTTTCTAATATTTTGGCCAAGTTTTTCCTGAAAAAAATACAGTTTTGCTTAGTTTTACTTTACACCTGAAATAAATAATCACACTATTTTCCTTCTGCAATTATTTGAAAAGCGATCTGGAAAATCAAAATATTTCTTGCTTTATTATATTCAATATGTGAGCCGGAAATGAATGACAAGGATCACAAAAATGGAATTGCACCATATAATATATTTTCAAATAAAAAAGGTGGAAGTTTGGTGTGATTCAAACCTCCTCTGCTCCAATTTGAAAATAACCAATTTTATTTCTGACAAGTCTGATATGGCAGTAATAAGATTCATAATGATGATACTCATACAAATCCTACAACATATTTCCCATCAAAATAAAAAACTAGTCACTGGGAGTAACGTTATAGGATAGTTTCGGAAGAAATAGGTACAAGTTTTGCAAGAATAGTCTTTGTTATTGACCTGAGTCATGGGATCAGTTTTTGGGAGTTTGCAACAAAGCAATGCTTCCAAATGAATCCGTTTTTCAGAAAAAGGCCAAAATGGGAGACCCTCTCATACCACTTTTCATAAGGCATTGGATTCTTACTGTAACATTCACCTTTCATTTTCGAAACTGTTGATTACATTAATGAAAAAGCTTTCTTTTCCAATACTACACCACAGGCGAACTATAACACTTATCAGACTAACAGAACCGAACTTTCCATACCAATTACTAACTCTAAAGGAGTTATTAATAATATGTCTCCGTTAAACTTATTTAGCAAAATTCGAATCCCGTTTTGATTTGGAAGAATTTCATAATTACATTTTTAATTCCCCAGTGGTAATATTCTGAATATTGACTTCCTAGCTTCAGAAACGGATACATTTCAAAGTCCTGGTACAATAGTTATCGCTGTTACCTTATACGACGGATTTAAGAATGTTTTTGAATTATTTTTATTGGTGGTATTATTTTTCATATTTTTATAAGAATCATGTTTTCCAGTATTGCCTGTGTAATTTTCAAGGAAAATGTTTATCAATGAGATTGTTTATTCTGTGGTAAAAGGATAATTCCAACGCTATTTCCTGCACACACAATGATATGTGTTTTCTTCAGACAATGAACGCATGTCTCTCTCAAACTTTAGCTACATGACTCTGGAATCACGACTCAAGGTTACGCTGATGCCCTGGTCGTCACTATTAGGGGCAAACTTGACGGAATAATATCCAATCCCATGCAGGCAGCCCTATATATATATATATATATATATATATATATATTGTTATGTAATGATGATTTGAAAATATAACAAATTATTTGTTATTATTTCGCCCCACACTTTGGGTGCCAATTGTTATGTAATGATAATTTGACGGAATAATATCCAATCCCATGCAGGCAGCCCTATATATATATATATATATATATATATATATATATATATTGTTATGTAATGATGATTTGAAAATATAACAAATTATTTGTTATTATTTCGCCCCACACTTTGGGTGCCAATTGTTATGTAATGATAATTTGTAGATAGAAATTGTTTCTATAAAATGAGATTTCTAATAATTTTTCCTCTTCTTTTAAGCCAAATTTTTATGATATAGATAAGTATTTTCGCCCTGTATAATATTGCAATGATGTAATAATAATTGCTAGCTACGTCACTGTTCTCTCGTCACGTTGCTGCCAATTGTTATCATTTTCCTTACCACAGCTAAGCACAGTTGGTACGCCTCTTGTCTCAGATATCCGGTTCAGGCAATTGAGCCACTACTTGATATGTCAAATTTCAATTTATCCAATGGTCATAAGTATGATTGTTGATCATTGTAAAAAACAAACGACAAAGTATCAAAAAGCAATTATTTCCTTTATTCAGGAATACTTAATTTTACCTGGCCTACGTAAGATAACTTATGCTAAGGTGAATCTACAAGTATTCATGGATAATCATGAGAAAAGTTCATTGGTGAAATATACACAACCTCACTTTCACCTTGAAAGTGAAAATTTCTTTGATAGTTCGAAATCAATTGAAATAAAGTTCTTCCGATTGAATATGCGTTATTAGTGAAATTGTTCAGTTCGGAATGTGCACTATGGAAGTTTATACCTGTCTGGAACTGTCGGTGCTCAAGATATACCCAAAAATTGGATCCCCTTTCACTCCAATCGCTATCAGGAACTCCAATACCAAAAAGAAGGAACCATTCCAATCCAAATATCAGCTTTCGAATACTTGTGTATGGTGTACAAATAAGGTAATATTGGTTTTTTGCTTATAATGTTGAAATTATTCCATTTTTCTTTCTTCCAAAAATACAACGTGGCATTCGTTTTGAATTTATTTTCGATCTCCTCTTGTGGCTTTGTTTTCTGTCACCAGGATACCAATTTTGTTCCTTCCCTTCGATTCGAATTTTTGAATTCGCGCACTAAATTGTCACATTTTCACTGTTTATGGTTCTGTGTCATAACTTATACATAATACTATTTTTCCATTCTTATTAACTATGTACAAATCTCAATAATAATTGCCTCTGATGTAACACCCTGTAGGTGTTATTTTTTGATTTTTTTATTGGTCCCAGGGTAAGTTATTTCAATTTTTGATTCATTATTCCAGTTCTTGGATGGAATTAATATGAAACAGGGAGCTCATACTTTGAAATGCATAAATGGGTCATCGCGGATATAAAAAAATATATTTCTGCCGAGCAGACGAGTTCATTCATTTTGGGAGTCATTGCCAGTTACAGATATGTAACATTGTAACTGTTGTTTAGTCTGGAAATATTAAACAAAGCTTTATTCATTCGGGCAAAGTGTCGAATGGGCAATATACACGGGTCGCGAAATATATTCGCTGCAACGACAAATTGGACTTGAGAATGGAAAGATATCAAGAGATCAAGGGGGAGTCTGTTCGCGAACCTCGAGGGAATTGGGTTCCGCCGCGGGCGTGAGTCCTTTCGGGATTCGGGCCGAGTTTTGGTTTTACCAGAAACTTTATCGAAGAAATTCGCCCTTAGATATATAATGGTTCCACGGCAGGAACTATCGCGGGTAGATGTCGGAAACTTCATTCCAATGGTCAGTTCGGAAGACGAGTGTATTTAAATTAGAAAGCTGATTCGAGTGTCCACAGACGGCTACGAGGGAAATGGGAATTATATTCGAGACTAGGAGAAACATGGGAATTACAGGGGTAAGTCGCTGGCTTGAGTAGAAAATCTAACTTGATGCATAGCTTTTAACTATTGATTCACGGGGTGAACCTCATGCACAATTAATACCAGATTAGGGGTATACATAACAGGGTATATTGGGTGTTCGTCTATTAAATTTGAGACTAACTGAAGACGATCACAATTTTTATGAATTTGGGGAAAACGGAAGTCAGTTACGCGGGTAACAATAAACTATGAGAGCCACGGGAAGAAACTGGTTCTATATTTCGATAATAGGAAATCACTATATATATCGGAAATATGAGCTCCTTTTTATTTCAGAACAGATAGGTAATATTTTCAAGCTATTCGTTGTTGTTCTTTTATTCTCTAAAGGAGATTGAGTTTTTTTTAGTTTAAATTTTATCTTATGATTGACCATTTTTTTTATTCGACAGGCGTCGAGCTGTATTATAGTTTTACTTTTTTTTTGTTAATAGATGTATTGAAGTTAATTTTTGTGTATTATTTTCTCAACCGAAGTTGAGGAAAGGGAAATTGAATTCAATCAGATTATTTTAATTGAGAGGCAAAAGTCAAATATTAAGTTATATTATCACTTAAATAAAAGTCCCTTGAGACGAAAGACAAAAAGTAGTAATCTTTATATAAAGAAGTTATTCAAAAGCAAGACCTTCGCATACTAAGCCGAGGGCATGAATCCAAGTCCGACGTACTAGTGGTAAAACAAAATATCAGTGCCTAACATTATAGTAAAGAAACACTCTATAAAAATTGGTGTTGTGTGTAGAAAAATCCATTTTTCTACATACACCCTGGTGACAAAGCTGCCCTTATAATATGTAACTATTATATGTAGAAACATTTTTGGACAAAGAGAGTGTGACTATTCTTTACACGAGGAGTTGAGATATATAAGTAAGTATGGGAAATTCCATTATGTTATCAAATCTTTCGATATATTTTTCGTAAGGAAAAGTATTGAGAATTATCGGCAGAATAATTTTTCTTTAGAATTTAGTTTTTTCTTCAAAAAATTAAAATAAAGACAAGTCACATATAGTATAGTGGCATGTTTTACACTGACACCTTCCCGCTCTTATTCTCTTACAATTTCAAATTCTACATGTGACCATCTGTTCCCTGATTGGCTATTGTCGTCAAGAAGTTTGCTGTTCTACCATTGGCTACTTTAAGTTAGCTACAATTTCATATACTGTATGTTTCAAATTTATAAATTTGTAGATCACATTTTATTCAGGAAAATTTTGTAAATCTAGACATTTTGTTGTCTTTGAAGGATTATGGGTTGTAATCATTCTGACAGTGTATGAAACTGATTGTGTTATATTATTTGGACATTTTTATCTATTCATATCATACATAGGCTTATAAAGGAAATAGAACTTCTAAAATTATGTAAAAACAATCTCTTGAAACTAATAGCTATTCAATAATTATTCTTTTTGTGGGTTTTTTCTTTTTAAAATATCTAACTGGTTTTTTATAACATAACAACATATATATATATATATATATATATATATAAATATATATATATATAAATATACATATATATATGAATATATATACGGAAGAAGAATCGGAGGAGAAGAAAATACCATTCGTATCTCTCTTCGGGGGTTGCAGTCAATTCAAAGGCCAGTGTAAAAAAGACTCTTTGTTGTTTGTCAAGCTTTAGAAATATTTAATTTCATTTTCATGACATCTAAAAGGTTCCAATTACAAATTACAGGGTAAACTTGGGAACAAATTAACCTACCAGCGTGAGACTCTTAGACAAAACACAACACAAAAACAGGAAACACACATAATATTAAAACATAATTAAAATGAATGATTAAAATTCTAACATAATTATACATAATATTATTCTTAGGAGGACCATAAACCTCCGTCACTTCAAATGGGAAGAGATTGAAAACCAAATTGAAAAAGTATCGATCCATCCATATCGAGCTATGAGAATCATACTCACATGCTCAAAGAGAACACACATTGGGCATATGTTAAAGGAAATGCAGTGGTTGTCAATAGATGACTTCTTTGAGTATAATACTCTAATATTTATATTTAAGATCAAATCAGGTACTGCTCCAAGCTATTTGAGAAATATTGTCAATTACAATTCTGATGTGCATACCCACAATACAAGATCACGAAATGATTTCCACATTCCACTGGTGGCAAAGAGTCATACACAAACTTCTGTATTTTTCAAAGGCCTGAAGAGATTCAATCAGCTTCTCCTAGAAATCAAATCCTCAGATTCCTTGAACAAGTTCAAACAGGACTTAAAAATTTTTCTTCACTCTCCTAGTGCTGGAGCTTGAAAAAAGAATTTTTCTTAAGTAATTCTATTTCAATATTCTGCACAGGTATACTTATGTTTCTCCCTTCTCTTCAACTGATTTTAATGTGTAGTTTTTATGAGTGGAATGGCTGTATTGGTTTTACTTTATTTTATATGACCAAATTTTAATGTGTAGTTTTATGAGTTACATGTCTATTATTAGTTTTATTTTATATGACCAAATTCAATGTGTATTCTTTAAATGATCATTTGTATTAGTTCATATAACTAAATGAAGGAATCATATATGTTCCTTATCTCGACTGGAAAAAGAAATGTATTATGAGTTGTCAGGAGGGCTCTGCTCTTAATGTCCATTTTGAACAAATAGCTGTGAATTACATTCAAATTTGAAATGTGCCATCGTTTGTTCATACATGCTGGTTGATTGTTGATGTGGATCATTTCAAAAAAATTCCTTTTTTCTTCGTTTCTTTCTACAGCTAATATTTTTGTATTGTCAAAATTACAGAAATGATTTGAGTTTTATCGTATTTTTCCTATAAATTTCTACTAGTTTGGCCTATGTATACTTTATCAAAGTTTGAGAAGCAATTCTATAAATTACATGTGAGGATTCAGGTATTTCAAAGTGGGATTTAGTTTTCGTAAATGAGGTAGATATAGTTTTTATATTCTTCTTTCTACCTGGAGATTTTAATTTTTGATTACGTTGATTAGTTTTGACGTCAGTTCTTCTCCAAAGTGTTCTATATACAACAAAACAATTGGCAACATTGTCATAATCATTATTATCAATATTCAAATTATTATTGTCAGTTATTTTATGTTGATGATTCTTGAAATTCATTCTCTGATGGGAGTTGAACAATAATTTGTTTATACATTTTTTCATATATGAATTTTCAATGAGAATGTTTTCAATTCATTCAAGACTTCTGACTATAATGTTGAATGTGATAGCATAATGACTCTCTTCTCCAAGGCTAGACTAAGACCACCCATCCCATATGAAAACAAATCTTATCCTAGCATTGAAGAAGAAAGTCATTATGCTATCACATCCAATATAACAGCCAGAAGGCTTGAATGAATTGAAGAACATTCTCATTGAAAATTCATATCCGAAAAAATTGATGAACAAGTCATTGTTCAACTCCCATCAGAGAATAAAATTCAAGAATCCTCAGCATCACATGACTGACAATAATAATTCGAATAGTAATAATAATAATGATGAAAATGTTGCCAATAGTTTTGTTGTATATAGAACACTTCCTAATATAGAAGAACTGATATCAATATATTCAAAAATAAAAATCTCCAGATAGTGAGGAAAAACATAAAAACTATATCTACCTTATTTAAAAAACTAAATTCCCCCTCAAAATTCCTGAATTCTCACATGTAATTTATAGTATTCCTTGCTTAAACTGTGATAAAGTATACATAGGTCAAACTAGTAGAAATTTATCAGTATGCATCATCTCACACAGAAGCGACTGCAACCTAAATAAAAATCGCTGTGCACTTGCCGAACATACGATAAAACTCAATCATTTCTATAATCTTAACATTACAAAAATATTAGCTATAGAAAGAAACGCAGAAAAAAAGGATTTTCCTGAAATAGTCCATACCAACAGCAACCAGCATACCCTCCAACAGCAACAAACGATCGGACATTTCAAATTTGAGCGTAATTTGTTTAAAAATAGGTATTAAGAGCCCCCCTACAACTCATTTCTTTTTCCAGTCGAGATAAGGAACAGATTGATGGATCGATACTTTTTTAATTTGGTTTTCAATCTCTTTCCTATTTGAAGTGACGGAGGTTCATGGTCCTCCTAAGAATAATATTATGTATAATGGTGTTAGCATTTTGATCAATTCCATTTCAATTATGTTTTAATATTATGTGTTTGCTGTTTTTTCACAATCTCACGCTGGTAGGTTAATTTATTTCCAAGTCTACCCAGTAATTAGTAATTGAAACCTTGTTTTAGATGTCCTTAAGATGAAATTAAATATTTCGAAAGCTTGACCATCAACAAAGAGTCTCTATTACACTGTTTTTGAATTGACTGCAACCACAGGAGGGAGATAAAGATTGTAATTTCTTCTTCTCCGATGCCCCTTTCGTGAAACCGTTTCCATACTACCTATTTCTCTTTCTCTCTCTTTATATATATATATATATATATATATATATATATATATATATTATATGAAAAGATAGTTGTTGTTATTTCACCCACAAATATTATTGTTATGATTTGATATGATAATTATTTTCGCTCCGCTTTGGAAAGCCAATTGTGATGTTATAATATAAAAGTTATTTTTGCCCTTACTTGCCCTTATGTTGTGTACTGATTGTTCTGATAATAGCTAATTGTTAATTTTGCCCTGCGTTGGAAGACAATTGTTATGTTATATCAATTTCTAATTTTGACAAATTGAAAAGGGAAACATTCTCAATTGAATATTGATAGAAAGATTTTTCTGTGAATTGAAAAATTCACGATTAAAATTTTAATTTTAATTTTGACAAATGGGAGTCACTGAAAGAATTTATACCTGGAGCTGGAATGTCGCTGATGCGTTACCTGGCCATAATCAGAAATCCTGTTTCATCCACTCCTCTAACGAACTCTCCATTGCAAAGGAAAACATCCAAAATTCCAAAATCAGCTTGGACAAGTGTTCATGTGGGGAACCAAAAAGGTAGTCTTTTTTATTCTTATTTATTTAGTGTCGAAATTATCCAGTGGTTGAATTGGTTTGTTATTGTTGGAAAAACTACCTTGTCATTCATGAAAATCCTGAATTTCTTTCTCTCAAATTTTGTATGTGTCTTCCTTCCAAAAAATTTTTTCAATCTCCTTCTCGCTTTGTTTTTTCTTCACCTGGATACCATTTCTGTTTTGTCATTTTATTTGAATTTTCAAAATCGCGCACTTTCTTGTCGAACTTTCACTAATTTGGTGTTATTTGAGAAAACTTATCAACTACATATTTTACATTTCTTTTAAACTAATACAATATTTGATCATAATTATCTTTGACGTTTCTGTGTTCTTACTTTTCCACAATTTCAAATCTTTTATCTAACCATCTCTGTTCCCTGATTGGCTATTTTCATCAAGAAGTTTCTTGTTCTCCCATTGGCTATTTTAGTTAGATGCAATTTCATATACTGTTTGTTTCAACCTTATAATTTAATCCAGAATAATTTTGTAATCTAGACTTTTTGTTATATTTCAAACAATTATATGTTGTAATCATTTTTGAAAATGTAGGAAAATGATTGCATTATAGTATTTGCATATATTTACCTATCAATGTTATACAGAGGCTTCATGAAGAAAATAGAATCTCAAAAAAATGTAAAAACAATATCTCATGAACTACTAACTATTAAATATTTATTATTTTTTGTGTTTTTTTTAAGAAATTATTACTTTTTCACCTTTAAAATATATTACTGGTCCTTCCTAACATAACAATATATATATATATATATAGTCAGAAGCTGGTGCGCGAAGGAAGGACTTATATAAATCCTAATAAAACAGTGGTGGTTCTATTCAAAAGAGACCAAAGTACAAATTGAAAGCCACAACCCTGAATGGAACTCAGCTTACTTCTTCCAAGGAAGTCAAATACCTAGGCGTTATAATCGACCAAAGACCAACCTGGAACAGTCATATCAATAACATTTTTTCCAAGACAAGAGCGGCAATCTGGACGTGCCGCTGAGGCCAGAAAATGACTAGTTACAATATAAAACACTTTGTTAATCAACCAACAAGAATTAATGATTGTATTGATAATATTTTCTCCAATTTGACAATACAAAATGTACGTGTTGAAGACTCTCTCCAATCTGATTACACATTTCGAACAGTTTCTTTCAAAGACTAAATACTCCAACCGTTAATATGAAAATAATTTATAATCATTCAAATACCTAATGATTCAAATACCGAAACTTTTCCTTCCGGATAGCAAATGAAACATGGAGTGACATGTTTACGGTTGATTCGTTTGAAGATAGGTTTAAAGCATTTTAGATAACGCTTCTTCATCATTACAACTGCTCTTTTCCTATAATGAATGTTAAGATGAAGAAAACATCAAAAAATTGTTTTCACCTCATATAAAATACACGCATAGCCAGCTGTGTGAAATGACAAAAATTTAAAAGCAAAAAAAGAATGAGTCATATACCTCTAAATATAAGGAATTCAAAAGGAGGTATAAAGAGACAGTGAAAATATTTCATAAACAGATCAATGACAGCAGAATAACAAACTCCAATAATGTTTCACGTGAAAGTTGGAGAATAATCAATGAAAATAATAACAGAAATGATAAGGAATTGTTTCCCGACATATATGATCAGTATGGAGAACCTATTGAAGATGAAGGAAATAAATGTAATTATATCAACAATTATGTTACTAATCTCCCAAAAAATTGCGTAAGTTCTAATAAGAACATAAAAATGTACACCACTCCTGTTAGCTCCTATCTGCACCTATAACGCCAGATGAACTGGGATCAATTTTAATGAAAACTATCTCAAAGACAGTCCCAGGAATTGATGACATTAATAAAAGAGTGTTGAGATCAGTAGTTGTGGACTCAATTTGTGAGCCACTGGCATATCTCATAAATGAGTCTTTCACTAGATGTATTTTTCCGGACCTAAAACAATCGAAATGTATACCAATATTCAAAAATAAAGGTTCTGAACATGATGCTGCAAACCATCGTGCTATTTGTATTCAGAGTCAAATCTCCGAAGCTTTCGAAGCTGCCTACTTTGTCCGATTGATCTCCTAACTTGAACATCACAAAATCATTTCTGATAACCAAAACGGATTCCGGAAAGCTACATCGACTTCAACGGCTATTGAGCTCTGTATTTCATTTATGAACAGCTTATCAACAAGAAGAATGTATTCAACACGTGCATTTGATATGGTCAATCACGACTTACTTTTTCGTAAGTTACACAGCTGTAGGAATTCGTGGTATACCACATGATTGGATAGTATCATATTTGGCAAATCGTACGCAAGTGACGGTTATGAATAATAACAAATCTGACTATGAGAGTGTTGAGTTAGGAGTGCCCCAGGGGTCTATACTGGGACCAACCCTCTTTATAATATTTTCAAATGACATCTACGATACGTGTACCACACCGAATAAAACAGTATTAACGCTGATGATACAAATATACTCCTAGCCCATAAAAACTTGGAAAATCTTGTAAACTTGTGTAATCACGCATGTAACGTATTCAGTAAATACTGTGGCAACAATGATCTCATCTGCAATATAAAAAAAAACAATTTTATCAACTTCCTACCCAAAACACGGCATCTCAAGCTCAGACCTAATGAACAACATCAACATATGTGGTGAAACTCTAGAATACAGTCAGGTAGCTAGATTTTTAGGAATAACTCTTGACCAAAAGCTAACGTGGGAGGCGCATATCGACGGTTTATTTTGATTTTATTTTTCCAATTCAGATGAAAATATCACAGTGCTATAAAGTAGTCAATACAATATAGTGGATTGAAATGAATTATATGCATAATACAGTTATAAAGTAGTAAGATAACATATACATCAAATAAGAATAATTCACAAGTTGTGACAATATGAGCTAGTCCAGTTATTGCAGGCATAATAACACTGAAAACAATACAAAAGCTCGAGCTGGAAGTTTGAATAGCTAGGACAAAACATGGTTTTCGAAGCGGGAAACTGATATATTAAAAATTTGAAGGTTATGCAAGGAATTAGCTGAACGAAGAGTTCTAGGGATGAAGCTGTTGGATTGAATCTATGGAAGGAAATGTAAGAGGCAACTGGCCACAAATAATCGGGTCATATTGCTGTGGGTGCCAGGTCAAAAGGGAATTGAAGGCAACGAAGAAGCAGGCAGCTCTTGCCAAGGAAAGAGTAACCACTCAATTTCCTGGCCCAGAACCCTTCTGTGATATCTCCAAAGCACACCACGAAGAAGAGTTTCGGCGCTGGGAAGCTGATCAAATGAAACACCACTGGAATAATGTTCCAGGACAAAGACACGCGAAAAGGCTTCTGAGCCCATCGCCAAGGAAAGCTGAACAACTTTTCGAATTGAACAAGAAAGACTTGAAACTGTAACGGGACTGCTCACCGGACATTGTCTTCTGAGGTTTATCCTCAATGGATAGATCAGACAGTCAACTGTGACGTTACTGTGAGAACTCCGCTGAAACTCCAAACACCTGCATTGCGACTGCCAGGCAAAAAGCTCAATTTCTTCGAAGGGGTTCCATTAATGCCCTCAGACATCTGGAACTCAACTCCCAGGAAACTGATATGCTTTCAAGGAGTGTCGAAATCCCGGTTTTCGAATAGATGGAGGGTAATGTACAAAAGACCTTATAGGTTGAGGTACGGAGAGGCTGAAGAGTCATATCGGCCCCCCGACAATTTACAATCTGTAGTATTTTGGTCCCAACCATTTTTACAATTAGGATTGAGACTTTCTTCGTCGTCTACAAGTACATCAATAAACCGTAATGCTCCTGAGGTTCCGATACTGAATACCTCAGGGGGTGAAATACCCCTGGAATTATCAATTATTCTACGAGGGAATTTTCCACAAACACTCAAATACATTATGCAAAATCTTCTGTAAGTATGGATATGGAGAGAGTTTGTTCCAGGCAACTAAGTGGAAGAAAGTTTCAAGAGAGTTTCAACTCCATCCCTGCAGTATTAGTTACACAGGGTGTAACGTGAAGTATAATCAGAAAGTTAAACCATATTCTTTCTTCAAAAATACAATGATTTAACTATTTGAATATATGCCCTGAAATAATTCATTTAAAAAATTCAGGATGTTGGAATTTAAAAAGAAGTCTTCATTCTCCTGGGAGAGTTGATACATTGCAACCAGATTCTTTACAGAGTTCGGTGCAATTGTGAGCCATTGATTATACAGAAAATATATTTTTAATTCCCACAGTGTTGAAACAGGATAGAATGGGTCCCTTTTGAATGAGAATATCAGTACGCCACTGATATAATTGATATATCAAAATGTTTCCTGAATCGCCAATGAATTTTAAACAGAGTTAATTAAAAAAAAAACTTTAAAAATTGTTTTTATTGACAAATGTGAATATTTTCCAAACCGTTCTATTGCATTAAAAGAATAATTCTGTTTTTGATTTTCAAATTTACTAACAAATTCTGAATCAAATTTGGGAAAAATATGGTGGTATTGGGTTTGAATGGTAGTTATCATTTTGTCTGAAGTTTACGGTCTGGTTGAATAAGCATATGTGCAATGATATCAAACTTTATTCAAAGATATCAAACAATTATATCAAACTTTATTCAAAGACTATACAGTACATTGATGTTATCAATTTTATATTTTACCATCTAAAGACTGGAAGAAGGTACCTAAGCGCTTATGGCTTGATTTGTACATTATTTCCATCTCGTGGCGGCATGATTACACATTTTAAGGTATTTTGTCAACAACAAATAGTTTTATGATTCGTTTCGTAGAGTTTCGGAGAATTTTCAGAAAAGGCTGGTACATGTTCGTTGAAATATGATTATCATTACATCACATGCAACATACTTTATTCACTTTCCTTTGTTAAAATTAGTATGTATTATTTGGCAAAATGGTCATAATCAACAAATTGTTTTGAATTACGAACTGCTCTATTAAGTCTTTATATTTTTTAAAATATGTGTAGTTTTTCAATATCAGAGGTAGAACATTATACAGTTTAGGTCCAAAATAAAAAATGATTTTTTGCGTATGACTCTTTTTAAACATTGGCACATATACGTGAAGATTTTGCATACTCCTGGTGTTATTACTTTTAGTCATATAAAATGAGGACTTATCAGTATACATCCACAATAGACAAATTGTGGCGTATAGGCTCCTTACATTAGGTAAATTACTTTCAACATGAAGTTTTCTGTGTATCAGACAGTTTAGATTTTTTGTAAATGATTTTTGTGATTGTGTTCTGCATCACTTGAACGCTGTTTAGTACATTTCCAAACATGCCACCCCATATTGTGATGCAGTATCTAAGAACTGATTCAACCAGGGAATTATATACGAGTAACAACGACTTCTTAGATAGGACGTCTCTTAGGTTGTAAAATTTATATGCTAAGTGAGCCTAGTAGCAATGTATGGAACATGAAATCCCATTTCACATGCTGATCCAGAAACACCCCTAAATATTTAATATTCGATTTTTTTTCAATTGTTGGACAATTACACATGACACCGGTACAATTTGGAGTATGAATATTTAGTTTTTTGTCATCCGGTTGGTCAGTATTTAATATGGTGGAGGTTATGAATTTAGTTTTATTTACATTAAGGTTGAGAAGATTATCATTCAGCCACAATTTTATATTTTTTAAATCCATTTTCTGCATCCTTATAAACCTGTTGCCATGTGTTTATTTTGTAGACTATTGCTGTGTCATCGGCATAAGATATGAGGTGTCCTTCAAAATTGGTGATACTGCTTATACTGTTATTATATATCAGGAAAAGTATTGGACCTAACACTGTGCCCTGAGGCACACCTAGGTATATTTCACGTGGTTCACTGTCACAGTTGCCGACTTTTACAGATTGAACTCTGTGTGTCAGGTGATTTTTCAAGATTTTTAATGCCGGACCACGAATTCCGTATGTATGAAGCTTGTCGAAAAGTTAATTGTGTGAAACAGTGTCAAAAGCCTTGGCCAAATCGAGGAAGATAGCTAAGCATCTTTCTGAATTGTCCAAGGCATTGTTGTTTTCTTGAATAAATCCAGTACAGCCAACTCTGTGTTACTGTTGTTGATGAATCCATATCGCCTTTCAGTTATTACGTTGTTTCTTTCAAAAAATTCAATTAGGTGGTTTTTCAGGCAATGCTCTAATATTTTTGCGAAGTTACAAATTACTGAAATTGGACGATAGTTACCCAGTTCATATTTATGACCTGACTTGTAAACATGAGTTACTAAGGATTATTTCCATTGAGTCGGTATAATACCAGTTTCGAAACTCAAATTGATTATGTGCATAAGTGGTTTCGCTATAAACCTATGGGTTTCTTTTATCAATCTTGTGGTGATCTTGTCTGGGCCAGGAGAGCAGTTGTTCTTTAGCTTTCCGAATTTTTTGATGATTTCGTTCTCAGTTATTGGTCTGAGGAAGATTGAAGATGGGATCAATTCATCCCTCAATAAGTTTGATTGAGGACCATTGGATTTAACTATTTTTTCAGCCATTTCAATCGCAATGTTTATAAGATATTCATTGAAAGTTTCCGCTTTTTCTTTATTGTCTATCAGTAACTTATTATATTTCTTTATATTGCCAATTTTTTTATGCCCAGTTATTTTGTTAGTTATTTCATTAATTACTTCCCACATTTTTTTACAGTTGCCACTATTTTCCTGTAGCTTGTTTTTATAATATTCATTCTTGGTATATCTAATCAATTTATTCAACTCATTTCTATACTGTTTATATTCATTTTTCAATTTTTGGCTAATCTCTTATTCATTTCAGTTTCAATTATCTCTAGTTTTTAGGTGCATCAATATACAGGGTTCAACTACATAAAGCAATACGAGTGGAATAACTTTTTTCAATTTATTTTCCATGCAGTGTCTATTTAACAAATATTAAATTAGTTTTGACACAAACTTATTTTGTTCAGTTGAATGAATCTTCATATTTCAAGTATTTTTTTGGGTCTAGCCCACTTCATAGCGGAAAGTACACAAAAAGAGTTGAGAAAAACTCTTATCTAACAAAAAATTTCGAAATATTGTGAAGAAAATGGAAAAATAAACTGAAAGCGAAATGCCTGCAAATCGAGACAAATATCAGGAATTCAGACTCAAATGACGTAAATCTATTAGTCTCTATTATACTCCACATTTACATTCATCTTCATACTTAGACTTAATACGGAACAGTCATCAGACCGGGTTCGATTCGCACTTGAACCCTTTTTATAGTATGAAATTACCTAATTTGGAAGGTAGTTGAAAATAATATTACACGGGTATGTGTCAATTAATAATACACAACCCACATTTCAAGCAAATTTCTGTAGATGTAGATGTAAATAATTAAGTATATTACTTAGAACTCGTTTCCAAAAACTCTTGCCTTCAATTTGACCATCGAACGTGAACATCATGGCGATAACAAAAACGAAGAATACAGATAGTTTTATCTCGAAATGAGTTATAAGTTACCCAACGCCTTCGGGAGAATCTTCGAACTGGTAGTCTCTGAGATATATAATCTTTTATAAAGGTGGTACTTTTTTCCAAAACTGTGATTCCCAAAGTCTAATCGCCTAGTTTAATCGAGATATGTTTTATTTCCAAACGATAACGTAGTAGTTATTGCTACTCATTACTTCAATTTGATAAGTAGAATTTTATGACTAAATATTTGAAATATCACATGTAATTATTCCCCCATTATTCAGAAATGATTCACCACACTCAAATATTTAAAAATCAACACTCTAGCTTGTTACACACAAAATTATAAATTACAAATTGTTCATACTTTTGAAACCATAGCAAACTCTACATATGAAACCAATGAAATTTATTTACCTAATTACCTTCAATACACAGCATTGAATTTTCGTTCAATGTACAAATTGAATTTATTTTTCCTCATTCGTTGTATTGAAGCGGAATTGGAATTTCAAACATTCATTATAATCAAACGCATTTTCTTACTCATCCGATTTTATCAAGTTCTGAAGCAAAAGCAATCTATAAATTTACATACTTACAATAAAATGTCTGACTGACATTCATCATAGCCGAACCGGAACCACTGACGCTATGAAAATAACATTTGGTCAGTAGTACCGTTTGATAATGTATAGATTTTTCAAAATTCGAATCCTAAGGGCTTTCAACTACCCACTGAATATTTCACAATTTTGTATCTTCAAAACTCTCGATTTTTATTAACCGACGAAAAAAAGAAGCAGGTTCTCAAGTCGACGAGAATATATTTTCTTTTATGTATGACCACGCAAAACTTTTTACAGAGTGGTCCGATTTTGATGATTCTTTTTTCTTGGATAGGGTATACCTCGAAGTTGGTCACATTCAGAAAACCTGAAAATGGAGACCTGGAGGTAATCTGATGATGGAGACGGGATACAGCCGGGGAAACACATCAATCATTTACAGCAGCTTCATTGTGTTTGAGATAATTATATTATATAACAGTTAATAATTAAAGTAAGATAGGTTAGTATTTTTAAAGTGATACAAAATTAAGTAGGTAGTATTCAGTCACGAAAATTAAAAAATTAAAACTCCCTAACAAATAATCAAACCGACGAAAAACGAAAATAGTCTCAATAATTAAGCTTCTGAACTAATGTAAGTAACTAGTTTTGAGTCGGCGCCAAACGAACAACCAACGAAGATCATTAAGTCACTTCAAAGAATTAATCAAAGCGAAATAACATAGAAATGCAACGTGAAATCTCCAGCGATTAACATGAAATTCCAAAAATGTGTTCTCTGTACGAGTAGCTGCCTTGCGGATATTAACTTGGTGAACCCTCGGAAATTTTCGACGAAGGGATGCGCCGCGCCACCGCCGCCGCACATCCCGATGCTATCATTTTACGCTTCACGTAATTAATTTGCTTGTTTGTTTGTTTGTTTGGCGCCGACTCAAAATAAGTTGCTTACATTCATTTGGGAGCTCAGTTATCAAGACTAAAAAGGTTTATTATATTTTTCTGTTGTGAATGATTTTTTAAATCAGAATTTCATACCCCAGCCGGTAAAAACTATCCCTATTATATCTCAGAAAGTATCAGTGATAGGAGAATGAAATTCTGCATGAGATTCTTGAAAAATTCGAATTCCAAAAGGCTGATACTACTCCATGTATATTTGAATGATGTTTATCTATGGAACAGTTAACTGAAACGAAAAACATCAAGATGTGTCATTTTAATTTAAATTTTTGCTTTTTTAAATGTCTGAATTTCGCAGCTCAGCCGAAAAAATCTAGCCCTATTATGACACAGGCTATATCTCAAAGAGTATCGGCAACAGGAGAATGAAATTCAGTAAAATGGTTACATTCCAGGACCAGGTACGTACCGAAGGAGAATACAAAACTGCCCCCTGAATATTTGAATAATTTCAATAAATGGAATCATTATCAATCATCTAAATTATCAGAACAGCTAAACACATAATTTTCATTTTTTGACCAAGGAGAAATTTTTAATTCCCGAATTTTGCGCCCTAGGCAGTGAACTACTGAAAACTTATGGGATAGGTTATATCTCAAATAGTATCGGTAAAAGGAAGATGGAAATTTTGTTCGGGGGTGACATTCCAGTTGAGGGTACATATTGAAAAAAAGTTTTCGATAATTAAAATCCCAAGATGTTAAAAGTAGCCCCTGAATATTTGAATAATTTTTATCTTTGAAATAATGATTTTTTTAATGTATTGTTCATTGTGAACAGTACACCCAACTTAAATCAGGAAGATATAATTAATCACTACATGAAGTAGGTATACATTATCCCAACAAAAATTATGGTGCGTGAAATTGATTTTGATCTTCGAATAGATCGGCGCTCAATTAGGCTATGGTGAAGTTTAGGTGATATTTACTCTGATTCACCAGTATTTGAAAAAAATAAAGTGATTCACGAGTCAAAAACTGTAATATCAGAACATTTTGAATGCTGGAACCAGGTCATAAATAAGAACAATTTAAAAAAGTAGTGTTATAAAAACTTTTTAACAAAAAATTAAACCACGAAATACGGAACTGAGAAGTGAAAAATAAAAGAAACATTCTTAGTCTCAATAACTAAGCTCCTAAACTGATGTAAGTAACTAATTTTGAGTCGGCGCCAAACAAACAAGCAAATAAAATAGGTAAGGCGAAAAATGATGGCATCGAGTTGCGAGGGTGACATTCTGATAATTTTTTTGAAGTAATTTAGTGATCTTCGTTGATTGCTTGTTCGGCGCCAACTCAAAATTAGTTACTTACATTAGTTTAGGAGCTCAGTTATTGAGACTAAGAAGGTTTTTTTTTATTTTTCAGTTCCGTATTTCATCGGTTTGATTTTTTGTTAAAAAGTTTTAATTTTTTAATTTTTTGTGGTTGAAATCTACTAATTACTTTATACTTGTTTTTTTATTACTTCCAAAATACTAACCTATCCGCCTTACTTCAACTATTACCAGTTAAATAATATGATTATCTACTTTTACTATTTGTTGTGATATAAATTATTCTTGTTGTTCTGGTAAGTTCATTTCATTACTTTGTATATCATTCCATCCTCTCATGGAATATAATGATTGTGTCGGATGTAGGAGAACAAAAGTAATGACAATCGCGATCTGTCATTGTCAACTACATATGTGTGCCAATGTTCACAAGTGAAAAATTAATATCCCCTATTTTTCTTCACGTGAGGGTGGATAATTCCATTCGAAATCCAAAAATGATCAACTATGAGGTATACCCTATCTAATAAAAAAAGAATCATCCAAATCGAAGAACCCAGTACAAAGGTATATCTGATAGAATCGGTTAACATACCAGAATTCAGAGGGTGGGTGATCAATATCCTTCTTTTTGCTACCCTTAAGGGTGGATTTTATCTTTTATATTCAGATGGGACCAACTTCGAAGTACACCCTATCCACTGAGAGAATAATTATCGGAATCGGACGTTTCAGTAAAAAGTTATGCGTGGTCATACCTAAAAAAAATATACTCGTCGGTTAAAAATGGCGCCATTTATTGATATTGTTTTACGAATAATTCGCAAATTTCAAGAATCGAATGAAAAAATGGTATGGAAATAAGGATTTTTTCGAAAATCATGCGGGTAATGCCTGGTATATGCAGATAAAGCAGCATGAAAAAAGATATAGATATGAGAAATAGAAAAAAATACAAAATAGTCCACAATTACTTTCTGAATATTTGAATAATGTGTATTCATGAAAGTGTTAATTTAAAATGTTTCGACAAAATAACTCCATTTTCATTTTATGCTTCTATTCAGATTATTTTTCTGTAACAGGTGGTGAAACTATCCCATCCCAAAACAGGTTATAACACAAAGATTATCACTAATAGGTTAATTGAATTTTGCATGAGGGTAACATTGTAACGGTAGGGCGTATCAATTAGCCCTGATATAATAATTTCGGATTTGTTAGTTTTTTCATAACGGCACGATATGTTAGTTTCTTTTAATGTTTTACTAAGATTAAATAATTTTTATCGCACCCAGGCGGTAAAAATTACACCTACTATACAACAGGTTATATATCAGAATATCGCTAATGAGAAAACTATATTCTGCAAGAAGGTTTCATTCCAGGAGGATTTGCGGAATAAGAGTAGAATTTCCAAAATTAAAATCTCAAGGGGACAAAACAATTTTTTTTATCATGAAGTATTTTTTTTTCCTCCAGAGTTTCAGTTTGAAACTTAAAAAAATTATAAGAATACATGAAGTTGAATAAAACTCCAGCTTATACTCGAATTTCCTAAGTTTTTTGTATACTGAATTGAATTTTCAAGAAAATAGGCCCATATTCTCACTCCCATTTTTATGTATCAGAGTGACCAGTGCCATTTTGAATATACTTGTGAGGGAATATACTTTTCTAGTGATTATTGATTATGACGATCAGTATGAAATATTGTTGGGAAGGAGATTAAGTTCCCCCTTTCTATGTTTTCGATATTTATTTTTCATTTAATTATTTATAAAATGAATATAACTGTTATCACATATTTCTTTCACAGATAAATATTTGAGCCAGGATTGTTTGATGGTTTGTAAAAGATGTTTCAAAGGTAATAGGTAGAGTTTTATGGATTATTTGTAACCATTCAACTAATCTTTTTACTTCATTATATTGACACCAAAAACATTTCTGATTATACAGGAATTTCAAAAAAGTAAATATGAAGTTACATTGTTGAAAAAAAAAGGTGAAAATTATAATTCGAACAAGATGACAACAAAAGTAGTAAATAAAGCCGAGATAATTTAAAATTTCAACCAGAATTTATAGTTGCATCGGAAAATATTGATATAGTAGCTTATGGCCGTGCGGATTTCGAGAAGGTTATACTTTTCTATACAAATTTTTGATTCGATGCAAAGAAAAAATCGAAATCAATTAGGCCTGCCTCCAACATTTCTCGTTCCTCAACAAAAATTAGTTGAACATAATTCATATAAGTGCAGATTGAATTTAAAGAAAATGTCTTCATAAGTGGAGGTAACTTTTTTCTTGATACAACTTCAAGTGATATAATGGCCTTTTAGACGGTGCGCCTATGCCGTAACGACCTCGCGGAGCCCAATTTTCAGCGTTAAAAAAAAATTATAAATAAAAAAGATAGAGTTCCGGGAGGCGGGACTTTTTTATTGGAAATTTCCTCCTCTTTCAGGATCTTTTTTCATAATTCCTAAAATATCATTATTTTAGAAATTATTAACGAAAACAAAATACCTTTTTTTTAATCTCATTTTGTTAATAACAATCGCAATTTTTTTAGTGCTAATGAACCCTTAAAAAATAGTTTTCTAGACGTCATTCCGAATCGAATGAGCTATCGCCCATACTTTTAGGAGCTTTATATCTATTTAACACGTTTTTGAACTTGTTGATTAGACTATCTGTGACTTATTGATCTGTATTCATTTCATATTGAACGCCAGTTTATTGTCAACAATGTGTTTTGTGTATCTTAAGAAATGGAATCTCACCCTAATTTGACGGTATGTATTTGATTGATTCACATTCACATTTTTTTTCAAGACTACCTAGTTACATTTTTAGACAAATCTCTGATGAAGGCTAACAGCCGAAATAATCTGATTACCAAGATAAAATACGGGTTAATTCTTGTTCCCGATCCTAAAAATATGTGCGATAGTTCATCCGATTCGAAATGCCGTCTAGAAAAATGTATCTCGAGCATTTATTAGCACATGAAAAAATGCAATTGTTATTAACAAAATAAGATGAAAAAAAAAATAAGTTTTTAGTTAATAACTCCAAAACTATCAAGTATATATGCTTACAAAAACATAGTATACGTTGTGTGAAATTGGATAGATGTCACCCGCTATAGTTGGACCCCATGGTGGCAACCATGTCGAAGGAGGTGAAGCACTACAGAACGTAAGTGTCACCATATAGCCTGATAAAGCTCTGGTCCCCCATACCGGCTTCACTTTGGTGGTCTCTCATAGAAGAAAATGAAACAAAAAAAATCCTCTATGACTCAACGTTTAAGACTAAAGGAATATTGTTTTCGGTGTAGTTCTACTGATTTCAATCGTCACTCAAGCTGTTCAATTTAGTATTTAGTTATTTGTGCAACCAGTTGGAAAAAAGACAATTTTTCGTAACGAGCGGATTTCTGCGGAACGAGCGAAGCGAGTTCCGCAAAAGAAAGCGTGTTACGAAAAATAGTGTTTTCCAACGTGTTTCACACAATATTTTTTCTAATTTTGAATATAATGTGATCCTTTTCAATTCAAGTTGAAAATATATAAAAAAAAAAAATTAAAAAAAACCGAAGAACACGCTTTCAACGCAAAAGTAATAAATAATTCATGCCGAAAAGCATGGGGTGCTTTTGGGTTGCGTACCTTTGAGAAACATAATACTTTTAGAGGGAGAACCCAGAGCCGGAAAATCTACGTCATTTTAGCAACGCTAAAATTTGAAGTATGAATAGTATGATGTGTAGTTGAGAAGGAATGCGTCCTTGCTAGCTTGGAAGCGGGGCCGTTTCACAGGTAGCAGGTACAAAATTACATAAAAAACCTTCTTACTTACGTCGAAGGATGGTAATGTGTATGAAAATTATTATCGTCCAATTAGCCGAGCGGTCTAAGGCGAGAGATGTAAGCTCTGATTCTCAAAAGTTAGATAGGGTTCGAATCCTCAAGCCTGACGAATTTTAAAAAAAATTTCACCTTGAAATTGAGAAATGATTTGTTTTGGGATGAATATTCAAATAAAAAAAAAAACTCAATTTCGATGGAAAAAAAATCGTGGGCGTGGGGATTCGAACCTTTGCTAACTTTTGAGATCCAGAGCTAAGATCTTCCACCTTAGACCGCTCGGCTAACTGGACGATATCATTTGTCAAACGCATTACAATACTTCAACGTAAGTGATAAAGTTTTTTTATGTACTTTTATACCTGCTACCTGTGGAAGGGGCCTGCTTTCTAACTAACAAGTATGCATACGGTCTTAACTACACATATCACACTATTCATACTCAAAATTTCAGCTTAAATGACGTACGTAGGTTTGCCGGCTCTGGGATCTTGAACTATTTTAATTAATTTCGACAAAGCACCCCACGCTTTCTGGCTTAGTGGTTGAATATTCAAGTTATTTTTTTACTTTTTGGGACGTTAAAAGCGTGTTCTCATCCTTGGAGAGACCTCCATGGAAAAAACGCAAATTGATGCTACACAGAAAACTACATTGTCAGCTGGGGTCAATATCACTGCTTGTTCAAATTATGTTATTGATATTTATAATTCGTTTTGATCATACATATTATGTATTGAATTCGAATAAAATTTAATCTTCATAATATGTACAGATAATATAATAACAATGAAGAAGTGAATTATAACAAATTTTATTCCTGCATTTTTTGCAACTAATGGTGGAATTTACTTTTCATCACCAGTTGCGAAAAATTGTACTTTTCGCAACTGGTGATGAGAAGTAAGACATTTGATAACGTCAACGAGTTTTGAATAGTGCCACTTTAAATGTCAAAATTAGGAAAAACAACTTTGTAATTCGAAATATTGTACATATTGGCAACGCTCTAATCTGTCATATTGTGACATCATTCTCTTCTTAACGTAAAAAAATCATAATTAATTGTCTCATAATATCCTTTAGTTCCAAACTGAAACTTTAGAAGAAAACAAAATACTTCATGATAAAAAAAATAGTTTTGACCTCGTTGGTATTCGAATTTTGGAGATTATTTTCTCCTTACGTATCTCCTCCTGGAATGCAACCATCCTGCAGAATTTCATTATTCTATTAGCGATACTCTGATATATAACCTGTTGTATAGTGGGTGTGTTTTTTACTGGGGTGCAATGAAAATGATTCAATCTTAGGAAAAAAATAAAGAAAGCTGACGTATCTTGGCGTTATAAAAAAAACAAATCCAAAGAAAAAATTATTGAAATAATCAGGGATAATTGATACGCCTTACCTTTGCAATGTTACCCTCATGCAAATTTTAATGAACGTATTAGCGATAATCTTTGTGTTATAACCTGTTTTATGATAGGGGTAATTTTACCGCCTGTTATGCAAAATTTGGATATTGCAAAAAGATAATCTCAACAGATAGATAAAATAAGAGTTAAGTGATTTTGTCGAATCATTTCAAATAAACACATTCATGAATACAAATTATTCAAATATTCATGGAGTCATTTCAAACTATTCTGTATTCTTTCCTATTTCACACATCTATATCTTTTTTCGTGCTGCTCTATCTGGCATATACCTGCGGAGAAAATCCTATATTTCCTAACCATTTTTTGATTCGATGTTAGAAATTTGAGAATTATTCGTGAAACAATATCAATAAATGGCGCCATATTAACACTACTTGTTCTTGAACATATTCATAGTTGATTTTTGGTGATGAATTGGTTGGAAAGACAATTATAAGGACAATTATACACATTCATGACTTCGATCCATTATTCAAAATGTTTTGATATCCCAGATTTCGACTCGTAAATAATTTTTTTTTTCAAAACACCACTGAATTCGAGTGAATATGACCTTTAATTCACCACAGCTGAATTCAGCGCCAATCTATTCCAGGATCAAAATCAATTTTATCTACCATAATGTACGTTGGGATAATGTATACTTTATGTGATATGTATTTTTTTCCCAGTTTAAAGTTCAATGTACTGTTAACAATGTACAATATATTAAGAAATTCACGATTTCAAAAATTATTCAAATATTCAGGGGCTAGTTTCAATTTCTTGGGATTTTAATTCTGGAAAAATTTGTTTCATTATTTACCTACACCAAAAATGTTACCCTCGAGCAAAAATTCAATTTTTCTAATACCGGTGAAAATACGGGTGAAAACGGATGGTTTGGTACGCGCGAGCGTCATCCGGATCGGATGCTTAAACAAAACAAAATACTTTAACCAATTAAATATGAATATTAAGGAATGAAAAAATTCAGTTTCATTCTAAATACATATATTAAACAAGAATCTGTCGCCAAAAAAAATTTACCGCAATTTTTCTATCAGTTATGCTTTTATTGATTAACAATTCTTAATGAGTTGAACATTAACATAAAAACCCTGATAATTGTTAAAATAATTTTTTTCTCATAGCTATTCTTCAAAGGCTTGGAAAACGATCCCCGTTGGAAAAATAAAAAAAATTGAGATTTTTCAATTTTCCATAAACAATGTGAGTCATTGAAAAATGAAAAACACAAATGAAACATTGACATTTTTTTTCCAAAATATGCCGATTGTTTCGTTTTTTTATTGTTAAAAACAACATGAAAATGATTTTTTTAAATTTTTCAACCCCCATTATTAAATAATTGTTATGAACAAATGCATTGTTTATAAGATAACCCCCTTTTTTTTCTGGAAACCTAATCATTGATAAAAATAATGATTTCTAAGAATGAAATGTTACTTAAAAAAAATATTGCTTAAAATCAAACTTGTTAATTATTAATTTTTTTTTGCAAGTAAATATTAATATTAGGGAACCATTTTTTTAATCATTATTTTTATTGGGTCCAAATTTCGCAATACCAATTTATCAAAAAAATCAAATACCCATACATCGAGTTCTCCATTAAGAACTCAAACAACGATAGAGGAAACGAAGTAACGGCAACATGTTGTAACATGTTGACTTATTTAAGCCTGCACTCCTAGAAATAACTATAATAAAGAAATAAATGAAGAATTAGTATAAAATCTAAACAAAACTAAATGTTTCTTGAAACAACATAAAAATCTAAAAATTGTTAAAACCGACAAATCCAATATTGATAATCTCGATAATATATTTACCAATAAAAAATAAAAGGGTTGTTTGAGGTCGATATGTTAATGATTAACGATATAAATGTATTCCTGATAAAAGCATTTGTTGGGTTATATCACCAAAAAGTATTCATCATTGATTTCAAGTTTATTCAAAGTGAATAAGTCATATTAACAGATAATAAATATTGAGTTTTTGCTTTTTCAGCGTTATTTGTAATTAATAAAAAAAATTATAAGGAAATATAATATTTGTCTTAACTAAATAATAAATATTTATTGAAAATATCGCGCTGTCCATCATATTAAAATCTCCGCTATAGATGGGGTCGCTAATGGCGTCGTGTGATGCATTTGCTTGTGTTGGTCAAGTCGCGTATTTATTTTTGTGTGACAGGTGTAATTAAACAATCTATTCATAGTTATAGAAGACAAGTTTTATAATTCCTATATGCGTTTTTTTGTGAATTCATCAACTAACACAATAATGCAGTTCATCAAGGCTTTCGTCTTGGCGAAATGGAGGAGAACAAGATTGTGGACCAGATTCAGGAGCTGGAAAAGTTTTTGAAGTTTCGGAATTAATGAATACATGTCAAGGGCAGTTTGTAAATGGTAAATTGATTCCAATTTCTTCCATATTGAATTCATTTTCGATTTTAGAAGGCGTGTCTTGCGTCCCTATTCTATAATTGGAAAGTCTGATTGTTTATTGATATATTTGTAAGCTAGCCATACATAAAATAATAATACCTGATTAGGTATTTACATTTTATTCTATTAATTTATCCTTGATTCAACAGATTTGAAATGGGATTTGATTGTTCAGAATCTCGTCACTAGTTGAATGCTAACATTGCTACCAGCACTATAACCAACCAGGAAAAACTCATGGTTTCCAACATCAACAGAAATACTAAGTGGAATGGTGGTTCCCGTTCGGGTTAGTTTATTATACTATTAAAAAACAATACTCACTTTTTACCTTCACTAATTTATGTTCGAAGTCAAGCAAAACAATCTCAATTATTGTAATTCTCACTTTATTTTTTTTCAGATTTCTGGGGATATTGCCATGCTATTGAGGAGAAGCGCAAAAGGTATTGAAATACAATTGGCATTCATTATTATCGAAGAGGCCTCATATACCGAAATTAACACAAAGTTTATTATAAATAATGCTCAACACATTATACACAAACCTCAATTTTTTATAAATAAAGTATATTATATAAAAAAATATTTTTTTTTAAAATTAATAAAATTTGTAAAATATTAATTATGTGTTTAATAATTGCTAATAAAATATATCAATAATCAATTAGCATTCTTTATTTATTGTAAGTAATGTTTCATTTACACTTAATAAATCTATAGTGAAATCTATATTTATTGGAAATAAATTTGAATTTGGTGATAATGTTTGTTGAAATAATTTAAATGCATTATTTTTTCTGATATATAAACATTCATTCCGCAATATTCGAATACATAATTCATTAGGTCTTAATTAATTTAGCTAACAATGAATAAACTGTTTTTTCAGTGTATATGAGATATAACCTGTTTAATAATGGGGGCAGTTTTTACTAACTGGGGCGCGGAATTCGGGAATTGAAAATTTTTCCTTGGGCAAAAAAATTTAATTATGTGTTTTGCTGTTTTGATAATTCTTCTGATTGATGATAATTTCATACAAATAAATCATTCTTATATTCAGGGGGTAGTTTTGAATCCACCTTCGGTACGTACCTGACCCTGGAATGTAACCATCTTAATGAATTTCATTCTCCTGTTGTCGATACTGTTTGAGATATAACCTGTTTCATACCAGGGGTAGATTCTATCGGCTATACTGCAAAATTCAGACATGAAAAAAAGCAAAAATATAAAATGAAAATGATGTGTTCTGCTGTTTTTCATTTGAATCAATAGTTCCATAGATATACATTATTTCAATATACGTGGAGATAATACTGCATTATCTCTACTTGAAGATGCTATTGTATAGCAAAATACGTGTCGTGATTTAGTTAAGCCAGTTCAGTGAAAATCATTAAGTGAAGTAGGTGTATTTTGTTTACTTTATTTTGTGTTGATTATTCCTTTAGAATAATTTGATGATCTTCGTTGACTGTTCGTTTGGCGCCGACTCGAAATTAGTTACTTACCTCACTTGAATTATCAACTGTCACCCCCAACACGTGATAGCCGCTGTGAACCATTGATGAGTTCCCTCGACTATCTTCCTTCTCCATCATCAGAAAAACTTCAGATTTTGTTTTTCAAATGGAACCAATTTCGATGTACACCCTATCCAACAAAAAAAGAATCATCAAAATCGGACCACTCTGTAAAAAGTTGGAGGGTCATACGTTGAAAAAAATATATATACGCGTCGTCTTGAGAATCTCCCCCTTTTTTCGTCGGTTAATAAAAATGACATGTTCTGCAGGTTTTTGTTAAATCAAGTGTTTTATAAATAAAAAAATATCAAATATTCAATGGGGAGTTATAAGTGGGGGTTCTTGGGGTTGGAGATCATGATGTTTTTGTCAAAATCCACAAATTCAAGATGGCCGACGAGTTTCGTGATTGGAGTCCGATTCTATTCAAAATTGGTGTGTGGGAGTTTATGGGGTCGGACATCATGATGTTTTCAAAATTCAAAATTCATTAATTCAAAATAGCGACGCGATTTGTGAGTTGGGCCCGATTCCTTTCAAAATTGGTATGTGGGTTTTCTTGGGGTCTGAGTTATGTCAGAATTCAATAAAATGACGGGTTTCATGAATGACTAAGAAGAATTGAATATAAATGTTGAAAAAAAGTTTAAGAAAGCCTTTATAGTAATGCACTGATAAGGAAAAATTAATTTCTGTAATTGTTTGACCTATAGGTTATTCTGTGAGTAGTAGATTCAAAAGCTTGCTGCGAATATAAAATAGGTATTCCTGCGCGGCAAGATTCAGAATCTGCTACTCACAGGATAACCTAGGTCAAACAATTAAATAAATTATTTTTTCCTTTTTAGTACATCAGTATAAAAGCTTCTAATTTTTTTCATCATTTTTATTTGTCATATATGTATATTCATAGATTGCTTTTGCTTTGGAATGTCACGAAATCCCGTTTCAACACAACGAATTAAGAAAAATAAATTCAATTTCAAATGGAACGGAAATTCAATGGTGTAATGAAGGTGATTCGTTGATATATTTCATTGATTTTCAAGTAGAGTTTGCTGTTTAAAAGTATTGATAATCTCTAATTTGTTATTTTGTATGCAACAAGCTAGAATGCATAATTTCTAAATATTCGAGTGTGGTGAAATATATTTGTCTAAATAGTGGGGTTCCCACTGAACGTGAGATTTCAAATATAATCATGAAATCCTACTAATCAAATTGAAGTAATGAGTAAATATCGTTATCGTTTGGGAATAAAACATCTCGAAGACGATTGGACTTTGGGAATTACAGTGTTGGAAAGGAGTACTTCCTTTATAAAAGATGAAATATTTTAAAGACTACCAGTTCGAAGATTCTACCGGAAACGTTGGGTACTTATAAGTCATTCCAAAGATGAAACTATCTGTATTGTTCGTTTTTGTATTCGCCATGATGTTGATGTTCAGTGGTCAGGTTGAAGGCAAGAGTTTTTGGAAACGACTTGTGAGTAATACACAACTATTTAAACTATGTTCATTTAGTGTGTGGAGTTTTGGCTATATATCGAAATTTGCTTGAAATATGGATTGAGTATTTTTAACTGAAATATACCCGTGAAATGTTATTTCAATATTACCAAATTGGGCAATTTTATTCTATAAGAAGGAATCAAGTGCTAATCGAGCCTCGTCCGATGACTGTTCCGTATCAAGTCTAAGTAGGACAAGTCTAAATTTTTGATATTTTCCTCGATTTGCAGACATTTCGCTTCCAGTTTATTTATCCATCTTCTCATTGAAGTTGAAAATGTATTGATTTTTTTTTAATATTTTGTTTATTGTAAAGAGTAATTCTCAACTTCATGGCGTCAGAAAATATTTTCCATGATTTTTATTCCATTTTTCTCATAGTTTTCTCTATAAAGTGGGCTAGACATGGAAAAGTACTTGAAATATGATGCTTCATTGAACTGAACTAAATAAGTTTGTATCACTAATGAAAAATTCGTGAAATGAATTGAAAAAATATTTTTCTACTCTATAGCCAAGCCCTCATCCAATATTTTTAGAACACCAGTGAAATTAAGAATTTCAAAATAAAAAAAATATATATATTTTTTTGAACGGTTTGGTATATTCACATTTGCCACAACAAAAACAATTTTTGAGAGTTAAAATGTAAATGAACTCTTCTGCACCAAACTCTGTAAGGAATCTGGTACAATGTATCAACCCTTCAAGAGATTGAAGACTTCTTTTCAACACCTTGTACCTTATTATTTTTGAAGAAAGAATATGGTGGTAATTACGTTGCATTTTGTGCAATAAATACTTCAGGGATGGGGTTGAAAATATTGCTTTCTTTCACTGAGCTTCAAAAATCAAACTCCTTTAATATCCATACTTTCCGGAGATTTTGCATGACATATCTGAGCATTTGTGGATGGAACATCTCATTAACAAACATTTTCCTTACAAAAAACACAGACAAGTCTGGAAAAACATGCCTCTCATAAAAGGGGAAAAGCTCACAGTAATCACCTTTGAAAATTATTAAAAAAACATTATAAAATCTCTCGTATAAGGTAACAGCCTTAACAATCATAATTGTACCAGTAGTTTTGAATAGATACGTTTCTTTAGCCAGGAAGAAGGGACATTTCTATGTATTTAACCAACAGTTTCGAAAATGAAAGGTCTACGTAAAAGTGACTTGTGAGGGTCTCTCATTGCCCCCCCTGTAGAAATGGCCCTTTTTAGAAGAAAGTTTCAATTTGGAAGCATTGCTTTGTTGCAAACTCCCCAGAAACTGACCCATAACTCATGTGTACATCAATGCAGCAATATAGACTATTCTTGCGAAACTTTATCTATTTCTTGACACTTTTATGGGCATTATAACCTTTCACAATCTCAAAACAAAATTAAATGGAACGGGGAATCTATAGAAGGGCAAAGAAATACTTTGCCCCGATAAGTTATTTCGTACACCAATTTATTATTGACGAATTGAAAAATATTCAATTAGTCAGTAACTTGTCGAATTCTAATTTTTGCTTATCACAAAAAATTAATGAATTTAAAGATACTCATAATCATAAAAAAGGTCAAGAATGGGTATTCCTACACAAAAATAAGCCACAAATTGTACCTATTTCTTTCGGAACTATCCTATAACATATAACTCCCAGTTGCTAGTTTCTTATTTAGATGGGAAATATGTTTCTCAAATTCAAGTGTACTGTGAATGTGTGGCTTCAGGAGTTTTGAGTCGATTTTGTATCAGTATCGTCCTCATTAGTCTCATGACTGCCGTATCACACTTGTGGGGAATAAAATGTTATCTCACAATTGAAGCAGAAGAGGTTTGAATAGCACTAAACTTCGACTTTTCTTAAAATATATTCTATGGTGCAACTATACAAGATCTTCTCGTTGCATCGAAAGCGTTTCATCTAATATTTTGTCAATTATGTTCAACTGAGTAATATCAATGGTAAGAAAAATTGTCCCAAGAAGGGTTATTCTGGGGTCTCCTTACAAATTATGTTGTGGGTGTCGGATATGATTCAATCCATTCAATCCATTCAATATCATAGAATAATGGTGTCACAGAGATCCCTTTATTTTTTGTGACCCTTGTTGATTTATTTCTACCCAGACATTTTTTGTTTTTCCAGATCGCTTTTCAAATAATTGCAGAATTGGAAATACTGTGATTCTTTATTTTATGTGTAAAGTAATACTGAGCAATATTTTTTTTTTCAGGAAAAAGTTGGCCAAAATATCAGAAAAGCTGGAGAGAAAACTCTTCCCACCGTTGTAGGATACGCAGGAGTTGCCAAGCAATTCGGAGTGGGACGGAAATAGGATATTCAAAAATCAAACGCTATGACTAGTATCACTACATTTCATAACATTTAATAAATTATATTATTACGCACTCTGAATTTGTTTTGGTAATATGCCTCATAATTTCATGACCCTTTTTATCTATTTCCATATATAAAAAAACTACTTAGGTTGATGTCGTTTACACTGATTTCTCTGAACCGTTCATAGGCTTGGTGGTCTTATTGTCATAAAAAACATCCATTGTGTGGTCTCATTCGAAATTTCATCAGGTTTCCTATTCTTATCTACCAATAGAAACAAACATCGGAGTGGAATACCACTGAACATTCAAATGATAGCTTGTAATTTCAAACTGATCCAATGAAGCTACCTGGAAAGTGTAAAATCGTATTCATTTCATTTATTATGGTAAAATGTAACATTGTTCCTTCACACGCAAATGATAAAGCGATTTTTTTTTCGTTTTATAAATAGCACATATATTGTGAGTTCCAGAGGGCCAGTCCCAGAGATTTTGGAGATATATCTTCTCAACTGCTTACAAAACACTGTGTATTTGTCAATACCAACACACTCAGCTCCTATTTGACGCATTGGTGAGATCGAAACTTAAATATTCCTTAATTGTTTGGGGATGGCTATGATGAACACCTAAAATGATGGAGGATGTGCAGAGACGTATTTCTGGCAATATGTTACAGACTTAACATTTCCGGTACGGCAGCGGTTTCGGTGCGCTGTGCCGCATAGCCGTCAGCGTTAACGGCTTGCTTGGAAATGTCTAATTTCTGGCATAGCCTTTATATTTTAATAAAATTATAAAAACTACTTTTCACCAAACTAGTTACTGTATACACAGACAATCATTAGAAAACGGACTGAACTGGAACTCGAGTGGGATGATACTACACCTGCCCTCAATAGCATATGCTAGCACTACCACCGCCTCAATTCAAGTTGGAGATGGAAGCCAATTAATTTTTCGCGGGAGGAGTGAAACTTATGAGTTTTCAATTTCAGTCCACATACGAAGCTGCTGAAACATTTCGATATGTACACTTCGTCAATTGTTTGAATTATTATTAGCTACTTGAAATTTGGCATATGAGTACATAATCCGCGTAACTTCTTTCAGATAATAAGCCACAAAGTGCCGTTCGCATTCATCTTTCAATGATATTGTTAAAAATATTTGATCTACATCAAAAATATATCATATTGATTTCTCTGAAGACATGAACAGGATGATCATAACATCATATGTTAAATCATTTTTTTTCTTTCGCACAGTTACCACTTATCGAAATGCGCTGTTGCAAACAATACCGAAATAGCAGTTAATATTGTTAATACATGAAATCATGAATCTGTTGGAGAACTAGTGAGGAAAACATAGTAGGTCCTGCCATTTCAAAATCTTATGATCTAAAACGGCAATTGATACTTTTGTATCAAACAATAACAACGATTTGTAAAATGTTTTCAAAAAAGCAAAAAATCACCCGATTCACGGCGTTTTTATTGTGCATGCAGAGTGTATTGATGTTTTCGAAGAATAGCTGACGATGTTTATCAATATACCAAGAGCAGTCTACAAGTGTGATTCCTATAGGAAGGCAAACATGATTCGTTGTGGCAGTTGTGAAGAAATGAATGTGGCTAAGGTAGCTTCAGATTTGAATCTGATTTGGAAGCATTGCTTTGTTGCAAACTCCCCAGAAACTGACCCATAACTCATGTGTACATCAATTCAGCAATAAAGACTATTCTTGCGAAACTTGTACCTATTTCTTGAAACTTTTTTGGGATTATAACCTTCCACAATCTCAAACCAAATCAGAGAATTTATAGAAGGGCGAAGAAATTACTTTGCCCCGATAAGTTACCTCTTACACCAATTTATTATTGACGAATTGAAAAATATTCAATTAATCAGTAACTGGTCGTATTCTGATTTTTGCTTGTACAAAAAATTATTAAATTTAAAGATACTCATAATCATGAACAAGAGTCAAGAATAGGTATTCTTACACAAAAATAAGCCACAATTTGTACCAATTTCTTCCGGAACTATCCTATAACATATAACACCCAGTTCCTAGTTTCTTATTGAGATGAAAAATATGTTCCTCAAATCCAAGTGTATTGTGAATGAGTGGCCCTAGGAGTCTTGAGTCGGTTTTGTATCAGTATCGTCCTTATTAGTCTCATGACTGCCGTCTCACACTTGTGGGGAATATAATGTTATCGCGCAATTGAAGCAGAGGAGGTTTGAATAGCACTAGATTTCAACTTTCTTTAAAATATATTCTATGGTGCAACTCCACAAGTTCTTCTCCTTACATCAATAGCGTTTCATCTATTATTTTGTCAATTATGTTCAACTGAGTGATATCAATGATAAAAAAAATTGTCCTAAGAAGGGTAATTCGAGGGTCTCCCTACGAACTATGTTCTGTGTATCGGATATGATTCAATCCATTCAATATCCATGTTACTGAAATCATAAAACTGAAGCTTTCAGTTCAATATTCCATGATCGTCGAATGCTTTTGTATTATCATAGAATAATGGTGTCGCAAGGAACTCTATCCTGCCGTTTCAAAATCTTATGATCTAGAACGGCAATTGATACTTCTGTATCAAACCTTTCAAACAGTACTAATGATTTGTAGAATGATTTCAAAAAAGCAAAAAATCACCCGATTCACGGTGTTCTCATTGTGCATGCAGAGTGTATTGATATCTTCAAAGAATAGCTGACGATGTTAATCAATATACCAGGAGCAGTCTACAAGTGTGATTCCTATAGAAAGGCAAACATGAATCGTTGTGGCAGTTGTGAAGAAATGAATTGATATTTTATGGAAACGAGAAAAAATAATTTATTGACAACTTCCAGTGACTAAGAATATTGGGGCACTTTGGGGAATATAAACGAATTTTTTATGTAGTATTTCTACCCCACGTATCCAGAAGAAGTCGATGGTATCTCTCGGTGATTATATTTTGAAAATGAGATAGGAACCGATGAGAAATAATGTCTTGTTCAGTGAATATACCCAATTTTTTATTCGCCAGCAGAATGGCGATTCTTGAGATCAGGCTTAATATGAAGTGGTATGTGATCCAAGAGATTGATACTGTTACCAAAATCGAAGCGACTCATGCCATCACACAGTAGATATGGTGGTTTGCCCCCTACTCTTTCTAAATTTTTGAAGTGAAAAAACAGCGAAATAGACTATCTCAGGAAATGAACATAATCACTTCATTCACCACAGTGATGCATGCAAAGCAACAGTCAGGGTGGTGGTTTCATCCCCAACCTTCCCATAACAATATTCTCCATTATTGGGAAACCAGACGAGATCAGGTGAAATATAATGTCTTGTTCAGTGAATATACCCAATTTCTTTATTCGCCAGCAGAATGGCGATTCTTGAGATCAGGCTAAATATGGAGTGGTATGAGTAGTATGGCTATACCATTACTGGCGCAACCCCTATTTTGGGGTGGGTTTTGGCAAATGGGTGAGGGGGTGGTTTTCAGAAAGGTGGGGGTGGGATGATGGTGGCGGTCATGGGCGGTTCGTTGTGGGAGGGGTTTGTGAAAAAAAGGCGGTTTGATGAGAGGGTGGTGTGTGTATGTGGGTAGGGATAAAGGTTGGGGGTGATTGGTCTGTGATTGGTCGCAATGATGGCAGCCATGTTGTGTATGGGAGTGTGTGATTGAGAGTGGGGGTGAGGAGAGCTGTGATAGGTCGTGGGAGTGGTGGTAGCCGCCGGCCGCTATCCAATATCCGAGCAGCAGCCATATTGAAATGGGAGTGTCAACCAATAGCTGCATTCGTCAACGGCATTGGTCGGACGGAAGACTGAATGGCCGTGGGTGTGTCCTGCCTCCATCAACGGTATTGGTCGGACGGAAGACTGAATGACAGAAGTGTCACGTGATCAGTGAATGGCGGCGGCCATTTTGGAAAGTGGGAGGAGTCAGCAGTGATGATGCGGCCATGACTCAACCGACAAGTCTTTGCAGGAATATTATCTACATCAGCACTTTCCTCTTATCAGGTGTTTATTTAAGCGACCGGATATCGGCGGCAACCTTTGTTTACATTAACAAGATAAGATATCGGCGGCATCCTTTGAAAGAGTTTGTTAACATTAACAAGATAAGATATCGACGGCCTGTGCCACCACTGACACGCATCTCCGACAGCACAAACGATTACTATTTGTATCTGAGCT